>CM060618.1:7360000-7640000 GCA_030578275.1 Meda fulgida
ATTTGTTAGAAATATTAATAAGTGTTAGTAAATAAAATAAAAATAATCATATACAGTAATTAACAGTAATGTTGGAATGGCTATAATTACTTTATAATCATTTTTAGTCTATTTAATCATATCATGTACGGGCCCTATCAATCTTAGTTCTTGTCATTAACATATTGTTACTGTTATCTTTTACTTTGAAATTCTGTTCCGATTCCTTTTGTCTCCGTTTCCCCGACTATCCCCCAGCTGTGACTTTCGTTTAGATCTCAGTGTTATTATGCTCCCTATACACCCTAATGCATACACACTTCTAAATCTGCATGTCATCGTAAGGGCAAACCGTGACTCTCACTAGTAAATTGAGAAGCTGAAGTGAAGCCGTCCTAGGATGTTGAGTCTGAGATGATGAAGAAGTCAGTCGCAGAGGCTTCAGCAAATTCACACGTTTTTCTCCTCTCAGCGCTACTTTTCTTCATCCGGACACCTAGAGAGGGTTTTAGAATGTGGAACTCCTACGGTTTCTGATAAAGGCTGTACATAACATGAAGCAAAGATTAATACTAGCATCTCACTCTCTTGAGGACCGCTGCCCCTTGTATCAGTTTGTTGCAGATTTACAGGCCTTGAAATCTCGTGCTCTCTTTCCTACAGCCTGACAGAGCCCGAACTACACCAGGACAAACAGTCCCCAAGATCACAGTCAACATCACGCGTGATGCTATTAAATATATCACTTATAGTCGAATATTTTGTGTGCTAATCAGTGAGAAAAAAACAACAATGGTAAAAAAAAAAATCAATTGCTGCATCTCAGGAGAATTTGAAAATACAGAAAATGTTATCTTAGAGACAGTGGATGGTGCAATTCGTACGTTTACCTGTGGTGAAAGCCTGCTGCCCCCCCTGTGCATAAGCAACAAAGCATAACTAAAAATAATTAAAATAACAAGACCACAAAAAAATACAACCAGAACTTACCAACGTAACACACTTTAAAACCACATGCATCGCACCCCAAACGTCGCACACCACCTAGCACACCCCTGCAGCAGCGACAGTCATGCTCTCTGCTCAAAACACACATAACACCAACACACACACATTTACTAGCTATCTAAATGGGGACATTCCATAGACGTAATGGTTTTTTATACTGTACAAACTGTATATTCCTGTCCCCCTTACCTAACCCTATCCCTAACACCTACCATCAACAGGAGACATTCTGCATTTTAACATAATTAAAAAACATTTTATTACTTTTTTTTTAAACCTGATGACAAAAGAGGACGTCCTAAAGGAGTTTTTTGGAATTTTGTCAGTTTTGGTCACTTCTGGTACCAAATTTTGTCCACCAAAACCATAGTTTAAGTGTACAACCACTACTATCTATCTATCATTTATCTATCTATCTATCTATCTATCTATCCTATCAACATCTATCTATCCTAATCTATCTATCTATCTTATCTATCTATCTGTCCTGTTTTGTCTACTAGCTATCTATCTATCCATCTATGTATCTTATCTACTATCTATCTATCTATCTATCTATCGACTGTCTGTCTGTCTATCTAACTATCAATCAATCTATCCTTATCTGTCTGTCCATTTGTATCTGTCTGTCTGTCTATTTGTATCTATCTATCTATCTATCTATCTATAATCTATCTATCTATCTATCATCCTATCTATATCTATCTATCTATACTGTCCCTGTCTGTGTATCTATCTATCTATCTATCGTCTATTTGTATCTATCTATCTATCTATCTATCTTCTATCCTATCTAATCTATCTATCTATCTATCTGTCTCTATCAATCTGTCTCTATCTATCTGTCACTATCCTATCTGTCTCTATCTATTCTGTCCTCTAATCTATCTGTCTCTATCTATCCTGCTGTTCTGTCTGTCTATCTATCTATCAATCTATCTATCTGTCGTTCCATGTGTATCTGTCTGTCTGTCATTGTATCTATCTATCGATCTATCTATCTATCTATCCTATCTATCTATCTAATCTATCTATCATCTATCTATCTATCCCCCCTGCCTGTCTCTATCTGACTATACTATCTATCTATCTATCTACTATCATCATCTATCTATCTGTCTCTATCTATCTACTATCTATCTAATCAACTACTAGCAATCTAATCTATCATCTATCTGTCCTATATCAATCTATCGTACTGTCTGTCGTCCTATATCCACTATCTATCTATCTGTCCTGTCTGTCTGTCTTCCTATCTTATCTATCTATCTGTCTCTCGTCTGTCTGTCATGTCTTTCTATCTATCCATCTGTCCTCTATATATCTATCGTCTGTCTGTCTATCTATCTAACCGTCTGTCTGTATGTCTTCTGTTCTATCTGTCAGGCCGGTCGATTTGTATCTATCTAATCTATCGATCTGCTTCTGTCCTAGCTAACCATCTGTCTGTCTGTCGATATCCATCTATCGATCTTTCTGTCTTGTCTATCTATCTATCCTAGCTGTCTGTATGTCAGCTGTCTATCGATCCAACTTCCTGTCTGTTCTATATCCAACTATCTATCCATCTGTCTCATATATGCAATCCTATCTGTCTGTCTATCTATCTATCCGTCTGTCCGTATGTCTGTCTGTCTTCTATTGTCAGCTGTCCTGTCTATTTTATCTATCTACTATCTATCTGTCTGTCGTCTATCTATCCATCGTCTGTCTATTTGTATCTATCTAATCTATCTATCTATCTACTATCTGTCTGTCTTCCGTCTGTCCTATTTGTATCTATCCTGCCATCTATCTATCTATCTATCTATCTATCTGTCTGTCTGTCCTGTCTGTCTGTCTGTCCTGTCTGTCAGTCTGGACCCTGCTATCTGTCCTTCGATTGTATCGATCTATCTATCTGTCTGGTCGGTCTAACTATCCACTTCCTGTCTGGCTAATTTTGTATCTTTCTATCTGCTAGTCTATTTGTATCAATCTATCTATCTATCTATCTCTCCTATCTATCTATCTATCTGTCTTCTGTCTGTCTGTCTGTCTGTCTATTTTGTATCTATCTATCTATCTATCTATCTATCTATCTATCTTACTATCTGTCTACTAACAGTCTGTCGGCTATTGTATCTATCTATCTATCATCTATCGTCTGTCTGTCTGTCTGTCTATCTATCTATCTGTCCTGTTTGTCCTTTTGTAATTCTTCTGTTCTGTCTGTTAATTGTATCCTATCTGTCCTGTCCCAGTCCTATCTGTCTCTATCTATAAATCTGCCTGTCTGTCGGGTCTGTCTATCTATCTGTCTGTCTGTCCTGACTGTCTATATCTATCTATCTATCTGTCTGTCCCATTTGAATCTGTCTTTCCGTCTGTTAATTGTATCTAACTAATCTTATCTATTTGTCTGTCTGCCGTCTATCTATCTGCCTCTATCAATATATCTATCTGTCTGGCTGTCTATATCGATCTATCCGGATCTATCAATCTATCTATCTATCTAACTATCTTTCTATTCTATCTATATATCTAATCTGTCCGTCTATATCTACTAATCTATCTATCATCTATCTATCCTATCTATCTATCACCTGTCCTCTATCGATCTAGCGCCTCACTATCTACTATTCTATTCTATCTAGCACTATCTGTCTGTCCCTATTCCATCTATCTACGGGTCTATCTATCTATCAGACCCGGTCTGTCTATATCATCTATCTATCCGTCCCCCCCCTGTCTGTCTGTCTGTCTATCTATCTATCTATCTGTCTGTCTTCTATCTATCCCATCTGGCTCTATATATCTATCTTCTGTCTGTCTTTCTATCTATCCATCGGGCTCTATATACATCTTCGGTCTTCTATCGATCTATCCTCCGGTCTGTATTCTGTCTTCTATCTATCTTCTGGTCTCCTGCCTATCTATCTATCTGTCTGTCTGTCTGTCTATATCCATCTATCTACTGTTTGTCAGTCCTTTCTATTTTATCTATCAACCATCACGTCCCCGTATACGTCTCCCCCGTCCCGCTCGTCCATCCATCCATCCACCCATCCATCCTCTATCTATCTACCTGTCTCAATTTGGGTATCGATCTAATCTAATCCATCTATCCTCCGCGTCCCGTCCATCCTCCATCCTCTGTCTATTTTACTGTCTATCTGTTCTCTATCTAATCTATCTATCCTATCAATCTATCTATCTATCTGTCCCATCTTCTATCTATTTGTATCTATCTATCATCTGTCTATATTCTATAGGTCTGTCCTATCTATCTATATGGCCTGTCTGTCTATCTGTCCCATTCTGTCTAGTCTGTCATTTGTATCTATCTATCAATCGATCTAGTCTACTATCTATCTATCTAGCTATCTATCTGGTCTATCTATCTGTCTGTCACTATCTGTTCCCTGTCTGTCGACCCTTTGTAAATCTGTCTGTCCTGTCTGTTATTTTATCTATCATATATCTTCTGTCTGTCCTGTCTATCTGTCTGTGGGACTTGTCTATCTATCTGTCTATCAAGCTGTCTGTCTTGCGTCTATCTGTCTCCATCTATCTGTCCTAACTATCTATCTATCTTCTATCTATCTATCTAATCTACATCTGTCTGTCTTCTGTCAGCTAGTTTGTATCTATCTAACTATTTATCCATCTATCTATCTTTCAATCTATCTGTCTGTCTGTCTATCTATCTAATCATCTGGTCTGTCTGTCTGTCTATTTGTATCATATCTAATCTATCCAGATCGATCCTTCCTGTCATTTGTATCTATCTATCTATCTATTTATCTATTCTATCTATCTATCTATTCTGTCTGTCTATTTGTATCTACTACGATCTATCTATCTATCTGTCTGTCCCACTCTGTCTGTCTGGCAGTGTATCTTATCAATCTGACGGTCTGTCTATCTATCCATCTGTCAGTCTGTCTATTGTATCTATCTATCTGTCTATCTATCAATCTGTCTAATCTATAATGTCTGTCTGTCTAGTGTATCTATCTATCTATCTATCTATCTATCTGTTCGTATCTAACTATCTGATGTCTATCTTATCTATCTACTATCAATCTATCTATCTAACCTAACTATCTGTCTATCAATCCCCCTGGTCTGGCCTGTCTATTTGTAATTATCTATCGCATCGATCTATCTATCTATCTATCTATCTGTCTGTCTATCTATCCCATCGTCTATTTTGTATCTATTATCTAATCTTCTATCTGTCTGTCTGTCTGTCTGTCTGTCCAGTCTGTCTATTTGTATCTATCTATCTATCCTATCTACTGTCAGTCGTCTATCTATCCATCCTTGGCTGTCCCCCCCCCCTGTCTATTTGTATTTCTAGCTAACGATCTATCTATCTTCCTGTCTGTCTGTCCTATTTGTATCTATCTACGATCTATCTATCTATCTATCTGTCTGTCTGTCTGTCTAATCTTAATCTATCTGTCTGTCTATCTGTATCTATCTATCTATCTTGTCATGTCTGTCTAGTCTATTTGGTTTCTATCTATCTATCTGTCGTCTGTCTTCCGTCTATCTATCTATCTGTCTGTTTGTCCATTTGTATCTCCTGTCTGTCTGTTAATTTTCTCTATCTGTCTGTCTGTCCTGTCTATCTTGTGTCCTATCTATATAGCTGTCCTGTCTGTCTTCCTAATATCTATTATCTATTCTATCTATCTATCTATCTGTCTGTCCATTTATATCTATCTATCTTCCTGTTAATTTGTATCTATCTATCTTACTATTTGTCTGTCTGTCTGGCCGATCTAACGGTCTCATCTATAATATAATATCTGTCTGTCTATAGCTATCTATCTATCTTCATATTCTATCGACAATCTATTCTGTCCCTGACGATATCTATCTATCTATCTATCTGTCTCTATCTATCTATCTATCTACTATCATCTATCTGTCTGTCTGTCCTAGAATCCATCTATCTATCGTCGTCTGTGTATCTATCTACTGTCTTCTGTCCTATATCCATCTATCTATCTGTCTGTCTGTCTGTCTTCTATCTATCTATCGTCTCTGTCTGTCTGTCTGTCCTGCTTTCTATCTGTCCATCTGTCCCTCTATATATCTAACTGTCTGTCTTTCCTATCTATCTATCCCCCTGCTGTATGTCTGCCTGTCTATCTTCCTATCTAACTATCTTCTGTCTGTCTATTGTATCCTATCTATCTATCTATCCTAACTATCTATTCTATCTGTCCTGTCTGTCTAGCTATCCATCTTCCTGTCCTGTCTATATCCATCTATCTATCTGTCCTGTCCTGTCTGTCTGTCCTATCTAGCTAACTTCTATCTGTCTGTCTTCTGTCGGTCGGTCTTCTTATCTATCCATCTTGTCTCTATATTTCTTCTGTCTGTCAGTCTATCTATCTATCCGTCCGGCTGTATGTCTGTCCTGTCTATCTATCTATCGTCTGTCTGTCTAATTTTATCTATCTATCACTATCTATCTATCGATCTGACCTATCTATCATCTGTCTGTCTATTTGTATCTACTATCTATCGGTCTGTCTTACTGTCTGTCTGTCTATCTATCTGTCTGTTTGTCCATTTGTATCTGTCCGTCTGTCTGTTAATGTGTATCTTATCTTCTTCCGGTCGGTCTATCGTCTCTATCTTTTATCTTCTGTCTGTCTTCTATCTAATCTGTGCTGTCTGTTCCCTGTCTATATCATCTATCTATCTGTCTGTCATTTTGTATCTGTCATCGTCTGTTAATTTTGTATCTATCTAATCTATCTATTTGTCTTCGTCTTCTATCTGTCTCTATCTAAATATCTAGCTGTCCTGTCCTGTCCTATATCTATCGTATCCTAACTATCTATCTATCTATCATCTACAACTATCTATCTATATATCCCCTTTTTATCTGTCTGTCTATATCTATCTATCAATCTATCTATCTCAACTGTCCTATCTATCTATCTAACTATCTATCTATCTATCCGATCTATCTATCTATCTATCTAGTCATCTATCTGTCTGTGGTATATCCATCTATCTATCTGCTGTCTGTCATCTATCTTATCTGTCTGTTTCTATATCCATCTATCTATCTGTCTGTCTGTCTAATCTATCAATCTGTATAGTCGCCTTGCTAATCCATCCTAACAATCTGTCTGGCTGCTGTCGATCTATCGATCTAGCTGGCTGACACTGTCTGTCTGTCTTTCTATCTACCATCTGGCTCTATATATGCATCTGTCCTGTCTGTCCTATCATCTATCCGCTGTCTGTTATGTCTGTCTGCTATCTATCTTCTGTCTGCCCTGCCTATCTATCTATCATCGGTCTGTTCTGTGCTATATCCATCTATCTTATCTTTTTTCTGGTCTGTAGAGTTTTATCTATCTATCCCATACTCCGTCCTCCGTCCGTCCGTCCGTCCATCCATCCATCACCCATCCATCCATCTATCTATCGATCTTCTGTCTATTTGTATCTATCTATCGTATCCATCTATCCGTCCGTCCGTCCCGTCCCATCCATCCATCCCATCTGTCTATTTAGCTGTCCTACTGTCTCTATCATCTATCTATCTAATCCTTATCTAGCTATCTATCTATCTATCTATCCTATCTATCTATCTAGCTGTCCATCTGTCTATCTATTTGTATCTAGCTATCTATCGTCTATACGTCTATAGTCTGTCTATCTATCTATATGTCTGTCTGTATATCTGTCCCTAGTCTGTCTGTCTATTTGTATCTATCTATCTATCTTTCTTATCCTTATCTATCTATCTTTCTGTCTACTATCTGTCTGTCTGTACATTTGTATCTATCTGTCTGTCCCCCTGTTAATATGTAATCAATCTATATATCTGTCTGTCGTCGTCTATCTGTCTTTGGCTTCATCTATCTGTCCTATCTATCTGTCTGTTCTGTCTATCTGTCTCTAATCTATCTGTCTGTCTATCTATCTATCTATCTATCGTCCGTCTGTCTGGCTTCTATTTGTATCTATAAATCTATCTATCAATCTATCTATCTAGTCTATCTATCTATCTATCTGTCTGTCTCTCTATCCATCTGTCTATTTGTATCTATTTATCTATTCCTAATCAAACTGTCTGTCTGTCCTGTCTTCTGTCTATTTGTATATCTATCTATCTATCTATCTATCTGTCTGTCTTCTACTATCCATCGTCTGCTGTCTATTTGTATCTATCGATCTATCTATCTATCTTCTGTCTGTCTGACTATTAGTATCTACTATCTATCTAATCTTTCTATCTATCTATCTTCTGTCTGTCCTGTCTATGCCGATCTATCCTGTCTGTTCTATTGTAATCTATCTATCTATCTGTCTGTCTGTCTTCTATTTGTTTCTATCTATCATCTGTCATCGTCTGCTCTGTCTATCTATCTATCTTCGTTTTGTCCATTTGTTATCTGTCGTCTGTCCTTGTTAAATTTGTATCTTTCTGTCTGGCTGTCTGTCTATCTGTTCTATCTATATACGTCTTCTGTCCTATCAATCTATCTGTCAGTCTGTCTGTCTATATCTACTATCTATCTATCTATCTATCTATCTGTCAGTCCATTTGTATCTATCTATCCCTGTCTGTTAATTTGTATCAATCTATCTAAATTTCCTGTCTGTCTGTTCTATCTATCTGTCTCTATCTTAATATCTAATCTGTCTGTCTATATTCTATCTATCTATCTATCTATATATCTATCTACATATCTATCTGTCTGACTATATCTATCTATCTATCTTTCAGGCTCTATCTATCTCTCTATCTATCATCTAGCTGTCTGTCTGTCTATATCCATCATCTAACGGTCTTCTGTGTATCTATCTACTGTCCTGTCTGTCTTATCCATCTATCATCTTCTGTCTGTCCTGGTCAGTCCTATCTATCTATCTGCGTCTGTCTGTCTGTTCTGTCTGTCGTTCTATCTATCTATCCACTGTCCTCTATAAATTAAAATCTATCTGTCTGTCTGTCTATCTAGCTATCCCTCTGTCTGTATGTCTGTCTGTCTATCTGTCTATCTATCTATCTGTCCTGTCTGTCTATTTGTATCTACCTATCAATCTATCTATCCTATCTATCTGTCTGTCTGTCTATCTAGCATCTGTCTGTCTGTCTAGATCCATCTATCAATCTGTCTGTCTGTCTGTCTGTCTATCTATCTATCTATCTCTCTGTCCTGTCTGTCTGTCTGTCTGTCTTTCTATCTATCCACGTCTCTATAATCTAGCTGTCTGTCTTCTATTCTATCTATCAGTGCGCTGTAGTCTGTCTGTCCTATCTATCTATCGTCTGTCTGCTATTTTTATCTATCTATCTATCTATCTATCCTATCTATCTGTCTATCTATCAGTCTTTCTGTCTAATTTGTATCAAACTATCTATCTGTCTGTCTGTCTGTCCTTTCTTCCTATCTATCTGTCTGTTTGTCCATTTTATCTGTCGTCTGTCGGGTTAATTTGTATCTAACTGTCTGTCTGTCTGTCTATCGTCTCTATCTATATATCTGTCTGACTGTCTGTCTAGCTATCTGTCTGTCTTCTGTCTATATCTACTATCTATCTGTCTGTCCATTTTGTACCTGTCCTATCTGTCTGTTAAATTGTATCAAACTAACTATCTATTTGTCCTGTCCCCTGTCTATCTATATCTGTCTCTATCTTATATACTATCTGTCTGTCTGTCCTATATCTACATCTATCTATCTATCTATCAATCTATCTATCTATCAATCTATCTATTATCTATCGTCTGTCTATATCTAATCTATCAATTCTATCTATCTACCTGTCTATCTATCTACTAACTATCTATCTCTCTATCTACTATCTATTATCATCACTCTATCTGTCTGGTGTATATCCATCTATCTATCTGTCTGCTGCATCGATCTATCTGTCCTGTCTGTCTATATCCATCGATCTATCTGTTCTGTCGTCTATCTATCTATCTGTCCTGTTGTCCATATCCCATCTATCTATCTGGGCTTCTGTCTGTCTATCTTTCCTTCTATCCGTCTGTCAGTCCTGCTGTCTTTCTATCTATCCATCTGGCTCAATAAATAGTACTATCTGTCTGTCGTCTATCTATCTATCCGTCCTGTCTGTATGTCTGTTCTGCTATCTATCGGTCGTCCTGCCTGCCTATCTATCTATCTATCTTCTGTCCTGTTCTATATCCATCTATCTATCTGTTTTTGCATGTCTGTCTAATTTATCTAACTATCCATACGTCCGTCCGTCCGTCCGTATCGTCCGACCATCCATCCATTCCACCCATCACATCCATCTAATCTATCTAGCTGTCTGTCATTTGTAGCTAATCATCTATCCATCAATCCCGTCCGTCCGTCCGCCAGCCATCCATCCATCTGTCTATTTAGCTTCTATCTGCTCTAATCGTATCATCTATCTAATCATTCTATCCTATCTTCTATCAGCTATCTATCTATCTATCTATCTATCTGTCCATCTGTCTATCTATTTTATCTATCTATCGAATCTGTCTATATGTCTCTAAATGGTCTGTCCTATCTATCTATATGTACTGTCCTGTCTAGCTGCCATCTGTCTGTCTGTCTATTTGTATCAGCTATCTATCTATCTATCTATCTATCTATCTGTCATCGACTCTGTCCTGTCTGTCCATTTGGTATCTGCTGTCTGTCGTTACTTTGTATCTATCTAAATATCTTCTGTCTGGCTGGGCTATCTGTCTGTGTGTCTGTTCGATCTATCTTCCTATCGATCTGTCTGTCTGTCATCTGTCTCCAATCTATCTTCTGTCTATCTATCTATCGATCTATCTGTCTGTCAGTCTTCCTGT
This sequence comes from Meda fulgida, assembly GCA_030578275.1. Classification (NCBI taxonomy): domain Eukaryota; kingdom Metazoa; phylum Chordata; class Actinopteri; order Cypriniformes; family Leuciscidae; genus Meda; species Meda fulgida. The sequence goes on from CM060618.1 coordinate 7,370,817, forward strand.
CTATTTGTATCTATCTATCTATCCAGCTATCTATCTATCTAACTATCTATCTGATCTATCGATCTATCTGTCGTCTGTCTATCATCCATCAGTCGTCTTCAGTCTATTTTATCAACTATCTAATCTATCAATCACTAATCTAACTGTCGGTCTATTTGTATCTATCAATCGATCTATCTATCTAGCAATCTATCTGTCTATCTACTATTCTGTCTGTCCTATTTGTATCTATCTATCTATCTATCTATCCTGTCTGTCGTCTGTCTGTCTGTCTGTCTATTTGTATCTATCTATCTGTCTGTCTGTCTATCTATCCAAATATGTCTGTCTGTCTATTTTATCTATCTAATCTGTCACACTACTATCAATACTGTCCTATCTATATGTCCTGTCTTGTCTATTTTTATCTATCTATCTATCATATCTATCTATCTGTCCTCTATCTCATCTATCTATCTATCTATCTATCTAACTACCAATCTACCTATCTATTGTCTATCTATCCACCTTCTTCTGTCTAGTTGTATCTATCTATCTATCTATCGATCGATCTATCTATTCTATCCTATCAAAATATCTATCTATCTATCTATCTCTCTATCTATCCATACTGTCTATTTGTGATCTATTTATCTATCCTATCTATCCTGTCTGTCTGTCTGCTGTCGTCTGTCTGTCTATTTTGTAACTATCTATCTATCTATCTATCATCTTGTCTGCTAACTATCCATCTGTCTGGTCTGGCCGATTTAGTATCCTATCTAGCTATCTATCTTTCTAACTATCTATCTATCTATCTACTGTCTGTCTGTCTGTCTGTCCTATTTGTAGGTCTATCTATCTATCATATCTATCTGTCTGTCGTCTGTCTTCTATCTATTTGTCTGTCTATTTTAATCTATCCTATCTATCTTCTTCTTCGGGTCCTTCTAATTTGTTCTATCTATCTATCGTCTGTCTTCTGTCTGTCTATCGATCTAACGTCTGTTTGTCATTTGTATCTGTCTGTCTGTCTGTATAATTTGTATCTATCTGTCTGTCTGTCTGTCTATCTGTGTCCTATCTATATATCTGTCTGTCTGTCTATCTAATCTATCTGTCCTGTCTGTCTGTCTATAACTATCTAGCTATCTATCCTATCTGTCTGTCCATTTTATCATCTACTGTCTTTAATTTGTATCTATCTAGCTATTTGTCTTCCAGTCTGTCTATCGATCTTGTCTCTATCTCTATATCTATCGGCTGTCCTATATCTATCTATCTATCTATCTATCTATCTACCTATCTATCTACTATATATCTATCTACATATCTATCTGTCGTCTATATCTATCTATCTATCTAGCTGTCACTATCTTTCTATCTATCTAGCTATCTTATCTATCATCTATCTGTCTGTCTGTCTATATCCTCTATCTATCTTGTCTGTCGGTTATCTATCTTAGTCTGTATGTCTGTCTATATCCATCATCTATCTGTCTGTCAGTTCCTGTCTGTCTGTCTGTCCTAGCAACTATCTGTCCTGTCTGCTGGCTTTTCTATCTATCCATCTGTCTCTATATATCTATCTTGTCCTGTCTGTCTATCTATCTATCCATCTGTCCTGTATGCTGTCAGGCTATCTGTCTATCTAACTATCTGTCTTCTGGCATTTTGTATCTAACTATATATCTAGTCCTGCCGAGTCGTCGATCGAGCCAGCGTCCTGTCTGTCTATACCATCTATCTATCGTCTGTCTTCTGTCTATCTATCTATCTATCTATCTGTCTTCGGTCTTTTCTATCTATCCATCTGTCTCTATATATCTATCTGTCTGTCTGTCTATCTATCTGCAGTCTGTCTGTATGTCTGTCTGTACTATCTATCTATCTGTCAGTCTGTCTATTTTATCTATCTAACACTGTCTGTCTGTCCTGTCCTATCTATCCATCTTCCTGTCATTTGGATCTATCTATCTATCTATCTATCTATACTATCTATCTATCTATCTATCTATCTGCTATCTATCTATCTGTGCAGTCTGTCTGTCCTATTTTTGTATCTATCTATCCATCTATCTATCTATCCATCTAACTACTATCTATCTATCTGTCCAGTCTGTCTGTCTGTCTGTCTGTCTATATTTAATCTATCTATCTATCTGTCTTCTATCTTCCATCTGTCTGTCTGTCTATTTGTATCTAAGCTATCTGTCATCTTATATGTTCTGTCCAGAGTCTATTTGTACTACATCTATCATCCTATCGATCTAGCTGTCTGTCTGTCTTCTGTCTGTCTAATTGTATCTATTTATCGATCTATCTATCTATCGATCTATCTATTACTATCTGTCTGTCTGTCGCTAAATCGATCTATCTGTCTGTTTGTTCCATTTGTATCTTGTCTGTCTGTCTGTTAATTTGTATCTATCGATGGCTGTCTAGCTGTCTCTAGCTTATTTTATATCTGTCCTGTTCCCTGTCTGATCTATCTGTCTGTCCTGTCTGTCCAGTTGTACTGCTATCTGTCAGGTAATTTTGTATCTATCTACATTTTCTGTCGGTCTGTCTATCTATCTGTCCTGTCTATATCTATCTATCTATCTACTTACTATCTATATATCTATCTGTCTGTCTAATCTATCTATCGTCATCTATCTATCTATCAATCTATCTATCTATCTATCTATCTATCTATCTATCTATCTATCTAACTGTCTGTCTGTCTATCTATCCATCTGTTCTGTTCTGTCTATTTGTATCTATCTATCTATCTATCTATCTGTCTTTGTCTATCCTGTCCATCTGTCCTGTCTGTCTATTTGTAGCTATCTATCTATCTAGCTATCTAACTATCTAGTGTCTGTCTTCATCTATCTTCTGTTCTGACCATTTGTATCTGTCTGTCTTGTCTGTTAAATTGTACTATCATATATCTGTCCTGTCCCTGTCTGTCTATCTGTCTGTGTGTCTGTCATCTATCTGTCTATCTATCTGTCGTCTGTCCTTGTCTGTCTGTCTCTATCAGCTGTCTATCTACTATCTATCTATCTGTCTATCTATCCATCTATCTGTCTGTTTGTCTATTTTATATATCATCTATCTGTCTGTCGTCTGTCTGTCTATTGTATCTATCTATCTGTCTATCTATCTTCTGTCTGTCGTCTGTCTGTCCTTCTATTCTTATCTATCTTTCTGTCTGTTTTGTTCCATTGGTTACAGTCTGTCCTGTCCTGTTTAAATTTTGTATCTACTGTCCTGTCTGTCTGTCTATCTGTGTCTATCTATATAGTCTGTCGGTCTGTCCTATCTATCTAACTGTCTGTCGTCATCCTATACTATCTATCTACTAACTGTCTTCCCTTTGTATCTATCTATCTGTCTGTTAATTGTCTCTATCTCTCGATTTGTCCCCTGTCTGTCTGTCCCTATCCTTATCGGTCTCTAATCTTATATCTATCCTTCTGTCTGTCCTATATCTATCTAATCTCACTATCTATCTATCCTTTCATATCTATATATCTATCTACATATCTATCTGTCTGTCTAAATCTATCTATCTATCTACTATCTGTCTCTATCTATCTACTATCTATATCTATCTTCTGTCTTATATCCAACTAATCTATCTGTCTGTCTGTGTATCTATCTATCTGTCTGTCCCCTGTCTTTATCCATCTATCCTATCTATCTGTCCTGTCTGTCTGTCTGTCTATCTATCTGTCTGTCTGGCTGTCCTTCTGTCTGTCTTTGTCTATGCTATCTATCCATCTGTCTCTATAATCTATCTGTCTGTCTGTCTACTATCTATCCATCTGTCCTGTAGTCTGTCTGTCTATCTGTCTATCTTATCTATCTGTCTGTCTTCTATTTGTATCTATCTATCTATCAATCTATCTGTCTGTCTTCTCATCTATTCCATACTGTCCTGTCCGTCTATATTCCATCATCTGTCTGTCTGTCCTGTCTATCTATCTATCTATCTGTTCAGTCTGTCCGTCCTGTCTGTTCTTTCTAGCTATCCATCCTGTCTCTATATATCTATCTGTCTGTCTTTCTATCTATCCTACCCGTCTGTTCTGTATTCCCTGACCTGTTGTCCTGGCTATCTGGTCGTCTGTCTATTTTTATCTATCTATCTATCTGTTCTGTCCCGGTCTTCGTCTGTCTATCTATCCATCCTGAGTCCTGTCTATTTGAATCTACTATCTATCTATCTATCGATCGATCGATCTATCTATCTGTCTGTCTGTCTGTCCAGTCTGTCTATTTGTATCTATCTATCTATCTATCTATCTAATCTATCTATCTAATCGAGCCATCTATCTATCTATCTGTCTGTTGTGTATCTATCTATCTGTCTGTCCTGGCTGTCTATCCTATCCATCTGTCTGTCTGTCTGTCTATTTGTTATCTATCTATCTGTCTATCTATATGTCTGTCTGTCCTAGTTTATCTATCTATCTATCTAATCTATTCTGTCTGTCTGTCCTGACCTGTCCTATTGGTAGCTAATGTTAATCTACTATCTATCTATCTGTCTGTCTCCTATTCTATCTATCTGTCTGTTTTGTCCATTTGTATCTGTCCCTGTCTGGCTGTTAATTTGTATCTATCCTGTCCTGTCGTCTGGCTGTCTATCTGTCTCTATCTATATGATCTGTCTGTCTGTCCCTATCTATCTGTCCGTCTCTGTCTGTCTATATCTATCTATCTAATCTGTCTGTCCATTTGTAGCTTCTATCTGTCTTGAATTTGTATGAACTATCTATTTGCTGCTATCTGTCGATCTATCTGTCCTGTCTATAGCTAGCTATCAGCCTATCTATCTATCTATCTATCTATAATATCTACTGTCTGTCTAAATCTATCTACTGTCTCTATGTATCTATCTATCTATGCTATCTATCTATCTATCTATCTATCTATCTGGTCTGTCTGTCTATCTATCCATCTGTCTGTCTGTCTATTTGTATCTATCTATCTATCTATCCTATCTATCTATCGATCTGTCTGTCTGTCCTATCTGTCCACTGTCTGTTCTGTCTATATTGTATCTATCTATCGATCTATCTATCTGTCTTCTATCTATCCTGTCTGTCCTGTCCATTTTACTTGTCCCCTGTCCTGGCTGTAATTTGTATCTATCTATATTCTGTCTGTCTGTCTGTCCCTGTCTATCTGTCCTGTGTGCCCCTGTCCCCTATCTATCTGTCCGCCCTATCTATCTGTGCTGTCTGTCTGTCTTCCTCTATCTATCTGTCTATCTATCTATCTAGCAATCATCTATCTTCCATCTATCCATCTATCTTCCCTGTCTGTCTATGTTATCTATCTATCTATCTGGCTGTCGGTCTGTCCGTCTGTCTATTTTTATCTACTATCTACTATCTATCTGTCTATATATAGCTCTCTGTCTGTCTGTCTGTCTGTTGTCTATCTATCTATCTGGCCTGTTTGTCCATTGTATCTGTCTGTCTGTCTGTTAATTTGGATCTATCTGTCTTCGGGCTGTCGATCTGTGTCTTATCTATATACTGTCTGGCCGTTCAATCTTTCTATCTTCTGGCTGTCTTCTATATCTATCAATCTATCTATCTATCTATCTGTCTGTCCATTTGTATCTATCTATCTGCTGTTAATTTGTACTATTCTATGATTTGTCTGCTGTCTGTCTAGCTATCTGTCCTATCTATATACTATCTGCTGTCTGTCTATATCTATCTATCTCACTATCTATCTAACTATCTATCTAATAATATCATCTACATATCTTCTTTCAATGTCTATATCTATCTATCTAGTACTGTCTCTATCTATCTATCTATCTATCTATCTATCTCTATCTGTCCGTCGTCTATATCCAGCTATCTACTCTGTCTGTCTGGTGTATCTAGCTATCTGTCCTGCTGTCTACTATCCATCTATCTATCTGTCTGTCCTGTCCTGTTCGGTCCTGCTATCTAATCTATCCTGTCTGCCTGTCTGTCCTGTCTGTCTATCTTCTAACTATCCATCCTGTCCTCATATATCTAACTGTCTTGTCTGTCCTATCTATCTATCCATCGGGTCGGTGGGCGGTCTGCGATCGTCTATCATCTATCTGTCTTCGGCTATTTTGTAGCTATCTATCTACTATCTATCTATCCTGTCCTGGCTGTCTTTCCCCCCTATCTATCCATCCGGTCTCTTATATCTATCTGCTGTCGTTATCTATCTATCCGTCTGTCAGAAATGTCGGTCCTGTCTATCCTATCTGTCTGTCTGTCTATATTTATCTATCTATCTATCTGTCTGTCTGTCCTGTCTATCTATCCATACTGTCTTCTATATTGTATCTATCTATCTATCATCTATCTAACTACTATCTAACTATCTATCGATCAAAGCTGGTCTGTCTGTCTTCTATTGTATCAGTCTATCCATCTATCTATCGTATCCGATCTATCTCATCTATCTCTATCTGTCCGTCCCTGTCTGTCGTCCTGTCTGTCAATTTTTTAACTATCTATCTATCTGTCTGTCCTATCTTATCCATCTTCTGTCATCTATTTGTATCGATCATCTTCTATCATATGTCTGTCTTCATATTTGTATTATCTATCTATCTATCTATCTATCTATCTGTCTGTCCTGTCTGTCTGTCTGTCTCTTTGTATCTAATTAGCTATCTATCTATCTATCTATCTATCTATCTAACTGTCCCGTCTGCTACTACTATCTGTCATCTTTTGTCCATTTGTATCTTCCCTGTCTTCTGTTAATTTGTATCTAATCTGTCAGTCTATCCTGTCCCTAACTATATATCCTGTCCCTTCTGTCCCTATCTATCTGTCTGTCTGTCTGTCTGTCCCATTTGTATCTGTCTAACTGTCCTGTTAATAAGTATCTATCTATCGATTTTCTGTCTGTCCGTCTAGTCTATCGTCTTCTATATCTATCGATCTATCTATCTACTAATATCTATCTGTCTGTCTCTATCTATCTATCTGTCTCTATCTATCTATCTATCTATCTAGTCTATCAATCTAAATCTATCAATCTATCTATCAGTCTGTCTGTCCTATCTACCATCCGCTGTCTGTCCAATTTGTATCTTATCACTTCTATCTATCTATCAATCTGTCTGTCTGTCATCGGCCATCTGTCTGTCCTGTCTATTTGTATCTACTAACAATCTAGAGCTTCTATCTATCTGTCTGTCTATCTATCTGTACTGTCTGTTCCATTTTATCTGTCGTCCTGTCTGTTAATTTGTAATCTATCTAAATAGCTGTCTGTCTGTCTGGCTATCTGTCTGCGTGTCTGTCTATCTTTCAGTCATATCTATCTGTCCCTGTCTGTCTGTCTGTGCTGTCCCTCTACACTGTCCTATCTATCTATCTAATCTGTCTATCTATCCATCTATCTGTCTATTTTTTGTCGTATTTTATCTATCTAGTCTATCTGTCTGTCCGGTCTGTCCCTTTCTATTGTATCTATTCAATCTGTCTATCTAATCCTGTCTGCCTGTCTGTCTGTCTGTCTATCTATCTATCTGTCCGGTTTGTTCCCATTTGTATCTGTCGTCTGTCTGTTAATTGTATCATCCTGTCTTCTTCTGTCCTAACTGTTGTCTATCTATAAATCTGTCTGTCTGCTATCTATCTATAGTGTCTGTCTGTTCTGTCCTATATCTATCTATCTATCTATCTATCGTCTGTACATTTGATCTATCTATCTGTCTGTTAATTTGTATCTTTCACTATTTGTCGTCTGTCTGTCTAATCTATCGTCTCTATCTATAAATCTATCTCTATCGGTCTGTCTTTCCTATATCTATCTATCCGACACTATCTATCCTATCTATCTATCTATATATCTATCTACATATCTATCTGTCTGTCTATATGTATCAATCTATCTATCTATCTGTCTCTATCGATCTATCTATCTATCATCAATACTGTCAGTCTATATCGCATCTATCTATCTGTCTGTCTGTGTAGTCTATCCATCATCTTCTGTCTGTCTAGAAGCCTTCTATCTACACTATCTTGTCTGTCCTGTCTTCTGTCTATCTCTATCTGTCTGTCGGGCTGTCTGTCTGTCTGTCTTCTATCTATCCTATCTGTCCTCTATATATCAATCTGTTCTGTCTGTCCTATCTATCTATCCACTGTCTGATGTCATGTCTGTCTATCTTCCTATCTATCTATCTGTCTTCTGTCTATTTGTATCTATCTATCTACTATCTATCTATCCATCTGTCTGTCCGTCCTATTATCCATGCTATCTGTCTGGCCGTCTGTCTATCTATCTATCTATCTGTCGTCTGACTGTCTGTCCCTGTCTTTTCTATCTAACCATCTGGTCCTCGTATATACTAATCCTGGTTCTGTCCTGTCTATCTATCTTCCGTCTGTCCTGTTAAGTCTGTCGTCTGGCTAATCTGTCTGTCTGTCTATTTTTATCTAAAAATCTAATCTAGCTGTCTGTCCTGTCTGTCTGTCGTCTATCATCCATCCCCTGTCTCTGTCAGTCTATTTGTATCTATCTATCTATCTATCTATCTATCTATCATCTTTCTATCTGTCTGGTCTGTCTGTCTGTCCTGTTCTATTTTATCTATCTATCTATCTATCTATCTATCTATCTATTATCTATCTATCCATCTAGCTATCTATCTGTCTGTCTGTGTAACTATCTATCTGTCTGTCTGTCTGTTCTATCTATCCATCTGGCTGTCCTTCCTGCTATTTGTATCTATCTATCTGTCTATCTATATTCTGTCTGTCTTATTTGTATCTATCTATCTATCAAACTATCTGTCGTCTAGTCTGTCTGTTCTATTTGTACTATTTTAATCTACTATCTATCTATCTGTCTGTCTTCTATCTATCTATCTGTCTGTTTTTCCCAGTTGGGACTGTCGGTCTGTCTTGTTAATTTTGTATCTATCTGTCTGGTCGGCTGTTCTGTCTATCTGTCTCTATTCTATAGATCTGTCTGTCTGTCTATCCTATCTGTCTGTCTGTCTGTCTGTCTATATCTATCTATCTATCGGTCTGTCCATTGTATCTGCTATCTTCTGTTAATTTGTATCTATCTATCTATTTGGTCCTGTCTGTCTGTCTATCTTCTGTCTTGTCTATATCTTCTATCTATCAATCTATCTTTCTATCTATCAATATATCTATCTGTCTGTCTATATCCTATCTATCTGTCTCTATCTATCTATCTATCTAGCGATCGATCTATCTAGCTATCTATCTGTCCTGTCTGTCCTATCATCCATCTGTCTGTCCTTCTAATTTAATCTATCTATCCCTTATCTATCTATCTAACTATCTGTCTGTCCTTCTATCTGTCCATCTGTCGTCGGTCTGTCTATTTGTAGCTATCTATCTATCATCTAACTGTCCTGTCCTAATCTATCTGTCTGTCTTGTCCATTTGTATCTGTCTGTCTGTCCTCCTGTTATAATTTGTATCTATCTATAAATCTGTCTGCTTCGGTCTGTCTATCTGTCTGTTGTCTGTCAATCTATCTGCTATCAATCTGTCCTGTCTGGCTGTCTTCTGTCTCTATCGATCTGTCTATCTATCTATCTATCCTATCTGCTATCGTATCCATCTATCTTCCTTCTGTCTAGTTGTACTATCTAGCATCTGTCTGTCGGTCTGTCCTGTCTGTCTCTTTGTATCTATCTATCTTCTATCTATCTATCTGTCTATCTCGTCTGTCCTTCCTGGCTGTCTGTCCTGTCCTATCTATCTATCTGTCCGTTATCCTTTTGAATCTGTCTGTCTACTGTTAATTTGTATCTATCGTCCTGTCTGTCTGTCTATCTGTGTCTATCTATATATCTGTCTGTCGTCTATCTAGCTATCTGTCTGTCTGTCTTCTATATCTATCTATCTATCTATCTACTGTCTGTCCTAATTGGTATCTATCTATCTGTCTGTTAATTGTATCTACTATGTATTTTGTCTGTCTGTCCTGTCTATCTATCTTCTCTATCTATATATCTATCGTCCTGTCTGTCTAATTCTAACTATCTCACTATCTAGCTATCTATCTAATTCTATATATCTATCTACATATCAGCTGTCGGTCCTATATCAATCTATCTATCTATCTGTCCTCTAATCTATCTATCTAGCTATCTAACTATTCATCTATCTGTCTGTCTGTCTATATTCCATCTATCTTATCTGTCTGTTCTGTGTATCTATCTATCTGTCTGTCTGACTATATACTCTATCTAGCTGTCTGTCTGTCTGGTCCTGTCTGTCCTACTACTATCTGTCTGTCTGTCAGTCTGTCTGTCTATCTTGCTATCTATCCAGCTGTCTCTTTATATCTATATGTCTGTCTGTCTATCTATCTAGCTCATCGTCTGTAATGTCTGTCTGTCTATCTGGCCTATCGTATCTATCCTGTCTGTCTGTCTTTGTATCTATCTATCTATCTATCTTATCTATCTGTCCGTCCTGTCTATCTATCCATACCTGTCTGTCCGTCTATAATCCATCTAATCTATCTGTCTGTCCTGTCTGTCTATCTTCTATCTATCTAGCTATCTATATCCTAATCTGTCTGTCTGTCTGTCTGTCCTGTCTATCTATCCATCTTCTCCCGTCTATAAATCTATATGTCTTCCGTCTATCTAACTATCCGCTGTCCTGTATGTCTGTCTGGCCTGTTCTAATCTGTCTGTCCTGTTCCTAATTTATTTCTATCTATCTAATTCATTTCCGGTCTGTCTGCCCTGCTACTATCCATCTGTTCTGTCTATTTGTTTCTTACTTTCTACTATCTTTCTATCTATCTTATCTATCTATCTATCTATCTGTCCTGCTATTTGTAACTATCTATCCTTATCTATCTATCTATCTATCTATCTATCTATCCATCTATCTATCTGTCGGTCTGTGTATCTATCTATCTGCTGTCTGTCCTGTCTATCCTATCTATCTGTCTTCTATCTAATCCATCTGTCTGTCTGGTCTATTGTATTCTATCTATCTTCTATCTATATGTCTGTCCTGTCGATTTGTATCTATCTAACTATCTGTCCCGGTCTGTCTGTCTGTCTGTCCTGTCTGTCTATTTGTATCTATTTATCTATCTATCTATCTATATTCCGTAATCTGTCCCGTTGTCTGTCTGTCTGTCTGGTCTATCTATCTTCTATCCCTGTCTGTCTTGTTTGTCCCGTTGAATCTGTCTGTCTGTCTGTTAATTTTATCTATCTGTCTGTCTGTCTGTCTAACTGTCTCTATCATATATCTGTCTGTCTGTCTATCATCTGTCTGTCCCTGTGTATCTAGCTATCTGTCTGGCTGTCTATAATCCATCTATCTATCGTCTCGTCCTGTCTGTCTAACTATCCAGTCGTCCATTTTATCTGTCTATCTGTCTGTAAATTTGTATCTATCCTACTATTTGTCTGTCCTGTCTATCTATCTGTCTGTCTATAGCTATCTATCTATCTATCTAGCTATATTATCTATCTGTCTGTTCTATATCTACTAGCTTTCTCCTATCTATCTATCTATCTAACTATCTATCTATCTATCTATCTGTCTGGCTGTCTATCTATCCTCTTCCCCTGTCTGTCTATTTGTAATCTAATCTATCTATCTATCTATCTATCTAACCTATCTATTCGTCTTCTTCTATTGTCCTCTGTCTGTATGTCCTATTGTGTTATCTATCGATCATCTATCTATCAATCTATCTGTCTGTCTATCTATCTGTCTGTCTGTCCCATTTGTAATCTGCATGTCTGCCTGTTATTTGTACTCTCTATATATCTTCTGTTCTGTCCCTTCTATTCTGTCTGTGTGTCTGTACTATCTCATCTGTCCTATCTATCGGTCTGTCTGTCTGTCTGCTGTCTCTATCGATCTGTCTATCTATCTATCTATCTATCTGTCTATCTATCCAAGCTATCTGTTCTGTTTGTCTATTTGTATCTATCTATCTATCTGTTCTGTCGTCGTGTCCTGTCTATTTGTATCTATCTATCTGTCTATCTACTGTCTGTCTGTCTGCCCCCACCTGTCTGTCTGTCTATCGATCTATCTTCCGTTGTCCATTTGTATCTGTCTGCTGTCTGTTAAATTTGTTGCTATCGTCTGTCTGTCTGTCTATCTGGTGTCTAATCTATATATCTGTCTGTCCTGTCTATCTATCTATCTTCTGTCTGTCTGTCATATATCTATCTATCTATCTATCTATCTGTCCCCTGTCCCATTTGTATCTATCTATCTGTCTTTTAATTTTGTATCCTATCTATCTATTTTGTCTGTCTGGCTGTCGTATCGATCTGTCTCTATCTATATAGCTATCTGTCTGTCTGTCCTATATCTATCTATCTCTCTATCTATCTATCTATCTATCTATATATCAATCTACATATCTATCTGTCCTGTCTATATCTAGCTATCTATCTATCTATCGGTCTCTATCTACTATCTATCAATCATCTATCTGTATGTCCTATATCCATCTATCTATCTGTCTGGTCTGTGTAATCTATCTATATGTCTGGTTCGTCCTATATCCATCTATCTACTATCTGTCTGTCTGTCTGTCTGTCTATCTATCGTGCTGTCTGTCTGTCTGTCTGTCTGTACTGTCCTTTCTATCTATCCGTCAGTCTCTATATATGCGATCTGTTCTGTTCTGTCTATCTATCTATCATCGGTCTGATGTCTGTCTGTCTAGCTGATCTATCTATCTATCTGTCTGTCTGTCTATTTGTATCTAGCTATCTATTCTATCTATCTATCTGATCTGTCTGTCCTATCTATCATCTGTCTGTCCGTCTATAGCCATCTATCCTGTCTGGCCTGTCTATCGATCTATCTATCTATCTGTTCCCTGTCGTCTGTCTGTCGTCTTTTCTATCTATCCTTACTGTCTCTAAATATCTATACTGTCTGTCGGTCCCTATCTATCTATCGTCGTCCTGTATGTCTGTCTGTCTGTCTATCTGTCTGTCCTGCACTATTTTTACTATCTATCTATCTGGTCTGTCCGTCTGTCCTGTCCTGTCTATCTATCCATCGACCTGGTCTATTTTGTATCTATCTATCTAACTATCTATCTATCTATCTATCATCTATCTATCTATCTATCATCTACTGGTTCTGTCATCTGTCTGCTGTCTATGTGTAGTCATCAATCTATCTATCTATCTATCAATCTATCCTATCCATCTATCTATCTATCTGTCTGTCTGTGTAGCTTATCTATCGGTCTGTCTCTGTCCTATCGATCCACTGTCTGTCGGTCTGTCCTTATTTGTATCTATCCTAACTGTCTATCAATATGTCTGGTCTGTCTATTTGTATCTATCATCTATCTATCTATCTGTCCTGTCTGTTCTGTCTGTCTATTTTGTATCTATTTATCCTATCTATCTATCTTTCTGTCTGTCTGTCATCCTATCTATCTGCTGTTTGTCCATTTGTATCTGTCTGACTGTCTGTTTAATTTGTATCTATCTGTTCTGGCTTCTGTCTGTCTACTGTCTCTATCAATATATCTGTCGTCTGTACTATCTAATCTGTGTCTGTCTGGTCTGTTCACCCCCCCTATATCTATCTATCTATCTGTCCTGTCCCATTTTGTATCTGACTAACTGTCCTTTTTAATTTGTATCTATCTAGCTATTTGTCTGTCCGTCTGTCTAGCTATCTGTCTGTCTAAATCTATCTATCATCTATCTATCTATCTATATACAATCTGTCTGTCTTTATCATCGATCTGTCCCCCACCTATCTATCTATCTATCTACTACTATCTATCTATCTATCTAGCTATCTGTCTGTCCTGTCTATCCTATCCATCGTCCTGTCTGTCCTATTTGTATCTATCTATCTTATCTATCTATCTATCAGACGGTCGGTCTGTCTATCTGTCCCCATCTGTCTGTCTGTTCTATTGTAAATCTATCTATCTACTATCTAGCTGTCTGGTCTATCGATCTGTCTGGTCTGTCCATTTTGTATCTTCGGTCAGTTGTTAATTTGTATCTATCTATATACTGTCGGTCTGCTGTCTGTCTATCTGTCTGTGTGATCTGTCCTATCTATCTGTCTATCTTAGTCTGTCTGTCTGTCGGCTGTCTCTATCTATCCTTCTATCTATCTATCTATCTATCTTCTATCTGTCTATCTAACCATCTATCTGTCTTCTGTTCTATTGTATCTATCTATCTATCTGTCGTCGCTGTCTGTCTGTCTATTTGTATCTATCATATCTATCTATCTATCGGTCCTACTATCTGTCGTCTGTCTGTCTGTCTGTCTGTCTATCTATCTATCTTGTCTGGTTTTGTCCATTTGTATCTGTCTGTCTGTCTGTTAATTTGTATCTATCTGTCTGTCTGTCTGTCTAACATGTGTCTAATCTATATATCTGTCCGGTCCTGTCTAGCTATCTATCTGTCCTGTCTGTCTGTCTATTATCTATTTCCCCCGAAAAATTCCTATCTATCTATCTATCTGTCTGTCCCATTTGTAATCTATCTACTTCCCCTGTTAAGTGAATCTATCCTAGGTATTTGTCCTGTCTGTCTTGTCTATCTATCGTCTTATCATATATCTAGCGGTCTGTCTGTCTATATCTATCTCTCTCACTATCTAGCTATCTATCTATCTAAGATACATCCTACATATACCTATATTCCTGTCTAACTATCTATCTATCTTCAGTCCTCTATCTATCTATCTAACTATATCTATCATCTATCAGTCCTGCTGTCTATATCCATCCATATCTATCTGTCTGTCTGAGATCTATACATCTTTCTGTCGGTCTATATCCATCAATCAATCTGTCTGTCTGTCTGTCTGTCTGTCGATCTATCTATCGGTGCTTGTCTTCTGTCATTCTGTCTATCTTCTATCTACCATACTGTCTCTATATATCTATCTGTCTGTCTGTCTATCTATCTATCCATCTGTCTGTATTCTGTCTGTCTATCTGCTATCTATCTATCTGTCTGTCAGTCTATATGTATCTATCTATCTATCTATCTATCTAGCGGTCTGTCCCGGTCTATCTATCCATCTTGCTGTCCCGCTATACCATCATCATCTGTCCCTGTCCTGTCCTGTCTATCCGATCTAACTATCTATCTATCTATCTATCTAAACCTATCTTCTGTTCCTGTCTGTCGTCTGTCGTATCTAGCCATCTGTCCCCCTTATATATCTATAGGTCTGTCCGTCTAACTATCTATCCGTCTGTCTGTATGTCTCTGTACTGTCTATCTTCTGTCCTGTTCTGTCTATTTTATCGATCTAACTATCTGTCTGTCTGTCTGTCTATCTATCCATCTGTCTGGAATCTAGTTGATCTATCTATCTATCTATCTATCTATCTATCTATCTATCTATCTGTCTGTCCTATTTTTGTATCTATCTATCTATCTATCTAATCTATCCTATCTATCATCTATCTATCTATCTAGCTATCTATCCCCAGCTATCTATCTGTCTTGTCTGTTGTATCTATCATCAGTCTTCTGTCTGTCTATCTATCTATCTGGCTGTCTATCTATCCATCTGTTCTGTCCTGTCTATTTGTATCTATCTATCTGTCCTATGCTATATGTCTGCCTGTCTATTTGTAGCTATCTAACTAGCTGTCTGTCCTGTCCCGGTCTGTCGGTCTGTTCTGTCATATTTGTATCTATTTATCTATCCTATCTTATCTATCCTGTCTGTCTGTCTGTCAGGCTGTCGACTATCTATCCTGTATCGGTCTGTTTTGTCATTTGATCTGTCCGGGTCTCCGGTTAATTTGTATCACGTCCTGTCTGTCTGTCTTCCTATCTGTCTCTATCTATATATCTGTCCGTACGTCTATCTATCTTCTGTCTTGTATCAATTCTATCTGTCTGTCTTCTATTTCCATTCTATCTATCTGTCTGTGCTGTCTGTCTATATCTATCTGTCTTCCATTTTGTATCTGTTCCTATCTTCCCTGTTAATTTGTATCTATCTATCTATTTGTCTGTCTGTCATCTATCGTCTGTCTATATCTATCTATCTATCTAGCTATCTATATATCTATCTGTCTGTCTATATCTACCTAATCTTGTCTCTATATCTCTATCTACTATCTATCTATCTATCTATCTGTCTTCTGTTCCTATCTATCCGATCTGTCTGTCTGTCAATTTGTATCTATCTTCTATCTACTATCTATCTATCTATCTAATATGTCTTGTCCTGTCTATTTGTTAATCTATCTATCTGTCTGGTCTGTCTATCTGTCCACTGTCCCGTGTCAGTCGCTATTAGTATCTATCTATCTATCTAACGTCTGTCTATCATAGCTGTCTGTTCTGTCCTTTTGTATCTGGTCTGTCTGTCTGTAATTTTGTATCTATTCTATCTATATATCTTTCTTGTCTGTCTATGCTGTCTGTGGGCTGTCTAGTCTAATCCCTTCTAGCTATCCGTCCTGTCTATCTGTCTGTCTGTTTCTATTTTATCTATCTATCTATCGTTCCTATCTATCCATCTACCTGTCTTTCTGTCTATTGTGTATCTATCTATCTATCTGTCGGTCGTCTGTCTGTCTGTCTATTTGTATCATATCTATCTAATCTATCTATCTGTCTACTATCTCTATCTTCTATCTATCCCTCTTCCTGTCTATCTATCTATCTGTCTGTTTGTTCAATTGTATCTGTCTGTCCTGCTGTTAATTTGTATCTATCTAACCAATCTACCGTCTGTCTATCTGTCTCTATCTATCTGTACTATATGGTTCTGTCTATCTATCTATCGTCGGTCTGTCTATTTGTATCTATTATCTATCTGTCTGACTATCTATCCATCCTCTGTCTGTCGGTCTATTTTGTATCTATCTACCTCTCTATCTATCTTTCTATCTAATCTATCTGTCTGTCTATTTGTATCTACTATCTATCTATCAACTATCCTATCTATCTATCTTCGTCGATCCTCTGTCTGTCCATTTGATCGTCCTGTCTGTCAATTTGTATCTATCTATCTGTCTATCTATCCATCTGTCTGTCTGTCGTCTATTGTATTTATCATCTACTACTATCTATCTATCTATCTATCTGTCTGTCTGCCTTTCCCTGACTGTCTGTCTGTCCCTGTCTGGCCTGTCTGTCTATCAAGTCTGTCTGTCTGTCCTGTCCCTGTCCATTTGTAATTCTTCCTGTCTGTCTGTTAATTTGTATCATCTAGCTGTCTGTCGTCTGTCTGTCCTATCTGTCCTCATCTATATATCTATCGTCTTCTGTCTGTCTGTCATATCTATCTATCCCTGTCTGGCGTCTTTTCTATCTGTTCCTTCCTATCTATTTGTAATCTATCTATCTTCTCTCTATCTAACTGTCTGTCCTGTCTCTATCTATCTATCTATCTATCTGTCTTGTCTGTCTGTCCTGTCTATCTTCTGTCTATTTGTACTATCTATCTATCTGTCTATCTAATATCTATCTATCTACTATCTTCGTCCCTGTCGCTTCTATTTGTAATCTAGCTACTGTCTACTACTGTCTATCTATCTACTGTCGACTGTCTATTATGTAATCTATCTATCTATCTATCTGTCTGTCGTTCGGTCCTATCTATCTATCTATCAATCTATCGGTCTGTCTGTCTGTCTATCTATTCCTTCTGGTCTGTCAACTGCCCTAGATACTATCGTACTGTCTGTCCTTCTGGCTGTCGGTCAGTCTATATCTATCTATCTGTCTGTCTGTCTTTCTATCCTGTCTTCTATCTATTTGTATCTATCTGTCTGTCTGTATGTCTATCTGTCTGTCGCATGATATATCTATCTTCTGGTCTGTTCTTCCTGTCTGTCCTGTCTATATCTATCTATCTGTCTGTCCCTGTCTTTTCTATCTGTCTGTCTATCTATTTGTACTATCTATCTATCTATCTCTATATAACTATCTGTCCTTCTGTCCTCTATCTATATATCTATCTGTTCTGTCCTGTTCTATATCTATCTAATCTCACTATCTTATCTATCTATCTATCTATATTTCTATCTACTTATCTATCGTCTGTCTATATCTAATCTATCTATCTACTGGTCTCTACTATCGATCATACTATCTATCTATCATCAATCTGTCCTGTCTGGCCTATATCCATCTATCTATCTGTCTGTACTGTGTATCTATCTATCTGTCTGTCCTGTCTATATCCATCTATCTATCTGTCTTCCTGTCTGTCTGTCCTGTCCTGTCGTATCTATCTATCTGTCTGTCTGTCTGTCTAACTTTCATCTACCAGCGTCTCTATAAATCATCTTCTGTCCTGTCTATCATCTATCCAGCTTCTTATGTCCTGTCTGTCTATCGTCTAGCTATCTATCTGTCTTCCATGTCTATTTTATCTATCCTATCTATCTATCTAATCTATCTATCTGTCCTGTCGGTCCCTATCTATCCATTCCTGTGCTAGTCCTCTATATTCCATCAATCTATCTGACACGTCTTCTGTCTATCTACTACTATCTATCTCTATCTGTCTGTCTGTCTGTCTGTCAGCTATCCATCCGTCTCTATATATCTATAGTCTTCCGTCTACTATTCTAATCCGGCTGTCTTGTATTCTGCTTTCTGTCTATCTGTCCGGTCTGTCTATTGTACTATCTATCTATCTTTCCTGTCTGTCTGTCTATCTATCCATCTGTTCTGTCTATCTGGTATCTAATCTATCTAGTCTATCTATCGACTATCTATCCATCTATCTATCTGTCTTCTGGTATCTATCTATCTGTCTGCGTCTGTCTATCTATCTATCTCTGTCTATCTACCATCTGGCTGTCCCTGTCTATTGTATCTATCTAGCTGTCTATCTATAAGTCGGTCTGTTCTATTTGTATCTATCTAATCTATCTGTCTGTCTGTCTGTCTGTCTGTCTGTCTGTCTAAATTTGTATCCTATTTATCCTATCTATCTATCAATCTATCTGGTCTGTCGTCTGTCGGTCTATCTAGCTATCTCGGTCCCTGTTTGGCCACTTGTATCTTCCCTGTCTGTCCTGTTAATTTGTATCTATCTGTCTGTCGGTCTGGCTGTCCTATCTGTCTCTATCTATATACGTCCTGTCTTCTATCATCCTGTCTGTCCTTCTATCTAATCCTATCTTCTGTCTGTCTATATCCATCCATCTATCTATTCTGACAGTCAGTCTTCTAAATCGATCTTGCTGTACATGTATCTTCGATCTGTCTCTAATTTTGTATCTATCTATTTGTCTGTCTGTCTATCTATCTGTTCCTGTCCCCTATATCTATCTATCATCTATCTATCTATCTTAATACTAATCTGTCTGTCTATATCTTATCACTGTCTCCTATCTATCTATCTATCCTATCTATCTAGCTATCTATATGTCTGTCCCCTGTCTATCTATCCTCTTCTGTCGTCTATTTGTTATCTAGCTATCTATCATCTATCATCTACTATCTGTCTATCATCTTATGTCTTCTGTCTATTTGTATCTATCTACTGCTGTCTGTCTATCTGTCCATCTTCCTGTCTGTCTATTTGTATCTATCTTATCTATCTATCTGTCTGTCAATCTTCTGTCTGTCGTCCATTGTATCTGTCGGTCTTGTCTGTATTAATTTTGTATCAAGCTATATATCCTGTCTTCTGACTACCTGTCTGGTGTCTGTCTATCTAATTCTGTCATCTATCTGTCTTCTATCTGTCCTGTCAGTCCTGCCTAATTTATCCTAATCTATCTATCTGTCTATCTATCCATCTATCTGTCTGACTTCTATTTGTATCTATCTATCTATCTTGTCTGTCGGTTCTGTCCTGTCTGTCTATTTGTATCTATCTATCTATCTACGGGCTATCTATCTCTATCTTCTAACTATCTTCCCTGTACTGTCTATTCTATCTATCTGTCTGTTTGTCCATTTGTACTGTCTTCTGTCTGTTAATTTTAGTATCTATCTATCTATCTATTCTTTCCCTGTCTATCTGTCGCTATCTATCTGTCCCTATATGTCCCTTCTATCTATCTATCTGACTGTCTGTCTATTTTATCTAGTTATCTATCTGTCTGTCTATCATTTTTAAGCCTCCATCATCTGTCCCCTTGCTGTCGATTTGTATCTATCTACTATCTATCTATCTATCTGTCTTGTCTATTTGTATCTTATCGATCAATCTATCTATCTATCTATCGTCTTGCCTATCAATCTGTCTGCTCCATTTGTATCTGTCTGTCTGTCCTATTTGTATCTATCTATCTGTTCTATCTATCCATCTTTTCCTTCTGTCTGTCTATTGTATTTTTCTAACTATCTAACTATCTATCGATCTATCTATCTATCAATCTATCTAATCTAATCCTGTCTGTCCTGTCTGTCTGTCTGTCTGTCTGTCCTGTCTGTCTGTCTGTCTGTCCTATCTATCTATCTAATCTATTGTCCTGTCTGGCTGTCCTGTCCATTTGTATCGGTCTGTCAGTCTGTTAATTTGTATCTAACTATCTGTCTTCCCTGTCTGTCCTCTGTCTATCTGTCCTCTACTATATATCTATCTGCCGACTTCTAATATTCTACTATCTTCCTTCCTGTCTTTCTATCTGTCTGTCATCATTTGTATCTACTCTAACTATCCTATCTATCGTATCTGTCAGTTCGTCCTATCTATCTAGCTACTATCTATCGTCCTGTCTAGTCCTGTCTGTGCTATCGTCCCTGTCTATTTGTATCTATCTAATCGATCTATCTGTCTATCTATCTATCTATCTATTCTATCCTGTCTGTCGTCTGGCCTATTGTTATCTATCTATCAAATCATCGTCTATTCTATCTGTCTATCTATCTATCTGTCTGCTGTCTATATGTATCTTATCTATCTATCTATCTGCTCCCTGTCCTATCTGTCTCTATCTATCTATCTTATCTATCTTTCTATCTGTCTGTCTGTTCTGTCTAGTCTATCCGGCTGTCTGTCTATCTGTCCTCGAATTCATCTGTCCTGACTGTCTGTCTGCTTCTGTCTATATCTATCGATCTGTCCTGTCTGTTCTTTCTATCTGTCTGTCGACGGTATTTGTATCTATCTGTGCCTGTCTTCTGTCTATCTGTCTGTCCTCTATCTATATAACACTGTCCTGCTGTCTGTCTGTCTGTCCCCTGTCTATACTATCTATCTGTCTGTCTTCTTTCTATCAGTCCTGGTCTATCTATTTGTATCTACAATCTATCTATCTTTCTATCGATCTCTATCTATTCTATCTGTCTGTCTCTATCTATCTATCTATCTATCTATCTGTCCATGTCTGCTTCTGTCTATCTGTCTGTCTATGAGTATCTACTATCTGTCTACTATCTATCAATCTATCTGTCTGTCCCTGTCTGTCCGATTTGTATCTATCGATCTGACTATTCTATCTGTCTATCTATCTATCTGTCCTGTCAGTCCCTATTTGACTATCTATCTATCTTCCTGTCTATCTTCGTCTATCTGTCTCCTACTATCTATCTATCCTATCTATCTGTCCTGTCTGTCTTCCTATCTATCTCGCTACTGTTTCTATCTTCTCTATATAACTACTGTCTGTCTTACTGTCTGTCTATATCTAACTATCTGTTCTGGCCCAGTCTTCCTATCTGTCTGTTTCTATCATTTGTATCTATCTATCTGTCCTGTCTGTCTCTATCAATCTATCTAACTGTCCTGTCTGTCTGTCTGTCTGTCTATCTGCCTGTCTATTTGTATCTATCTATCTATCTATCTGTCTATTTTATTCTATTCTATCCTGTCTATCTATCTGTCTATCTATCTGTCCTATCTATCTGTCTGTCTGTCCGATTGTATCTATCTATACTATCTATCTTGCCTGTCTAGCCTGTCTGTCTATCTTGTCCTCTATCTATCTATCCTATCTATCTATCTATCTATCTTTCTGTCTGTCTGTCTGTCTTCTATCTAATCCTCCTGTCCTGTCTATCTGGTCTCTATATATCCTAATCTGTCTGACCCCTGTCTATCTATCTATCAATCCGTCTGTCTGTCTGTCTATCATGTCTCTAATATCTGTCCTGTCTGTCCTGCTATCCATCATCCGTCCATCTGTCTGTCCTATCATCTATCTGTCCGTCCGTGAAACGTCTGTCTATCTATCTGTCTGTCTACCTATCCCCATCCAATCCGACTGCCCTGTCCTATCTATCGGTCTGTCTGTCTGTCTGCCGTCCGTCGTCCTGTCCATCCATCCGGTCATTCTATCTGTCTACCCTAGTCCATCGGTCCTCTATATCTATCCGTCTGATATACTGTCCCCGTCCGTCCGTCCGATCCATTCCATTCTATAACCTATCTCTATCTATCTATCTATCTTTATATCTATAAAAACTCTGTCCTATCTATTTGTCTATCTCTCTCTCTCACTCCAATTTCAAGGGAGTGTGAAACATTATTCAGATGTGGGTGAAACAAGTTTAAAAGTAGGATGTATAGATATTTTTTTGTAAATACCTCATCACCGTGAGTCGTGGGGATCCTCTGACTACAGCGTCCTTCAACCGCGTCACATCCTGAGAAAAACACCACAACCATGGATGCTTTACACTGACACGCTCCAAATTATTGAATAATAATAAAAAAATCCCTCAAGATTCCGTGAGCATGGAAAATGACAAATGTAACAACTCGAGCACTGACCTGTGAAACAAACGTGTTGTTTGCCATACTGAACCCTATCAACACGCAACAAAGAGAAGGTTTGATACAAAGATCAACCTCTTTATTTGCCCACAATAACTATTGCTGTCCTCACTAAAGCTACTGTTTAGTACTGTAAAATCTATTAAATGACTCATTTTTTTGTAAAATATCAGTGTCTTGCCTAGCAAAACTCACTGCCTATGACTCTGTAAATATGACAAAGAACTTGTATCAACAGAAAATTAAGTGATTTCAATTTCTCCAAAGGAGAAACAATGAGGATCATGCAGAAAATGCCCTTCCAGTACACTGCAGCTTCTCAACTTTACAGGGAGGACGGCCTCAAACACACAGCTGGAAAACAGATGTGAGAGAGAGAGGGAGAGGAAGAGGGGGAGAGAGAGAGAGAGAGACGAGAGAGGGGGGGGGGGGGGGGGGGGGGGGGGGGGGGGGGGAGGAGAGAGAGGGAGGGAGGGAGAGAAAGAGAGAGAGAGAAGAGAAGAGAGAGAGAGGGGGGGGGGGGAGAGAGGGAAGAGTGGGAAGAAGATGGAAAAAGGTAGTTAGAGTGCGCTCGACGTGGCGCGCGCGCGGCGCGCGCGGGGGAGCGAGCGGGTCGAGCGCGCGCGCTCTCGCGCGAGCGACGCGCGCTCGCGCGCGCGCCGCGAGTCGCGGCGCGTCTCGATCCCGGTGCTCCTGCGCGCCGTGGCGGTCTCCGGCCGCAGCGGGCTTTCGGGTGGGCTGCGGCGGGTGTCGACTGCGCGAGCGCGCGCGCGCGCGCGCGGGCGCGCGGTCGCGCCGGGCGCGCGGTCGGTCGCCGGCTCGCGCGGCCGGGGGCGCATGGTGGATCGCGCGCGCCGTCGCGCCCACGGGCTCTCGGGCGAGCCGGGCGCGAGGGGGCGCAACGCGCGTTCTCGGGGCTGCGCGGTCCGCTCGGTCGGGCGGGCTGTGCCCCCGCGTGCTGTCTTTCGCGCGTGTCGCGGGGTGGCGCTTGTTCTCTGTAGCGTTTCGCGGGCGCCGTGGGCGCTATGGCGACGCGCCGCGTCTCGAATACTCCAGCCCCCAGCTTCCCATGATGAGTTTTCGATTGCATTCCCTGAGCACCACAAACCACCACCTTAGACCTACACTGTCGGGCCACGCCCTCAATCAACATGTGCATAACTCCCATAATATAACGAATGTTATTCATCCCTCCTGCCCTCTCCAAGCACAAGCCCCCATGAACGCACCGTGTATATTGCTAGTTACAAGCCTGAGCCGTTAACCTTATATCACGTCCCTGCGCTATGTTGTTTTAATAGCCAAGCATTGCGCCCATCTGTGCGCCCATGGCGCAGGTCTGAAAACGAGGTGTGATCAGGCCGCATTGTTGGACCGAAGCTATTTTGAGGGCAACTGACTGACTGACTTTCGACCAGGTTTCAGTTGGGGTCCATGGCACAATGGCCAATATATCTATTTTTAAATTTATTTACAGGTGCCCATTCCAAATATGCGCCTAAAGGTCCCACCATGCACGTACCCTCTGCTTATTAAATTATTAAAATAATATCATTAAGAGAATAGTGACAACCCTTTATAGAGCATACCCGGTGCGCCGACCATTTTTCCCCTTCGTCAAACTATCAAGTGGATCTTTTTTTATTATATTTATTTGAATTGATTTCTGAAGCATCATGTGCCACGGAAGACTGCAAGTGATGATGCTGAAATTTCAGCTCTGACCACAGGAATAAATTACGAATATACAATATATTCACATTGACAACTGTTATAGATAATAAATTTGAAACATATTTCACATAATTACTGTTATGAAAACTTGTATTTTTTGATCAAATAAATGCGGCCTTGGTGAGCAGTAAGAGACATTTGCAAAGACTTGCTTACTGAGGCCCAACATTTGAACGGTATATCAGTATTTACTGAAATGAACGAGAATCGCCTACGAGAATACTAGGAATTTCAAAACCGTGTAAACATGAAAATAACTGGACTCATTACATCCTCACCATCTGCCGATGCCATAAGATTCCAGCGCCAAGCCTTTTGTCAACGCTGAAACCAATCATGCTGCACGACGACACAAAACTATAAAACAAAACCATTTGTATTGTTTAGAACTTCTTTGACAATCTCTTCCAACTCTTGTGAAACTGTTATACTGAATAATATTCCATGTTTTTCAAGCTTCCACATGTTGATAAAGATTGTTTAATAGGGTGAAAGTAAATTTTTAAATGAATTCCTGTATTTTGCACGTAGTGTTTCTGCTGGCCGTGGTTCACCTTACCTTTCTCAGTTTCATCTGCTTCTTGAAGAGGTTTCCAAACTCTTTCTTTCTCTTGTCAGAATCATCTTCCTCATCCCCCCATTCCTCATCACATCTGAACACACACACACACGCTCTCAGTCTCCACAGAATACCTGCACTGACTCGTACTGCTGCTTAAGTAACAGGTCAGCTGACCTCTCAAACCCGTAACCCTTCCTGCCTCCGGCGTAGAGTTCGGGGTCGAAGCCAAACGGTCCCCTGGGCTGCGCGCTCTGGGCCGGGCCGGTGCTGGTGCTGGTGCTGAGGGCGGCTGCTCTCGCCAGCTGAGCGCGGACCAGTTTGGGGTCACGGCAGAAGTCACATGACCCAGCGCAGTTGGGCTTCTGATTGCCAAAAAACTGTGAGATGGTGGCGTGTCTGCACCTGGAAATCAAGAATGATTAAAAGGAACCAAACAATGCTTGTTATTGTTATCCCTTATTTTTTGGATTTTTTTTCTGAATGAAAATGAAATTTCACTCTCTGCCAGTAGGTGGCACTTATGTAGCAGAAATATAGCAGTTATATTGAATTTGATGGTACTGTGCACGTCGCAGTTTTTTGAGACAGACAAACAGAAATACTAAGTAAGGGATAATGTAAATTCAGCCGGTAGTTATCTCAGACAAAAAAGAGACAGGGTGATCAGGACCCCGACGCAATTATACCGCTTACTTATCCGGCTACTTGCCTTATACGTAAATAATTAGACACAAAATATTGATCCGAGTCAATATTTTATTAGCTCTTTAAACGCAAAGCTTCCACGGAGAGATCTCTTGCTAGCCAGCGACATTTAAGGGATACGGTATACAGTCATACCACTTATCACACAGCATTTCGCCACATAATTAATTATGGGGATAAGAGATATTGATTTGAGATGATTTGACGAAGCAATACGTCAGCAGCTGCGTTTGTATGAAACGAGAGAGAGCGCGTCCACAATACTGGACGGCATAAATAAATAACTGTATTAACTGATTTGTAATAATTTATTAGCTCACCAAAGGCAAAACGTTCCTAGGAAGTGTAAATCCATAGCGTGTTTTTGGTTTTCAGAGGTTGTTATCTGGGAATAAAATACCATCATCTTTAAAGATGATTTAAAAAAGTGATCGACTTTTACATATTTTTCCAAATATCCCAAAATGTACATCAAAATAAGTGGATGGAAACATATAGCTACTGTATGATTTCACTGTACGTACGGGAAACAGTCTCCTTTAATGTTCCATGTCAGAAAGAAAGTCACATGGGAGAGTAAATGATAACTTCTGTTGGAGGATGTTCACGTTTTTGCTGAACTACCCTTATATATATCTTATATATCGAAACGGCTTGCAATAACTAGGGATGTTTTCTTGTCACAAAAAGAATGTGAAACACATACAAGTTATATCATTTTACAGATAATGAAGTTTATTTCACACACTTTAAGCATTATCGCATCGCACACCGAATATCGCATAATTTTTTTTCGGTTATCGCATATCGCATTTTTCTTCATTATCGTGCAGCCCTACTTTGAATGAAGAACAGAGGGTGTTTTCTGCAAGTATAACGGCTGCACGCACACACTTACACATTTCACAAGAGTGACCTCTAAAATTAAGATGTGCACTTCTCTGAGGTCAGGGTTTCAGGTTTCAGAGTCTGAAATAGCTGGTTGAGGCAGAAGCCCCCCTCAAAACACATTTACATGGTCACGCTGTCACACAAAGACCAGTGCCACCCATAACCAGAGTCCTGCGCTGAGTGTTCACTACAGCTCCCACTGACCACGCTTTTCCCATTAGTGACACGCACAGAGCAATGCTTTCCTCGTTTCTCAATGTAGACACTACAT
Organism: Meda fulgida; assembly: GCA_030578275.1. NCBI lineage: Eukaryota > Metazoa > Chordata > Actinopteri > Cypriniformes > Leuciscidae > Meda > Meda fulgida. Next base: position 7,397,656 of record CM060618.1, read on the forward strand.
GTCTGAAAGCATATGCAACTTATGCAAACAAATGCAGAAAAACAGACACGGCTCGATGTGACAGATCCCGACAGTAAACTGATGCCTCGTTCAATTTATGACATATTCCAAGCACTCTTCTTTTCATTTCTTTTTATAAAAGTGTGTTGCTTTGAAACATCACATTGTTTCACACTTATAAGTTGTGCAAGTTTACTCAGCTGTCTGACAGAGAGCAAATAAACTAACTATAAATAAAGTGAACATATCTGGGGCATGTTTTATCCCAAAATCAAACAGATTGTGTTTTTCCCTATTAGGAAAATGGGATACACTTTATTTTACGATGACACTGTCACAGTGTAATTATAAAAATATAATATTAATTATAAGTATTTACAATATAATTTAGGTTAGGATTTAGTTCTGTAAAGCATAATTTACAGTTATTACTGTAGTAAATATATGTAAGATGTGAAATAGGGACACTGAAAAATAACGTGTTACTGGAAAATGAAGCCTATTTTTAGGATCATGAAGATTTATTTGCGTTGCACAAGTATTTTTATGACGATAAGGCACAACACCCAATTCTCAAGAAAATAAAATATATAAATCTAATAATATAACTAGGACATTATTTCAATCGTAAATTATTGTGTCTTAAATTTCTGCTGATTTCCATAACTGTAAAAAGATAAATAAATAATCAATTAAAATACAATACAAATAACTATTAATGTAAACAAAATGATTGTATGGTCCTAAAACAGGCTTCATTGTCTTTAGGCAAAATATTATTATATAATTATTATTAAATTTTTTAATACTTTATTTCTGACTGTGTGGTGAGACACGTGACATTGAAAACAAACCGCTGCATAGTGCAGAGGTTCAGTCATTTTTTTGACAAAATAATTTTACGCTTTTTACTTCATCGGAGTGGTATGAAAAAGGTTTTGTGTTCACACGTGCTCCACGCGGTCAAAAATGATGCATTGGAAATGAATGGGAGACGAATTTTATCTAGTGGAGACGTTTGGTACTGCGGCCAAACAACATCTGACTGAAAGCTCATTTGTTGAGATATCAACTCAAATTTGAAAAACAACTTAGATTTATGGCTATGATTTTCTGACAATTTAAAATTAAAACATGATTTGGAAAATATATATATATGCATATTTTATAGTATATATATATATATATATATATATATATATATATATATAAAATAATAATATGTTTTCATAGCAATACACTTTTTTCACTTTAGCAATAATCTGCCAGGTGTCGTATTTAAAAAGAGACCAAACTTAAGTCTGTGCTCCAAAGCATTCAGAATTTTAAAAAGTGAATAAATGGATCATAACAACTACATTGTTACATAATTTAGTACAGAAGTAAAAATAGTACATTAATTTCATTAAACATTCATTCAACATTTACCTCCACAAGAGGAGCACCAGAAGGGTTAACAACATATTATATAAGATATATTGATGAGAGTGACCAGTTGTGACCAGATGGTCATGATATTGAAAAACAAAATGTCCTACTTTTTAGGTCATTTGTTTTCCTAAATCCAGAGCACGCACACACAAACACACACACACACACACACAGTCAAACACACACGCACACAGTTTCAAGACTTTGTTTGACAAAAGGTTTGACAAAAAACTGTTTCCACAGTGACTTGAGGGGAGGAGAAAAGACGGGGCCAGACAAAAAGGGGGTAGCGATGGATGTGGTAGAGAGAGAGAGAGAGAGAGAGAGAGAGAGAGAGAGAGAGAGAGAGAGAGAGAGAGAGAGAGAGAGAGAGAGAGGAGAGAGAGAGAGAGAGAGAGGAGAGAAAGAACGCTACACAGCCCAGCTCAAAAGGCTCGTTATACTAGAAAACTCAAAGACTGCAGGCAAACACGTCTGAGAGACACTTAGCAGCTCTCAACAACTGTATGACGGGACACAGCGCTCTAACGGACCAAGCTCATAAACAAGCAGAGATACAGGGCACGTGAACTACAAACTGGATCAAAGGTGAGAGCAGAGCAAGATTGTGTGTTTTGAGTGACTTTGAGCATTAAAATAAAAACTTGGTCTTAGTTTGTGCATCTAAAAACTTCCAAAAACATGAGAGACATTTACAAGAAGAAAGGAAGGGGAAACATGAGCCTGCACAGCGTCCAGCAAAAGTATTTGGACACACAAACCCCACGTTTTATAATAAAATGTAAAAAGTGGCATTATTATGAGTAAAGCTGGGCTATATGTCCAATATAACCACTATTTTTGCAAGAAATATAAACGTTAGCAACATTGTGATGCAATTTTAGCAACTTTTTATTTAGTCATCACATGCACTTTCTGAAAAATATGACTGTTTCTCCAGCTCAGGTCCATTATATAACATGAACAAATGCAACTTTATTTAAACAACGTATTAGAAAATCTTGAAATGAACATTACGTTTATCAAATGCTTTAGAAGTGTTTCTCATTGTTAGTTGGTTAATGTAGTTTACTAATGTTAACAAATGGAGCCTTATTGTAAAGTGTTGCCAAAATATTGCTGTTATATAACTATGCATTGTTATATAGGAGCAAATAAATAAAAATGATTCATCTTTTGACTTTGCTGTTATTCTCTTACAAATACCAAGCAAAACATTTCCTGAAACAATAATGCTAGTTTATAACCCTAAAATTATAGCACTTGATATATTATCAAAATATACTGTGACAATTTGTGCTTGTGAAATATTAATTAATAATTAAAAATCTAATGAACTCGAACGGATACGACTGAAAATTTCAGCAAGATGTCACCATCTGATTCCAAGAAATGAAGGTCTTGCAATTGTCCTATTTTGTTGTATAAAATGAAGTCAAATTTAACGTATTGCGAAATATGATTCACAATTGCAGAAAATAATTCACAAACTCATTCTCTAATATTCACAGAAGATGATTCGCAAACGACCAACCGAATTAAAACCTCAAAACATCGTTCACAATATTAGATTGAAGGTTTTTGCACATTCCTGATGTTTCGACATGTACGAACTGATTATATGTGTGAATCAATATGAATTTGTGTGAGACTTTTCCACCGATTTACAAATTGCCATTTTATTAAACGGACACTCTCTTTAGCCAATCAGATGCGAGTTTTCAGTCCAACCAATCAACATATGCCTAGCTTAATTGCTTTGACTCAAGAAATTTGCATACACAATGTGCCTTCACGTAACAAAAATGACATTTTATTATGAAAAAAAAAACTGCATATAAACATGGAGTCTGGTTTTCAGCCACCGACTAATCGATTCAGCGGTTAACATTTAAACACTACAACACTACATGTAACGTGTACAAATATTTGTCGATCTTCGCATTGGTCTGAACTATAACATCAGATTGGCTGAAGGAAACTCACGTGACTCACTTTTATGCCAGTAGGTGGCGTTTCAGGAACGGCAGAAATATAGCGGTTGCCCAAGAATGCAACACCGCACATTAACACTACGTTATTACGGATTATCCAGAGGCAAGATAAAAAAATAAAATGCCATCAAAAAGTCAGTTCCCTTTAGAGATACAGAATATAAAACCACCCCCTCCCGTCTTCCACACACAACTCATTGGATATGCACAAATCACTTGAATGATATTCCAGTGTCAAAACGACGAGTTTGGACGTATGATATAAACACCATAATGTAAACGTCGCCATGATCGATCAATAATACATCATAAATGTATTTGATTGTGAATTGCTCTGAATCTCCTCCGTGCTTTTATTTTGAAAAGCACAGCGCTCACAATTAAATCCTTTCGAAGCTCCATATTCATCACATTAATACATATCGCGACTGCTGTTTTATGTACCAAAATATTGTATTTCAAAATTCATATTTGTATTCCACTTGAGATATTCAAGACTTCATATGGCCTTAAATTTGATAAAACTGCACGTAAGACTTTTCAGGTGCAACCATCCAGAAATGCCCCAAACCGTTATTATAAAAGTATTTATGAAATGTGTTTTGCATTTCTGCATCTTTATATGTATATATTTGGTTGTGCAATTGTCTTGTATGAAAATTAATAGGTTATGAGATAATAGGCTGTTTACAAACTTTACTTAAGATCCACAGTTTACAAAAATACATATATAACACTTTACTCGCATAGCAAAAGTGATAATGGCCGCGTCCGAAATCGCAGACTCTCTTGAGTAGGCACGAACTTTAATAGCGCTGGCAAAGTAAGTGCTTATACAAATTATGTTCTATATAGTATGAATGTAATCTGGATGTACTGCATCCGCCATGTTGTCATTATCATGTGTCCTACCAGTGTCAGTGTCGCTTCACTGCCATTAATAAATCCTCTCCCGTGTCCTCATGGGACAGTAAAGTGCCCATCATACACTGTAAACCCAAATAAGTTGGCAAAACTCAAAAAATGTAAGGCAATCTGTTGCCACTCATTCAAAGTTTAAGCAGAACGGGCAGATTTTTATTTTGTACTCATGCATTTTACTTGTTCTTAATTTAAAATGTTTGAGTAAACTAATCCATATATTTAACATAAAATGTTAATGTAACCCCAAAGTGATAAGTTGTATTAGTATAAAATTTAGCTAGATTTAACTTGCTAGTTCAATAAACGCTAACCTGCTAGTTTGCTAACATGTTAACATTAGCGTTGTATAGCACTTGCTGTATGAGTGCAGCAATATAAAGCTACACACTTTCTCTCAAACCAAGTGATGGTAACTCTCCTAAAACCAACATTAACAGAAAATCTTCTCAATTAGCATAACAAACATGAATCACTACTAAATGTCCCACTTAACATTAATATTGCACAAAAAAAATTAGATTACACTTAATTTTAGCATTTACTCTCTCTTTCGAGTGCCATGGGCAAAGCATGCTGGCAACATTAAATTGCAGCCCAGTTCCAAAAAATATGTATTTTCATAAAACTCAAAACAATGAAAAAGTTCAGTTTACTTAAAATATATCAGTTCTGTGAACTTGAAAGAAAAAGAAAGTGCTTAATACTCATTAAAGTTAATTTGACTGAACTAATTAGTTTAGTTTAAGTTTGTCCTACTCAAACCAATTTATTATTTTGAGCATTAAGGCCCTTTCACACTGGCAGCGATTTTGACGCACGAATAATTCGCACGATGGTTGTATTTTTTGATCAGCCGTTTGTGTAATGAGTGCTTCCACACCGAACGCGAATGTGCTGCGGCGAAAAAACGACTTATTTTTTCCGCTTCGATGTCGATTTTTTTTTTTACTTTTGCGGCGACAGAAAAGGCTTCAGCCAATCACATACAAGGAAACAAAGGCGAAGCTGTTGACGCTTTGGCCGCTCTGGCGTAGCAGCATGATGTGCGAGAGAAGAGAAGTGTCACAACATGAAATGTAAACTAAAAACAAGCAATAGGCTACACTGAAACTAGAAACCTTTTATAATGACAGCATTTTTATATTGCCTATTCCGCATCTCAACTCACGCATACCCTATCATTTATGACATGACGTTGTTTGCTAGGGACCAGTTACAAAAGAACGAGGCATGGGATAAAATATCTGGGATAGTTGGTGTCTCCAGTGAGTTGATGAAGTGCGTGCTGATGATTTATAACATTTGTGACTAGGAAGGATATAATTGATTTTGAATATTTTCAACATTTATAGTTGTTTCATATTATTTTTGCATGCATGTAGGCCACACACCAGAGCATGCGGAGCAGGGTGACGCTTAAATATAAGTTAAAAAACTTAAACATACGTTTCATATATGTTTAAATAATATAATGTTATTTTTTTTTATTTCATTTATGTTGATTAGCTATATGAAAAGGGAACCGCATGAGATGAGTAAGGATCATAAGATGCCCAATAGCCTATATCGAAAACATTTGGATTGGGTCAGACATCATTTTGGCCACTTATTAAGTTTTGTTTTGTAGAAAGCCTTTCTTTAAAGTGAATTTCATTTTGTATAAATTGTATCTTTATTTGTATCAATGTTTCATCAACAAATTGCCCGGATTAATAAATAAGCAAATATAGTAGACAATATAATTAGGACACGGAGGCGCCGGCGAGTGAACTGGAGCGCGTCTCATACCGAAAACTGACAGAAAACACTAGTTTATTAATAAAAAATTCAAATATTTAATGCATAATCCTTACTTTGGCCGGTTTTTTGTGGCAAAGTTTTAGCTCCTTTACAAGATTAGCACAGGCGTACTCCCATTCAGACTCTCTGTTCTTTAAGATTGGGTGCACACAAAACCTTCTTCTCTGTCTTTTAAAGAAAATGAAAAGCTCGTCTTCACTGGATGATGATGATGATGATGATGAAGTGTCCATGTTTTCTCAGCTGTCGGCGCGAAGCTTTAGGAATGTTGACGTTCTGAACATCGCAAATTCGCGTCGCGGCTGATGTGAATGGTTTTGACGCGAACTATTCGCACGCGAACTATTCGCTTTTCCGTTTCGCTTTCTCGTTATGCGTCCGGTGTGAAAGGGCCTTTAGGGTTTACACTTCAGCATCTCACCGGTCATCCGGGTACTTTTGGAGACTCTTTTGTGAATGCGGATATACTTCTTTTGTCACCAACTGTTTCGCCTACTATATAGTTGGGAAGTATGTGATTTTGGACGCAGAAGATGTCAATAAATAATGTAATATTTTTGAGTTTTTCAATATACAGCTATGTCACAATTATTCAATATTGCTGTTTTTAATTCACTAGTAATGTAGCGTACAAAATTGTACTTTAGGGGGTTGAAAAATTGTTTTATATATGAGCCAATTTGTTTTGTTTTTTAACTCCGCAACTCGGTTTTTAACTTTAGTAACTCAATTAAAACCCATTCTCAGACTGTGATGTTGTATCGAATTAGGTATATATCTAGAAGGAACAGAACTAGAACAGAATAACATCGGTGTCCTGATGATGACATCAGAGACATCACATTCAACACAGGACCATCAAAACTCAAAAAGGAAGGGGCGTTGAAAGGAGGGAATAACAGTAAGGAATGATTCTTTCATCAGCAGAGTTTACACAGAGATGGCACACCCAGCAGCGTCTCTCATGTGGAAACACACCCACGACGCAGCAGACACTTTATGACAAGCTGAACTAGCAGGTTCTGTTGTTTCTGGTTTCATCACATTCTTCAGCAAAACCACAGGAAACATTCTGCAAGGCCTCGGTTCTGAACTACTGCCATTTATCTGACTAATAACTGCCAACACAAATAGGACACATTTACATACACAAAATAATAGTTCTCATATGCTTAAAATAGCAATTTTTTCAATACAGGGTTTGCATGATGATGCTAATCTATCAGCCAACAATCATGAGTTTTTTCCCTTTTTGACTCCAAATGTCAAATTGTACTTATTCAAAAACATATTTTAATCTAATCTACGGACACTCATAGTTTCTGTAAATGAAACAAGGAACTGGGTGCCATTTACACGACACCATTTTTGACTAAAAACAGAAAATGTATAATCCGTTTTGGCCGTTCGAGATTTGGGGCCTGAAAACGCAAACTTTTGAAAATGGGTTTGGGTTTCGAAGTGCAAGTTTGAAAACGACAGTGTTATCGTCTCTGTGTAAACTACTAAAAGGTGTATCTGTGAAAACAGTGACGTCATGCGCATGTGTTACGTGTTCATTCTACATGCGAGTAGCGTTTCTTTACAAAGTGGCATCGCCATCTACTGGCCTGGCATGAAAATACAGCGGTTTTACTCGTTTTCATGGATCCGTGTGAACGGGGATCATTTTCACAACGCTGTCGCCTGTATGCTAAAAAACAGAAAGGAAATACGTTTCCGTTTTTAGTACATTGTTGTATAGCAAACGTTCCCTAAAATAGTCATAACACACAATTAAAATAATTACATTACACGACTTTACGAGTTTTAATAGCTGAATGTTCTTCAGGGATGCCACTCTTTTTAACCCATGATTTTACATATGGATTTTTACAAATATTTTTACTCAAAAATCTGATCAAATATATTAGAGCTTGGCATAATAAGGAAAAACTCATATATTTGTTATAAAAATGCCCATGACACTTTAAAATTAGTTTACATGATTTTTTTCAAGTCTAGAGATTTCACTTTTAAAATCAGGCTTCCTCATACAGTATATCCAGGTTTTCCAAGACCATGGGAATACTGTTTCTTCAAATAAATAAATAAAACTTTTTGAGGGAGAGGGGAATTCAAATGTCTTATTATTTACTTTTATAGCTTATTTTTAAAGCTAGTTTTGTCTTATTTTAAGTCATTTTGAGGTCTGGCACCCTGCCAAAGATCAAATATGCGCGGTTTGATTTCAGATCATATAATAATCAACATTATAATATATTGAGTTTGCCTGTATAAAGGGTCTTTTTTTACTGTTAAACTGTACACTGTTATTAAAAAAAAGAAAAAACTGTCAGCTGAGGTTACCATAAATAACTATATAAAAAAATACAATACAAAAAAAAGGTAAATAACTTTACAGAACAGGCTTACAGTTTAAAACTGTTGCTATTTAAAAAATAACAACACCAACAGCACTTTCCAGCTGAACTAGCAAGACCACACATAACAGCTTTCCGCTGTAAATAAGGTGATTTGTCTTCTTATATTTACAAAAACGGTATATTTAACTGTACTATTTTACTGTAAAATAACATGGATCCATTACAGTTTTTCCTTGCCTTTAACCAATTAACAGATTTTTACAGTCGCATTTTTGACAGTGCACAAGGTCTTCTTTGTGCTTGTGTGTTTAGGCCAGAATGGGCGCTTCAGAGGACGTGATGGGAATCCTGCAGGGCGTCTGGACCAAACTGCAGGCTCTTCCCCAGGAGCACCCGCTCACACAGACGGCGTTCCTCATCATCCTGCTGTTCTTCTGTAAGCACAGACTTCTTTCTACACTGGGCTGTCATTACGTCTCTGCACTGTGTGGCCACATTTATCCGAACACGAGGCGGAGAGGCTATAAGAGGCTCTCCTGTGATTAAAGGCTTCACCAAGCGCACATCCATATTTATCCGGCTATTTTAGTGAGTGCACTGCACTTAAACTACAAGTAGCTGACTAACTTGTTAAAGTTAGGGTTTCTGACATCAGAAATCCAAAGATTTGAGTCGTTCTGAAGCTTGGTTTGCATAAATGCGGTTTCTTTTTACTGCGAAGGAAGTTTTAAGGTTCTCAAAGTTGAAGTTTCATAGTATAGCACTTAATTTTACTATACAATGACCTTTAGATTCCTTGAAAGCTTTGCTACCAAAGACTGACAGAAAGGTTAAAGTCAAAATGAAATCTTCTATGGAATATTGCAGTATTTATTATAAATTACCATGGTCTGTCTGAATACTCGATTCTGATTGGCTGGAAGGTGTGCATTAAAACAGTTTAATGCACAGGTAGATCCAGTCAGTTTAATCCCCGTTCTATATTAATGTGCTGTTTTCATTGAAGCACACACACACACACACACACACACACACACACACACACACACACACACACAGATCAGCGATCGCTCTGTTACCCCCTTTACATTGGTTTTTATAGCTTTAGAAACTTGTCCACGGCTAGCTGTGCATTAAACGCTTTGCGTCTGGTGGTTCTTTGCCTCCATGTTGTGCATTAAAATTGTTTAACGCACAGCTGGCCGTGGATTATCCTTTACTTATTTATCTGTGCACATAATATTTTTTAAAATGTATGTGCCTTGTAATCCTCTTGCAGCTCATCTCTTCTCTGATGATGCGTTCACTGGCGAGAGGGCGGGGCAACCTGTCACTCACATTCAATCCACCAATAGCAAACCACAACTATCCAATCAATTCCCCAGACAAAATCAAGCCCCGCCCTACATCTGTTCTTGTTCCAGAAGCCGTTTCACTCTGATACACGTCACAACATTGAAGAAAAGACCGTCACAGCTTCTGTTTCTTGCCAACTTTAAGTTAGTTTGAGTAAACAGTTTAGGGCTTTTCACTCTTGAACTAGTTAACCCTGGGTCATTTTAAACCCAGAGTAAACTGAATCCTGGGTTATCTAGATTCACGTTTCACATTGTTCAAACTTTAACCTTCATGTTTACTCAAGGTTAACACCTCATCCTTTCCTAAACCCTGGGTGGACGTCCTCATTTGCATATTTGCGGCATCAGTGTCACTGATTGGACGAACGCAGCACATGACCGGTTTACATAAAGGCGCTATCTTTGGACATACTCATATTTTATATTGCCATAGCCTACTAAGGTAAGAATGAAACAATCTCTGAATCTCTTTGCTCCAATTGTCACGTTTTCTATCACCATTTGACATTTTTCCCCTCAAACACTGAAGCTACGGTCTTTACAGCGCACAACATTTCCATGACTGTACAAAGCATGTGAATATGAGGCACGCTATTGGTTGTCGGTTGCTCAGCATCTAGTCATAACATTCTAACACCGCATCATTTCACACAGTTCAAGTTTGGCACCGCAAAGAGCAGGGTTTCATAACCCTGGGTAAAAAACGGTGCTAACCCTCTTCAAAATTACAAGTGTGAAACGCTCAGGGTTAAAAGCAGGGTTTAAAACGACGATAACCCAGGCTTAAGCGTAGAGTGAAAAGCCCTTTTGATTACGACATGACTAAATCTCCATGTTTTCTTCTTCTTCCAGTGACATTCATTGCTCTGATCGTGACTGGATGCGTTTACGGCTGCAGCGGCTGCTGCACTGGCGGGTCCAGAAACAAAGTCTCTGCCGTCTGAAACACGGGCAGCAAGAAGACACGAACAGACCACAATGGGCCAAAATAAAATCTGGTGGAGTTTGATCGTTTTGTTTGTGACCGCTGTGATATCACACATTACAGCGATAAAACTCAGCCACTGTAAAGCTGCATGAACACACAACGCACATCAGCTACAGTCACGAAGCAAATCTTCAGATGCAGAGACAAGCGTCTGGCTGAGGATTATGGTCCCCCTTGATTATGGAAGTCACAAATAAACACTAAATTCCCAACCTCTGTCATTATATGAGCGGGGAACCACTGTGAAACCAGTGGCTGCCCTCTGCTGGCCGCTTCCACTACTGCAGTAACGGAGCAGAGATGAAGAAACAAGAGGGAAAGTGTAGGGCAGGTCTCAGGTGCAATACCATTAAGAAGTGTGGGGGCAGTAAGATTAGCCAGTAAGGAATTAGTATTTCCATTTAGCAAGGGCGTTAAATTGATCAGAAGGGTCAGAAAAGACATTTATAATGTTCTAAAAGATGTCTGTCATATAAATGCTGTTCTTTTGAACTTTTTATTCATCAAGGAATCCTGAAACCTGTATCATAGTTTTCCCAAAAACATAAAGCAGCAGCACAACTGTTTTCAACATTGATAATCAAAAATGTTTCTTGAGCAGCAAATCACTGATTTCTGAAGGATCATGTGAGTAATGATGCTGAAATTCACAGGAATAAATCCCATTTTACACTATATTCACATAGAAAACAGCTATTTTAAATTGAAATAATATTCCATATTCCAATGTTGCTGTTTTAACTTGACCAAATAAACGCAGCCATGGTGAGCAGAAGAGACTTCTTTCAAAAACATTTCAAAATGAAACTTTTGAAAGATAGTATCTGTAGATATGTAGACGTAATACTACTATCATGTTGTATTAAGATCATGTGCTATAGAGAGGAAAATGGAGCTGAGACGCTGGAAAATTAAAATGCATATAATCAAATATGCCAAAAAAAAAAAAAATTAAAAACATTTTTATTTTGATAATATTCATGCATGTTTTTTTTTTTAAACACACCGTTTTTTCTTATTAAACATATATTATACCTTCAATCCAGGATATCAGTGGTCTATGTTGTAACTCACCCTTCTTGCTCACAAAAAGCAACCATCGCCTCAAAGTCCAGAATGGGCGCCTTGTCCTGCTCTTTCTGTGATCCTCGCTTCTCCTGAATTCAAAACACTCTGTATTTCAGACACAATGAATGTCTTCCTGTAACCGCTCAGAAGTATGCAGACATCCGGCTCGGATGTTGTTCCTCACCTGTTTGCGCGTGATTTCCTTGCGGATGAGGAAGCCGAGCTGGTCTCTGTCTTTGGGGGAGTAGTAAATCCTGCAGGACGACGGCAGTCCGTCACGGCCAGCTCGTCCCGACTCCTGATAGTAACTGGCCAAAGATTTCGCCACATTCCAGTGAACGACAAACCTGAAAACATACAGACGCTTACACGCAACATCAAACACAGTAAAGCACAGATGCGAGAAAATCAACTTGTCTGAAATGTCTACAGATTCATCAACCCTCTGGTGCTCTTTGAAAAATGTCACTTTTTTTTTTTTACTTCCTCGGAATGGTACGAAACTTGGTAAAGGTTTTGGCACTTGTTATGTGAACACACAACAAAAATCATGGACATGTTTCAAACAGGTTAAATGGTCCTGAAAAAAATAGTCACTTCTGCTCTTCGCGGTGAAAAATGACGGCATTGGAAATGAATGGGAGAGGAATATAATCTAGTGGAGACGTTTGGTACTGCGGCCAAACAACATTGACTGAAAGCTCATTTATTGAGATATCAACTCAAACTTGGAACACAACTATATTTATGGCTATGATTTTCTCACAATTTAAAAGTAAAACATGATTTGGAAAATATATATCCTAGCAATAGACAAACTTTTCAAACAAACTTTAACGTTTACTTTATAAAATTTTTAAAAAAAACTAATTTTTGACCGCCACACGAGGAACACCAACACCAACTGAAGAAAAAGTATTTAGGTACCATAATCCTTTGCAACACACACAAAAAAAAAAAGCCATAAAGCAGATTTGTTTCCTCCATTTAGTCAGTGGCTGGCCTATTAACAAGATTTAATCTGTCAAATAAATGCTGTTCTATTCATCAAAGTATTCTGGGGGAAAAAATGCATCACAGTTTTTCACACACCTATGAAGCAGCACAACTGTTTTCAACACTGATAATAATAATAAATGTTTTTACTGTGTTTCTAATCAAATAAATGCAGTTTTGGTGAGCAGAACATAAAACAAAAATAGATTCTACAGACTCCAAACTTTTGAACATTAGTGATCACTTGCGATGAGAAACTCACCTGACATTGGCCTTGTCCACTCCCATACCAAAGCTGATGGTGGCAACAATAACGGGCACTTTATCAGCCATCCAGTCAGCCTGACTCTCTGTGCGATCGCCCGCCTTCAGCCCTAGAGAGAGAGAGAGAGAGAGAACCCAGAATGAGCTTCCCGTGCAAACATGCAGAACAACATTAAACACAAACGTCTAGAAAGCACAAAGGGCAGCAGGATCACCTGCATGGTAAGGCTTGGCTGAAACTCCCAATTTAGTCAACTTATGAGCCACTTCCTCACAGCTCTCTCGGGTTCGACAGTAAACAATCCCACATCCCTGCAAACCAAAAATTGTTTTTAAAATTATATCATCTTGGTTTATATATATGTATCTAACATTAAGGAATAGTTTAGCAAAAAAAGAAAATTCATAATTTTCTCACGCTCATGTTGTTCTAAACCTGAATGACTTTATTAGTCCCAAAAGGAGACGTTTCACAGAATGTCCAAGTTGCCCTTTTCCATACAAAGAAAATGAAAAGTGACTAAAAAAGAAAAGATTAAAAGTCCCCCTGTGGTGCAAATCAAGCTTTTAATCTTGTTTATATGTCTATGTAGTGTTTTTTTTCTCCTTTTCTCCGTGGTTAGTATTTTCTCTTTAAAACTGCAGTGAACCAAAGACAGTCTCAAAAACGCGCTTTGAAATCGCTGGTGTTTCTGACGTCACAAACTACCTTGTAACCAATCAGATCAACGAGTGGATCTCTGAGCTGCTATGAGTGAGTGGAGGCGGGGCTCATTTGCATATGTATTTTTGTAGAACCGCATATATTAAATGGGGCAAGGGTGTAGTTACATTCAAGCTATTTAAATTTGCATGACTTGAGATACTTCCAAGACTTGAAATATAGCCTTGTTGTTATTCACTGAAGAGCTTCCCCTTCGCTTCAGATTTCAAATCTCACTTAAGTTCATATACATTAAATTATAGCATGTCAAGATGTGTCTATGACTTTAAACATCAGTGAATCTCGTGCCTTGACATTGATGACACACTATATTAGAAAGTGTGGCTCAATGGCGCTTTAAAAAAGTGTCCATGGCTTTTCAGTAAAGGCCACTGTTATGATTGGCTAACGTCTTTGCATAGGAAACAGTATCAACAGCCACTCGCTATTGAACGCAAGTAAGTGTTTTTAAAACATCATCCATATAAAACTGTCATTTACAGACAAAGCATTATGAAATCATTTACTTACGGCGCTGTGCCTCGTTTACAAAACGAAATGCTCCAGACAAACATAATCGTTCGCCATTAAAACCACCCACTTGTTTCCGAGATGCAAACAAGCGGTTTAAACTGGATGTTCTTTCACTCGTCCATTCGTCCTGTTGAACGCGCATCTATCTATCAGTTAGCTAAACTATCAGTGTAGACAGCCTCAGTGATTATAATGATAGTGGCCTATGGTGCGATGATGTAAAACTATTGGTCGATGTCTTGCTCAGGAGGCGGTCATATGCAAATGTATTTGATATCAACAATATCAAAACAAGCTGTTTTTGGAGCTTGATTACATAAATTCTTTGTTTATATTGAGGTGGAAATTTGAAGGTATGTAACTTACAGGATGTTTTAATGATACAACAAAGACCTCTTATATGTGACCCTGGATCACAAAACCAGTCACAAGTCGCACGGGTATATTTGTGGCAATAGCCAACAATACATTGTATGGGTCAAAATGATTGATTTTTCTTTTATGCCCAAAATCATTAGGGTATTAAGTATTTTGTAAATTTCCTACCGTAAAGTTTTTGAGAGTGAAGCAGCACAATGGCGAACATAAATGGACAACTTTAAAGGCGATTTTCTCAATACTTCGATTTTTTTGCACCTTCAGTCTCCAGATTTTCGAATGTATTTCTGCCAAATATTGTCCTGTCCTAACAAACCATAAATCAACGGAAAGCTTATTTATATTATTAATTATTATTTATTCAGCTTTCAGATGATGTATAAATCTTATGTTCACGGTGACATATGTCAAAAGTTCTAATGTCATGACCCCTTTAACTCACTGTATGATTGAACGTCATTTCAGCATCATGTCATTAACTAGTATGCAAGCATACATTTTATTTTTATCTTTTTTTCACTTTTATTGAATGGATAAAATGAAGCTTCATTGTTCTGCTAAACTTCTGTGTTCAGCAGATGAGAGAAAGTCGTACTGGTTGAGAACAACATGAGGGCGAGTAAAACATAGACAGTGACTGACCTTTTCGGCAGTATTTCCGCCCAGCGCCTCTTTAGCAAACGCAAGCAAGTGGACGTAAGGTTCAGGCAGCAGATCCCGGAAGATCACATCATACTTCAAGTTCTTCCGGAAAACTGGCGTGGCAAAGAGGAGTGGCGAGCGCAGTTTGAGCGAGCGCTCGATGTCTTCCTGCACGCTCTTGGGCGCCGTGGCTGTGAGCGCTACGCAGGGAACGTCCCGCAGACGGGAGCGCAGGTCGCCCAGCTTCAGATAGTCCGGTCGGAAGTCATGCCCCCACTGGGAGACGCAGTGCGCTTCATCCACCGCCAGACACGCCAGGAGACCCCGCGAGCACAGCGAGCTCAAGCAGGGCTGGAAGGACGGAGACGCCACCATCTCGGGGGTGATGTAGAGCAGCTTGAGCCGAGGACTCTCGCTCTCCAGATCCGCCAGGATCTGCCGGCGCTCAGCCGACGAAAGCTTGGAGTTGATGGATCGTGCGGGGACATTGAGAGCTTTCAGGCGCTCCACTTGATCCTGGTGCAGCACAAACATGATGAATCGACACAAGCTTAAACAGATATCGGGGCCTATTTTATCGATCTAAGCGCATGGTCTAAAAGGGCTGTCGCTGTTCTCTTAATGGGTAATGGGTGTGTTCTGGGCGTCACATGAAATTAACCATCATATTAGACTGATTTCTGAAGGATCATGTGACACTGAAGACTGGAGTAATGATGCTAAAAATTCAGCTTTGATCACAGGAATAAACTATATTTTAAAATATATTCAAATAGAAAACAGCCATTTTATATTCTCATAATAGTTATCTATATTACTGTTGTTTTTTGTTTTTATCAAATAAATGCAGAAGCAGAAGATAATTCTTTTAAAAGCATTAAAAATCTTACCGATCCCAAACATTTGAACAGCAGTGTATATATTTATATACACACAGGTGAAACTCAAAAAATGTGAATATCGTGTAAAAGTTATCATTTTGATGATTATGGCTTACAGCTTATAAAAATCCCAAATTCAAAATCTCAGAAAATTAGAATATTGCATGAAATCTTTAAAATAAAAGGATTTTAAATAGGCTACAGAAATGTCGGCCCTCTGAAAAGTATAATCATGCATATGTATATAGTTATATATAAATATATTAGTTTCACCTTTTGATTTGAATTACTGAAATACACAAACATTTGCACGATATTCTAATTTTTCGAGTTTCATCTGTATGTGTGTATATATGTATCTTGGTTGAGATTCAGAACCGGTTTGCTAAACCGGTAAAGTGCATGTCATTATTCACTTATAATGTTCCCATATGGACTAGATTACTGTTACTGTGTAGAATGAATGTAATCTGGATGTACTACATCCGCCATGTTGTCATTATCATGTGAACTACCAGTATCAGTTGCGTCGCTTCACTGCCATTCACAAATCCTCTCCCGTGGCCTCATGGGACAGTAATGCACACTACAGAATCTGTACTGTCCTGTACAGTACTGTGAATTCAGATGTACTTCCTTTGTCACATGCTGTTTTTCACCTACTATACAATAGGAAGTATGCGATTTAAATCGTATGCAGCCAGAATTTACTTTTTTATCATTATTTCTTTATATCACGGTTCATCAGCTGATGCCAATTATCTCAAAACAGTCAAACATTGTCTGGCCAATAACACCAATGCCAACCATAGTTTGCTTATGAACCAGCATCTCCCTGATCAAAGGCTATTGTGTGCCTGCAGCTTATCCATGCTGACAGACATGGCTTATGTGTGGATGGGATGAGTTTTGTCAACAGTATTCATTCACCTGTATGAGCGCGATGAGAGGAGAAATGACCAGAGTGATGCCGCTGGACAGAAGAGCAGGGAGCTGATACACCAGAGACTTGCCTGCTCCAGTGGGCATACATACAAACACATCCCTGTCACCTGCGACACACACACACACACATACACACACACACATCAGGACAACAACAACACTACCGCACTACCATTCAGCGAGCTCCTGCCATTTAGCCCATAATAACCCAGTGTAAATGTGTCATTGTCACCCTTCAGCACTGCTTTCACGGCATCTTCCTGCTGCTGAGAGCGAAACCTGTCGAATCCGAAGTGCTTCTTTAGCGCCCGGTCAATGGCACTCATAATAACTACATCAACAACCTCAACATTTACTCAACTTTGCTTCATTGAGATCTGGGTCGCGCACAGATGACGTTACCATGCGACGGAAATATACTGCGTTCATTTGAGTTTCATCTGGTTTCATTTCATCTTGTACTTTCTTTTCGGATAGTTTTTATAATTTTTAGTATAACGATTAAACTTCTTGCTTTGGAAAAACTTTCAAAATACGTTTTTTTAAACAAAAAAGTAAAGAGATATAACCATTTACATGCGTTCTGGTCCGTTTTGACCTACATGACACCGGTTTTTGTTTTTTGTACATCTATTAATTAGATTTGTCTCAAATGACTTCCGTATACATTTAGCCTATGTGTCCTAAACTTACACGGATGTTTCCTTCCTATGGGGCTGCATTTTGTTAATAAACATGCTCACGCTATATTTTCTTGCATCTTGCTGGTTTTTGCTGTATTTCGTGAAAAATTTAACACTTCAAAGAACTTCAAAAAAATTGAATTAATAAAAAGGGGTAAATGATGTAATAGCATGGTACCATTCATAACTATAAAATGCCTGTGCATTAATGAGAAGTTACTGATTAGATACAATATGGTTTTAATTGAAAAATATTAAGTTATGACTATTTCATAAGCTTACATTGCACTGGGTCCAAACAGACCCGGGAATACAAAAGGTGTCTAGTTTTTTAAGCATTTTGTTTTGTATTATTGTAAATTAATTAGTTATTGTTTAAATCAGTTTAATAATGTTCCATACATCCTGCCTACTGCAAATTGGTTAGGCTATGTACATTTTCCTTTTAACTTTTTCTTTAAAACTACAAATCTATATAAAATTAATAAATAATATAAAATTAATATGAAGATGTATTTGAGCATTTTTCTGGTGTAACACATTAAAATTCTATGTTCTAATTAATGCACTCAATTTAAATATGCCTGGTTTTTACCAATGCCTAAATCATAACTCTAAACACAATTTTAACTATAAATTCATCACTATCAGAGCATGACACACATTTGCCATTTGCTCTATAGTAAATTTATCTCACAATGCACGTTTATGTAATCTTTATAGCAATAAATAAATATATCTGACAAATAAATAAGAGTGAACACACAGGGTTGAAGCTATTTCTTTTTATTATTCACATAAAGTGCATTTTTCATGATTTGTGTTTGTCAGAAGAATGTGAAAGTGCAGACAGGGCAGGCGAACACTATTATAATAAGGTTCAGACAGACGCAGGTTCAAAAGTACCACAGAAGCAGTAGCTGAAAGACATCGTACTACCTTGATGAAATTATTGGTTTGGATCGCTGTCAGTCATAAGGACTGACCATCTAACATGGCCCAGTGGTTTATCTAAAGCTAATGAGGTCTAGAACACTGGTTCTCAACTGGTTTTTCTTCAGGACTATACACTTGTTTTACATCAAACGACCCAACACAGTGTGTGTCAAAAAATAGTCCTTAGCATCAAACACTCACATTTCTTAATCTTGCTATGAACTGCATATGCTCAACAATACACAAAATCATCAACATGTATTGGCTGAAGAAGACAATTCTCTTCAAAGCTGGAGGGGGTTTCTAATTGCCTTTTGCATTTCAATAGTTTCTCACCAGCCACATTAGGTTTGTCACAAACCACTGCAAGTGAACCTGCGTTTAATGTAGTCTGCGTCACATTATATTCTACCTTGCTTCATTTGTTCGTGGTTTCCGAGAACGAGGGGATTGTCTGTCGACCAAGTGACGGACTTATTTACGGCAAAATACCACTGGCGTTGTGTTTCCTTTTTAAAGGGGCTTTATGTAGAAACTCGTTTTTAGCGACACCGGTGGCCGTTAAGTGAACTGCAGTCAGCAACTTAATGCTTGTGCTCGCACTCGTGAACACCTAGCGTACACGAAACTGAATGTGATTCAAGGCCCCGATCATAGCGACAATTTTTTTCCACTGTTCTTCGCTTAGAAGTAAAAAGAAGTTGTAAATACCTTTGCAGTGATATACTGTTAGCGAACATCCCGACGCCGTCCACGCTGCTGAAAGCTACAGTTAGATTAATATGTAAATATGTGGTCATAATAACAAAATAAACAGAACAAAAATGTCAGCGGTGAGAAAACAGCAGTTCAGAAAGCATCTGATCATAGAGATGTGAATATGTTTGCACCAGCTCTGCGATTCACCGGCATTATGTCGACAGATGAGGTCATTAAAATCACACTGTTATGATCGTTGGATTATTAGGCTATGTGAGACTATAGTTTGAATTAGAATCCCTTTTCTTAGCATGACACGTTGACATTACAGTACAGAATGGCTCTTTCGGCATTATCCTGAACATAAGCATGTGTCATTGAACGGAAGAGAGGCTTTCGGACGCTCGTGTAAACGTCACATCTTTTGGATTTTAACCGGAAAAACGACACGAGTCCTTCGCAAAAATTGTCTACAGGCTAGGAGGTCGGGGAATATCTGTTTTGTTTTGTTTTTACGTTACACGCTGGTCACACACTGGCAATAAAAAAGCAAACAATACATACAAATTCTTACATATAGCCCCTTTAAAAGTTGACAATCCCACTTATTTTGCCTCCCTAACCATCCCTCTTTTTTTCAATGTAAGAGGCTTGAATGCGCAAGGCTTCCGGTCTTGTCCGCTTCCAGTTATTTTAGCTGTTCAAAAACAGTCCGTTATTCTGCTTAATATTGTACTTTTTTAATATATTATCCTACAACTAAAATCATGGTTTGTAGCGCAAATAGTGTCTACCTTATTTTGTTATTTACCAATAGCGACCAATGAATCAGACGTCTCATTCACAGAAAACAGCTTTCCTCCGCTAGGAGCGAGAAGCCCAAAGTATACTTTACAAAAATGTATTTGTTGCACTTTCTTGCATGTTTTCCCCTGCTATCTCTCTGAACAAAGCGTAACATTTTTCAGGCTGCGACCGGTTGAGAACCACTGCTCTAGAGATTAAGCACTGGGCTCTGGTTGGAGTCGATGGGACCTCAACCCCACAGGCACATCCCGGGACACAGGCATTGGCTCCTGTTCCCCGGAGATCTGACCACCAGGTCCTTCGCGATCTCCACCGTTCCGAAGAGCGGGAAGAGCTTCTCATCAAATGTCTCGTTGTAGGTGTAGATGTGCGAGCGTTTCTCCACGTCATAGAAGGACAGCTGGCCCAGGCCGAAGTCAAGGTAGACGCCGACCTTCCGAGGAATTAAGGAGGCCGGCAGGCCGGTGAAGGGCACGGTGAGGGCCTTCAGCTCCGTGCCACGCTCCAGCCGAAGGCTCAGGTATCCCGTGTCGGTGTTCAGGGACTTGAAGCCCTTACGCAAAGCTGACTCTTTCGCCACGCCGATACGCCAGTCCATTTCTCCAACGTCCACCTCCCAGTACTGGCGGCCAGAGGCGAAGCCTTCGGACCCGACCGCGCACCACCAACCGTCGAAGCGCTGGTGATAGTTGGGCACGTCTTTGCGCTTGAAACCACAGCGCATGCGCCTCTCATCCTCGGAGATCAGCAGGTCGGGATTGGCCGTGTCCAGGTCAAGGGTCACCTCCACTATGAAGGAATGAATGGAGGATCAAGACAAAGGAATCAAATTGAACCTTTTAAAATGACTATAGAGCAGCAAATGTAGGCCGCATCGTAAGTCATCAAAGCCTTGTTTTCGTTAAAAAGCATACAATTTAAAGGATACCATTTTACACGCCATTTAACGCGTCAGTTGCGTCTCGGCCGAAAAGCTGCGCTTGAACACACTAAACAGAGTAAAGCTGACTCAACTAGCACATGCGTTCTGCACCTGCATGTAAGGAGAGAGCTGTCTATATCAATAGTCTATTTTCATCATTCAACAAGGAAAACCAAAAATAAGCCTGCTGATTTACAAACCGTAAAAAAAAGCAGCGCTTGCTTACCATTTTGAATATCAATCACGCTGATCACTTACTTTTTCCAGGCGGCTCATGTTATTATGAAAATAAACGTGTTCTGGAATGCTCAGGTAAGACGACCTAAAATTATAACAGCCTTCTGTCTGTACCGTCTTAGACTTCTTTGCTTTGCTTTCATCACTTTCGCTTTTGTTCTCGTGCACTGACTGGTTACTAAGCTGAACAGCCAATCAGAGAACAGCTCTCGTTGAATCGGCCAAAAGTCGGCGGTCGGCGTGGTGTGTGAGGGCCTTCATACAAAATTCTAATTCTAGAATACTTTTCAGACTCTCTTTAGAACTCAGACTGAATTCTATCAGTATACCAGTATGTATAGTATTTGTATGTGATGCTATACTTGTAATCCCATAATGCTTTGCGACAAGATGGCATATTACTCTTTGGTATTAAATCGTATTTTAGTATCTTTCGGTATAATTACAAGTAAATAGCTCAAGAAATCAGAATTTTACTCGGAATTTGTCTGTGATGTGTATTTTTACTTATTAGAATTTCAGTGTTACTTAGCAACATGCTAATGGCAAATTTTATTTACACTTCTATTAAAAAAACAGCACTTTTATCCAGCAATGATGCATTTAATTGATCAAAAGTGACACTATCATTTTGCCCTGGTTTCACAGACAGGGCTTAAGCTAGTCCCAGACTATAAAACATGTTTGAGCTGTTTTAACTGAAAGCATCTTGCACTCCCTAGTGCAAAAAACAATTTCACAATCCATTAACATATTTACTGACATATCGCATGATATTTGGAGCACTTCTTTATTGCTCAATGCACATTTCTTGATATTAAGCCTAACATGTGTTTTAATGGCACTATTAGTAAGGATAGTATGATCTGTGTATAATATCAGTCTTTAAATGAAAGACATGTGAAGTGTGGCTGAAGTATACTTGCAATAGTTCCACTTAAGCACAATCAAATATACTGAAGTATATCTCTAGTTGAACTTCAACACTATTTCTGGATAACTAAAGTGCATTAAGTACAAAAATAGTTTTTCCAATTTAGCAGACTTTATGTGTACCAATTTAGTAAACTAAAACTACAATTGCAGGGTATTTATATTAAGTACATAAATATGTAAATTAATTTGTAGTATACTTAGCATTAAAATACATGTATTTCAAATAAATTTCAGTATATTTACTTGCCATTGTTTTGTCTCAAAATGCACCTCAGTAATGTTTTTTTTTTTTTTAAGGCACGTTTATAAAAGCGACTTAAATGCCCTAATTGAACTAAGGCCTAATCCTGGCTTAATCTAAGCCCTATCTGAGAAACCAGGCCTTATAATGTTACAAAAAGAATTTTATTTCAATTAAATGCTGTTCTTTTGAACTTTCTTTTCATCAAAAAATCCTGCAAAACTGTATCACGGTTTCCACTAAAAATATGAAGTAGCACAACAGTATTCAATATTGATAACAATAAGATTATCAATGCTAATCTTCAAGGAACATTAATAGAATGTTAGTTCACAGTTATCTGGTCTTTCATAATGTTCTCAAAACATTGGCACAAAAACATATAAATCGTTCATGGAACTTTTTTTCTAAAACATTTTAGTTGGAGGTTCATCATTTTTTAAACGTTTTAAACTACTTGTTTCAGAACGTTCAGAGATCAGTCAAAGTAACATTCCAATAATGACGAAATGGAACGTTCACAAAATCCCCCAAACCAACAACAACAACAAGAACAACAACCTTTTTAAGACATTTACAAAAACTGGATGTTTTGAACATTCAGAAATAAAGTTTTCATAACTTAATGGTAACATTTACAAAATGATTTTGGAATGTTTTCTGTTAGCCGGTGTGGCAACTTAAAAAAATTATCATTGCCATCACAGGAATAAATGACATTCTAAAATATATATTTAAATAATATTACTGAATTTTTGATCAAATAAATGCAGCTTTGGTCAACATAGGATACTTAACCCTAACTCTACTCAACGACCCCAAACTTTTGAACGGTAGTGTATCTATTGAAGGCGCAGTCTTGTCAGATGTGAGTTGAATCTCGTGTGAGAAACACTATTTGTATGATTCTGCGCAATTATGAGGCTCTGTTACAGTAAGGATGATGCTTTAGAAGGGCCGCTGTCTTTCTATGTCTTACCTCCTGCATCACAGATCCAGTCCCACACTAAATAAAACAAAAGCAACAATTAGCTCAAGTTCACACTGAATCTTAATAATCAGTCCACACTAACATTGCAAAGCTTTCTGGAATATATTCAGAAGCTCTAACAAGTGACTCACCAATGTGAGGGATATATGGGGTGGCACCTAGTGAGTGAAAAACAACATCAAAAAAGAGAATTGAGCGAGAAATATTTAAAATGAAGGATTTGTTAATACCAAGCATTATATAGACCCACCACCTGACATACACATGAATATATTTTCATCCAAATAAATACACTGCAAGTGTTATATGGATGCTAAACTCTTGAATCCAATGAAAATATTGTGTTTAAATGTGCATCACATGTCAGGGGAGCAGCACACGTTTTAGCCAATCAGAAACGCTCTCGGCATTTAACCTGGGCCTTCCCTCACACTTTGTAACAAATCCTTCCCTCGCAGGTCAAAGTGACCCGAAGCCCTAAAATTATACTTTTTTTTTTTTTCAGAAAGCTTATTTCATTTTGATAATATTTGTAACATTTTTAAAGCTTTTTCTTTGTAGGTTTTTTGTTCTTTTTTTATTTACCTTTAAATTATTAGATTTTATCAATAAATAATAAATAAATAATAATTTAAGCACATTCCTTTTAACTTAAATTCAAAATAACACAATTTCATGCATAAACCTTTTAATTCAGCTTAAAATATCTTACATTGGGTGTCTTTGGCGACCTCTTGTGGGAAAAAAGTACGTGATATGATATGATATCTCATTCTAGCTCTATTTGGAGCAAATGAGCTGTTCCGCTGGGTCCTAAAGTCATTTCTCGTTCAGTATGCATTCAGATACACATGTAGGAATTATAAAATAATTTTTTGGTAAAGTTTTAGCATTTTTTGTGTGCATTTTGAGCATTTTTAGGTTTTTCTATGATCAAATTTACATTTTCCAGCGAGGGAAGGATTTGTTACTTATTTAAATTTAAACCACAAAACTCCTCGAATCAAATACAAAATGACCAGAGGGAGGGATGAGAACAGATTCAGGTTTGTTGACAATGGCTCAAGTCGTTTATAGCACCTTTGACATCTTTTGCTTTTAGATTCATGATATTCATGATATTCAAGACACTGAAGAGAAGATCTGACCTATTTTCTGGCTCCTCTGTTTCCACACGAGCCACTTTTGGGGAATGTTTTCCTGAACACACAGATAAATCAGAATTCGTGTTAC
This sequence comes from Meda fulgida, assembly GCA_030578275.1. Lineage (NCBI taxonomy): Eukaryota > Metazoa > Chordata > Actinopteri > Cypriniformes > Leuciscidae > Meda > Meda fulgida. The sequence continues at coordinate 7,422,613 of CM060618.1, forward strand.
TATAAAGCCGTTTGTTGGCTGAATTCCTGTGATGTGACTTCCTTCATACCTTGTCTAGTTCTTTGTTGATGAGTGTCCAGAACACCAGCTCCACGGCCGACTGCAGGGTGGACATCCGCCCTCTTTTCCAGTGAGTCTCAAAGTCATCCAAAACCGCCACCACCTGCTCTCCAGGCCAGACACTTTGCTGCACACAGAGGGGGGGAATGATGCAAAGATGCCACTCAATGCAACTGACATGCAACTATTCACCACCAAAAAACATTATTGAAAAAATAACAGCATACAGATCTGAGGATAACTTTTAAAACCTGTACGCTGATACTTGTCTCCACTGAACACAAAGGAAGCTCGGCTCTACGGGTTTTGACATTTTTTCAGTGTCTTCCTTTAACCCTGTAAAGCTTGACGTAGATGCAATATGTCAATTTTTGTGAAATGGAACAGTTTATTGAACCATTAAAAAAGTTGAAAGTTTCCATATGTGTTTTATATCATATTTGATCCATCAAGCTTTTATGGCACATATACAGTGTAAACCCTAACTAAAAACCCTAATTAATAGGTTTGTGTAGAGGCAACTCAAATTAAAGAAGTTCAATCAAATTAACTTTTTTGAGTATTCAGAAATGTCTTTTTTTTTTAGTTCAGAAAACGGACACATTTTAAGTAATCTGAATTGTTTCATTGTTTTGTGTTTTGTGTTACACTTTTTAATTTAGAGAAATTCAAATTTAACTGAAACTGAGCTGGGATTTCTATTTCCCAGCATGCTTTGCCATGACACTCAAAAGGGAAAGTAAATGCTAAAATGAAGTGCAATATTAATGTTAAGTGGGAGATTTAGTAGTTTAATGTTTTGTTATGCTAGTTTAGAAGTTTCTGTTGAAGTTTCTTGTTCAGCATGAGCTTAGTTTGCGAACAGATATATGTTAAATGGTTGATATTGTTGTACTCATTCAGCAAGTGCTATGCTACTGCTATCAAAGCATGGTGTTACCAATTATCAAAATAGCATTTATTGAATGTTTCCAAGTTTACACTGCTAAAAATATTAAAGTTGAGATTGCATAACAATTTTAAGTATGTGTTGTGTATGTAATGTGTATGAATTAGAATTAACTTAACATGTTTGATGTAACTGATTACCTCTTTCTTTTTGTTCGTTTTGCCAACTTATTCGGGTTTACAGTATGATAGTGAAAATATGAGCTCATATTTAAAAGGGGGGCCAATTTCAGAGGCTCAAACTGAGCAAAATTTTGTGCAATTTGGTGCAGATTCTGATATTTTTAAAGCCAAAAGGCAAGATACAATTCTGATAGTTTGTATAATGTAAATATGTAATAAAAAAAAAAACATTTGTATGGATAATCACATAATCCCAAATTGCTTCAGTCCAGAAGGTGTTCATCTTAAAATATTACCAACAATATAAAAGTTATTCTGGCGTATACTTTATAAAAATCAGTAAAGATTTCACAGCAGAAAAACACGAGATCCACGAGCTGAAGGTTGGCATCTTTACAATTACACTATAAAGCCTTTTACGTGCTAAAAAAGTATAAACTATCAATCAGATGACAGAAGGCATGTGGGAGATTGTGTGTTTTTCAGCAAAGTTTTGATCATTTACTTTAGAGGCCTTAGAAACTTGCATATCAATGCGTTCTGGGGTTACACAGAAAGCCATGGAGAAGGTATTTTTCAGGCAGATCCAGTGTGATGTGTGAGTACCTCAGGTTGGGCCCTCAGGTCTTTGGTCCAGGTGAGGATGAGTCTCTTGGCGTTCTCCATGTCCTGATCCTTCCAGTCGCTGCTCTCTGGCCAGCCGTCCGACTGCATTGGTCTTTTCTGTTATAACAATATTTGGTGACAAAACCTTGTGATTTGCAGCATTTGGTTTCAGTGAGTGCAGAAAAATGTCAGTAAAGGTATAAATGTGTCTCTCACCTTGCTCTCCAGCAGAGACGCCCACTCCAGAATGAAGGCCCTGCAGGCGAGAGCCGGCCAAACATCCTCACTATTTGAGACGTGCTCCAAAACCTCTGACCTCTGTGACCAGCAGGAGAGAAGACACACACACACACACACACACACACACACACACACACACACACACACACACATGAGATCATCTCTGCATGACCAACATCACACTGAAAAATGTGAAACAACCCGGCCATATACTGTGTATATATATTTAGAAATGGAAGCCAATTAAAAGGATCATGACAAGGATTTTTTTTGAAAAATAAATTTTAAATGTTCCTTGAGGTTCACTTATAATATTAATAAAGTATATTGCACACACACACAAAAAAAAAACATATGTGGAAAAACAATTATTTTCAAACCCCCTGCCCGTCTGAAACGATGGGATTTTTAGGGCGCGGCTCCTTTAAGGCTTGTCAGTGAAAACGCCATTGCATAGGAAACAGTATCAACAGCCACTCGCTATTGAACGTGAGTATTGTTTTAAAAACATTATCAATATAAAATGTAATTTACAGACAAAGCATTATGAAATCATTTACTCGCATTTTGTGATGCAGCTGTCAGATCAAATACTTCTGACCGCTGTCAATGAAAGTTTCCATTACACTGCGCCTCGCTTACAAAACTAAATGCTCCGAACAAACATACATAAAAAAAAGTATTCCTCCAATGCGATCCAGGACGCCATTGTACAGAGACAAAAACCAGCTGTTTAAACTGGACGCTCTTTCACTCTTCCATGTGTCCTGTTGTCAGCAGACTCAGGCATGTGGAGAATGTCGTGAGCTGAACGCGCATCTGTTAACTGTATCAGTGTAGACAGCGTCAGTGATTATATTGTCATCTACGTACACTCACCTAAAGGATTATTAGGAGCACCTGTTCAATTTCTCATTAAGCAATTATCTAATCAACCAATCACATGGCAGTTGCTTCAATGCATTTAGGGGTGTGGTCCTGGTCAAGACAATCTCCTGAACTCCAAACTGAATGTCAGAATGGGAAAGAAAGGTGATTTAAGCAATTTTGAGCGTGGCATGGTTGTTGGTGCCAGACGGGCCGGTCTGAGTATTTCACAATCTGCTCAGTTACTGGGATTTTCACGCACAATCATTTCTAGGGTTTACAAAGAATGGTGTGAAAAGGGAAAAACCTTCAGTATGCGGCAGTCCTGTGGGCGAAAATGCCTTGTTGATGCTAGAGGTCAGAGGAGAATGGGCCGACTGATTCAAGCTGATAGAAGAGCAACTTTGACTGAAATAACCACTCGTTACAACCGAGGTATGCAGCAAAGCATTTGTGAAGCCACAACACGCACAACCTTGAGGCGGATGGGCTACAACAGCAGAAGACCCCACCGGGTACCACTCATCTCCACTACAAATAGGACAAAGAGGCAACAATTTGCAAGAGCTCACCAAAATTGGACAGTTGAAGACTGGAAAAATGTTGCCTGGTCTGATGAGTCTCGATTTCTGTTGAGACATTCAGATGGTAGAGTCAGAATTTGGCGTAAACAGAATGAGAACATGGATCCATCATGCCTTGTTACCACTGTGCAGGCTGGTGGTGGTGGTGTAATGGTTTGGGGGATGTTTTCTTGGCACACTTTAGGCCCCTTAGTGCCAATTGGACAATGTTAAATGCCACGGCCTACCTGAGCATGGTTTCTGACCATGTCCATCCCTTTATGGCCACCATGTACCCATCCTCTGATGGCTACTTCAGCAGGATAATGCACTATGTCACAAAGCTCGAATCATTTCAAATTGGTTTCTTGAACATGACAATGAGTTCACTGTACTAAAATGTTCCCCACAGTCACCAGATCTCAACCCAATAGAGCATCTTTGGGATGTGGTGGAACGGGAACTTCATGCCCTGGATGTGCATCCCACAAATCTCCATCAACTGCAAGATGCTATCCTATCAATATGGGCCAACATTTCTAAAGAATGCTTTCGGTACCTTGTTGAATCAATGCCACGTAGAATTAAGGCAGTTCTGAAGGCGAAAGAGGGTCAAACACAGTATTAGTATGGTGTTCCTAATAATCCTTTAGGTGAGTGTAGATCGCCTATGGCTTTGCTCTGCTTGAAAGGGTTTTTTTTTTCTCTGTGGACGTCAAAGCGTCATGCGGCGTAGGAATAAGCTCTATACTGGCCGGGAAGGAGGCAAAAGCGGAGGCTGCCGGGAGGGATTACAAACCAGGCTAAGGAGAGACCCCCGCTGCGCCGCCCAGTATTATCCTCACCAAACGCCAAATCGCACAGCAACACAATGGAAGAACTGGAGCTGGTAAACGGAGCAAAAACTGGTGAAAGACTGCTTGATCATGATAACAGACCACCTTTACTTTTCTCGCCACATATATTTCCCAGGAACTCACATGGACAGTTAACACACTTTCTCTGGTGAAGAAGGCACAGCAGCGGCTGTACTTTCAAAGGTCACTGAGGAGAATCTGTCCCAGCGGCTACTTGTGTCCTTCTACCATTGCTCTGTGGAAAGCGGACTCACCTACGGCATCTTGATGTGGTCTGCTGGATGCACTGTGGCCGAGAGAAAAGCTCTGCAGAGAGTCATCAACTCGGCACAGAGAATCATCGGCTCAAGCTGCCTTCGCTTGAGGATATTTACAGAACCGGATGTCTACTGCGTGCCAGAAATATAATACAGGATTCCTCTCATCCTTGCACATCATCTCTTCACTCTTCTGCTATCCAGAGAGCGTCATCGGCCGACACGCGCCTCCAGACTCATGAACAGTTTGAATGAATTATGCTTAAAAACGAGGACTGTACATTATAAGCTACGGGGTTTTGCAATAATAATGTTTTATTTAATATATTTTTCTTATTGAATATATTTTACTATTTATACTTTTTATGTTCTGCTAGTCTATATGTGTCTGTATACATGTTTTTATGTCAATGTACCACTAAGAAGCACAAAATGTAATTGGACAGTATTCTATTCTATTCTATTCTATTCTATTCTATAATGGGCTCTATTCACTTGTGGGGTTCACCTACGGTGCAAATGCATTTGCCTGTGTGACATCACAGATCCCGTCATATCAAAACGAGCTGTTTTTGGAGCTTGATTAAATAAATTCTTTGTTTTATATGTCAAAAGATCAAGGTACATTTGACCCCTTTAAATTCTGATTTTGCCCAACCTTTACTGCATGTAATTATTCGGCCATCGGCTCTGTATCGGTCCTGTATCTGTGGCTGTACCTGACAGACGCGTCCCAAATCCTTGGCGAGGTCCACAATGAACTGCTGGCTCTCATCCAGCGGTTCTCTCTTTTCATTCTTCGCCTTCTTACGAAACTCCTGTACACACACACACACACACACAAAAAAAAAACATTATTAAAGCTATTTCATTACCAATTTTCAGTCTCAGTGACGGACTGTCCACAGGCACTGTCAGATTAATCAATCTGTGCATTTTCCTTATGATGGACAGAAATCTTCTGCCCCTAAACGACACATTAAAACACAGCAAACTGTGACTGGCCTCTTTTCATGTCAGTCACATGGTCTATTCCTGTCGTGTGTGCGGTTCTTGCTACAGTGAGCTGTAATGTGGACCAGACTTTATGCTGATAGTCAAAGTTTGACTACATGAGACTATGGCTGTATCCGAAATCGCATACTCTCTGATTAAGTATTTCATTTCAATAAGTACTTACTCTAAAAGTACTTAGCGCTAAAACATTACATACTATATAGCCTGAATGCGTGTAGTATGGATGCAATTCGGACATCATCCACCTCGTTAACGTTATCATGTGACCCACGACGTAATAACAAGCGCAAGAACTTAAAAGGTATGAACGACTATTTATTTTGGATTACATTTTTTCATGTTTTAATTGCGATGTTCTCCCGTGTTTCTCTCTGTTCTTTTAAGGATGCGCCGTTTGGCGTCTTTAATATACAAAAAGCTAAAATGAATGAATTCTTTTTTATTAATCTATTATTGCAAATTCACTCATCAAAAGAGAGGTTCAACAGTAGGGCTACATCCAAAACATTTCATCCTAAGAACGTATTTCACCTTTTTCATTTATTTTGTTAGTTTTCATGCTTTTTTTTATTTATTTTTTATTGATATATCCATAAATACATACATATATATACATATTGGTATTATACATACGTATAAATGGTGCTTTGCTTTTATTGTCATTCTTTGTATGTAATTTTGACATTTTCTGTACTTTTTGATGCCTTGAAGAAAACAAGGTTTAAGCGACAGGTGCACTAACATCAGTAACTCGACAGCCCTACCTAGCACGTTTTCCCTCAGCGTTTGTAATGCCGGCACGAAGGAGACGGGCCGCTGCTCGAAGATCTCGCCTTTAGAGAACACTGCTGATTTTATACTTGAAAAATGTAAGTATCACAACTTAAAAATGAAGATTACCCCAGAATGAATTGCATTGCTAGCCCACCCCAACACTTACACACAATAATAATGATAAATGCAGACCAACACTTAATTATATTACATTTTATGAAAATATATCTCAGTAAAACAAATGTAATTTCATTTGTTCTGTCATATGACACAGATATGCATGAATACACACTAGACAAATGCAGCTCAATATTTCTGGTCAAGCAATGACTTAATACAAATTAATTAAATAGTAGACAACAATAGTAATGTACAAGTCAACAACACATGAAACAAAGCTTTATTCAAACGTATTGTTCTAACAATCACGGATGTACATGCGGTGAAGCCCACACTGCCATCTCAACACAGCTGTGCCAATCCAATTCAGTCATTATTTACTCGCCTCCACGTTGTTCGATCACTGTTTTTTTTGTTTTTGTTTTCCTGAACAAAAAGGTGATATGTCAGGGTCTCATCCATGGCACTTTAGCATTTCCAGGATGCTGTGGCTCTTAAACCTCAGTGATCACACCAGTCTGCCGGCATTTCAGATCCTACAAAAGCAGTCAATAGGAAATAATAATAAAAAAGCAGTATTTTTGTTTCAGGTATTCCCATTTTCTCCCCCACAAATGCCACCATCACCTTTCCTCGCAGGCCCTGCTCCACCACAAAAGATCTGCAGCAGATGCACAGAAATCAAGAGTCAGAAAAGTGCTGTAAAAACTGTGTGAAATGACAATAATTAAAGTACAACTTAAGATTTAAATAGATGTTTTGTTCATTTCTGTAGTATACTCACTCAAAGCCTCAATGCCACTCTCCACCGGATAAACGTGTGTTTATCTGTCCCTGTAACATACAGACACGACCTCTGTGATGTACATGTTGAGGTTGTTGCTGACGTTTTTATCCAACACTTTATAGAAAACTTCTATATATTCTAATCATTATGATCACAACTTGTAATAATTGTTTTGACGAGCTCATTGATTGACCTAAAATGAATACATGTTAGCGAACTGCATGATTTCTATTATCTTGAACTGTTCGTTTCTGAAATGGACATAACTCGGACACAGTCACCTCTGAAGACACATCACTCTAAAATTATAATGTAGAAACATGCGGTTTCTGTAAAAGCTGTATTGTGAAAAACGCTCTACAAATAAATGTGAATTGAATTGAACACAAATGTTCCTCAATTTATCAAATGGAAAAATGAAATAGATTATGTTTAGTTACTTTGTGTAGATTTGTTTATTTACATTACTGACATGTATCTAATGTAAACAGTGTTGACTACAGTGAATTCTACATAAATAGCACACACACATCACTCAGATGTCTATTTCATGTTGTGATGAGCTCATCTGCAATACTTATCCAAGATTTTCCTGTCAGATGTAAAACAGACATTCAGTAAGCATCTTTAAGATGTATGTAAATCACTGTGGAGATGTGCGTGTGCTTACTGGAGCTCCCCTGTTAGTTATACATAATAAAACCTGTTTTTACAGCAAAATCACAAATATACTATACTAGGGTTTAACAATACCCTCATGTCACGGTTCGATATATATCACGATACTGAACTCACAATACAATATTATTGCGAGACATAAAAAGTTAACATAAAATATACTGTTGATTAAAATGTGAAATTTGGGTTTACATTGGGGTGTAAATGAATCGGCTTGGACTTGGTGCTGGAAACTCAAAGCACAGGACAATAGAGACACCAGAATAAACATATTCATGATTCTGAAGCGGAAAACATTATTTTAGACGAACATGCCTGCACTCTTTCACTCACTAGATATAGTTAAAATAATGGCCACGTTTTACTGGTAACGTAAGACATTTGGCATTATCAGGACCCACAAATATTCCCCCATTGCATTATTATATGTATAATGTTGAATATAATGTTTATTGTACTGACACTAAAACTTTTTTTCTCACACAGTAATTTTTATTTTGGGTGAACTATCCACGATACATATTTTTGCATTTTTGGATTGCGATATATTATGACACCCCTACTATCTAGCGTCTTTACACCTTCAGCAATTCAACTACTCTACAGTAGTTCAACAAATGCGACACAAGGAACCGTGTTTACTCACATTTGAAAACACACGTGCCGCTGTCCTCGTCCATGTTCGATTATGACGTATCCTCTCCCGCGGCCTTCTGGGACAGAAAAGTGTCCATCGGATGCACACTTCAGAATCTGGGCGAGAGCATCCGGGGATTTCTCTCCTACTGTTTTATGAGCACTGAGGATTCGGACTTGCTAATCGTTCTCCTGCTGCTTTTTGCCCACTATATAGTAGGGAAGTATGCGGTTTCGGACGCAGCCATGTTGTCATTTCAGACGGTTTATGTTGTTTATGAAGGCTACGGCAAACACTCAAGGACAGTGTTTGATTAAAATGCAGCTCATGCGTGATCTACTTCCTCTGTCTAAAGTCTCATGAGCAGCAAAAGACTCACCGCTAATGAAATCAGTTACAATGACCAGCTAAACGGGCCTTTATCTCACTTTTGGACTTAAGGAAGTTTGTTATGCCAACTAATGTCAAAGCTTTTAAAGCAACAGGTTCACCTGATGTCCCTCTTTTTTCATCATTGTTTGTAAGCCGCTCAGACTACCGAGATATTTTTGCAAGGTACCTTAAACTTCTCTGCAACGTTCTTGGTTGGTTCGACCAGAAACTGAAGACACTGCATCATCATGGCTGGTGCTCACAGAAATTCTCCTAGAAAGCAAATAACACCGCAAAAAAACCCCAGGAAATGACTAAATGACTTCATAGCACAGAAAAGACATGCGCTGACCTAGCAGACTGTTAGTTGACTTTCACAACAGATCAATGATTAAACACAGAGCACATTTATACGACTCATTTTTATGACCAAAACAGTCCCTTGACCTAAATAAAGCAAAGCTTCAGGAGTTCAGTGTTGATGCGACCCTTGTGAAAAAGGAGTGTTTAATTGTACTGAATGTGCACTTGTGGTGTACTTCAAATCCTAAAAGTATATGGTTTCAAAAAAACTATACTTGCAGATATATAGTGAAATTCATTTTAATTTGAAATACAACACTTAAGTGCACTTAAAGAGAGACACTTTCATGACTGTATCTTAACACACTTAAGTAGACTTTTAAAAAGCGCACTTTGTAATAATGTCAAATTAATGATCTTAATGTTAATAATCTGTTGTCATGCTTTAAAGAAGTGCACTTATTTTGATGTTGACTAACATACTAAAGCACATGTAAAGTACTCGATTATGATTGTAACTGTCCTGTGTTATTCGATATTACGTTTAAAGTTCAAATATTTTAAATGTACTAAATTGCAACTTCATCATAAATGTAATCACAAATCTATATAAATACATACAAGTTTCAATAGAAATGACATTAAAGTGTCTTTTGGTTTATCATAAATGCTTGTCAGTTCATTCAGCAATAACTTTAAATGATTTTCAAAGTCAGTGGAAGTGAATGTAAAATGTACTTCAATCCTACTTAAGTGGGTAAAAAAGAACTACTTTTAATATAAATTTAACTATATTATATTATTTTAAAGTATAATATTTCCATAAAAATAACTATTTTTTATGATATTTTATCATTTTCTGAATAGAAAAAGTCTGCAAAATTCTCCACCATGATGCCAGAGTGTTGTGGGTCATTTTTCCCCACATATTTTATAATCTGTCAGGTGAAAATCGATTTATCAGCAAACGCCACTAAAAATAAAGCAATGCATAATCAGCATATTTTAGATCATTATGAAAATTAACTATCTATGCCACTTGTCCATCATTTGAATAGACTATAAATATCTGGGGATGAACGCACACGTGACGCAAAGCAGTCTGTAATTCAGTCTGGATGAGGATTATCCAAACAACTCCTGTTGAACACCTAACAGCCTCACTTACATTAATAACACAAGGAAGAATATAGTTGCGAATTACCTGTGAACTAAATGAGCCATTAAATATAGTCCAGATTCAGGAATTAATATCACAGTGGCAGAGGATTATTCAGAGCAATCCTAAATGTATTGTGAAATATGACTGAATACCAATTATAATAATTTGTAGTTTCATCCCTGAAGACAAAAGAGCATTAGCATGGGCTCCTATAATGTAGTCTACATGCAATAATTGTGTCATGAGTTAAATATCTGCATTGATGCTGGACTTCATATAATGGATATCATATTTAATATAATGCAAATCTGTGTAATGCTGTGACTGCACTGTAACGCTGACAAGCAGTCTAGCCCTGCTGAGTAAACGCTGAAGAGACACATGACTTTGCTGCACTGCACAAGATCTTTCGTGTATTGATGATGAGGTAATGCCCTTGAATGACATTCTCAAATCAGTCCGACACAACAGCATCTGCAGGAGCTTCACACTGCGAGAGTGTGTCAACAACGCCATGCTATCTTTTCGTGACGTATATGAGAAAACAACAACATGCTGCAAAATGTGTGCGAGAAATAGACATGCAGAAATAAATCAGCACGCGTAGCTGCATATGTCTAGCTTTCATCGCTGTACCTGCAGGAGGTGTGCTGTGTCGCTGGATGGTCCTTCGCAGGAGAAAGGGTCAGGAAGTGTGTAGCGAGTCAAGTGGAGAATGAAGACTGCAGCGAACACTTGACCTTGTTTACATACAGTGGCTTAGAAGAGCCGAGCACGAGCCGAGCGTCATTCGGGTGTTTCCGGAAGACAGATGCGGAATGAAAGCGACTCCATGTTTATTGTGGTGAACAAAGGTAATATAATTCAGAGTAACAAGTCATTGTACATGGAGAATTGGGTTAGGCACAACATTTTAATTGTAAACCAGCTTATTGACAAGAATGGGCAATTTTACACGTACCCAAATTTTATTTAAAAATAGGATTATTTGTAAATAAAAAAGAATTTAACAAATTAATGGCATAATAATCTGAACCAAATTCTCAGACGTAGATATTAATAATACAAACGTACAAAATCTTTAGCTTTTTGTAAATGGTCTCTCCTTATTTGATAAAGGTTTTAATAACAATTTTATAATAAATTCCTTTAATGTCAGATCCAGTCCTCCATGTAAACCAAAATGGCTTAAACCTTATTGTATATCTTGGCACGGCATTTGGACATTGCCCTATAAATATGTTATTTCTAATAAAGTAAAAGAAGTAATGTTCAAAAATGATTTAGATGTTAGATGTAAATGCAGCCATTAGTACTGTTCGTGATAAATGTATAATTTGTGAACATTTATTTTTGTATTGCCCTTTTTCTATTTCTTTTTGGACTGACTTTAAAATAGACATGACACAAAAAAAATACACAGACCTCTTAATTTAGAACCTCATGACATTTTACTTTGTTTTCAAAACCCATATTTTTCTGAAAAGCAAAATTATATTATTAATCTTTTAATTATTTTTGGTGAAGTAGATTTATATTCATAAGACAAAAAGAACTCAAAAAGAAACCCTCGAATATTACCTTTTATAACACCGATCTCACAATATACTATGAAACTCTTTCAAACATGAGATCACAAAACAAAAAGCTTATAAAAAACTATAAAAAAAATTAAGCTTTTCAAATTCATATAACTGCCCTGATATTATAAAGCACTTTTATTTCTGTATTTTATTATTATTTTTTAATGTTTTACTGTTATTTTTTATTATTGTTTTTTTTTTTTTACATACAGTCGTGCTCAGAATTAATGGTACCCCTGGTAAATATGATGAAAAATGGCTGTAAAAAATAATTCTGCATCATTTATCCTTTTGATATTTCATTCAAAAAATTGTCAAAAATCGAACCTTTCATTGAAGTAAAATAATTGACAGTGGAGGGGAAATCACATTATGAAATAAATGTTTTTCTCCAAAACAAGTTGGCCACAATTATTGGTACCCCTAGAATTGTTTACGAGTAAAATATCTCTTAAGTATATTCCCATTCATATTTACCTTTTTTTGCACACCAGGGTGACTAGGAACATGAAATTGTCCAGCCATGACTTCTTGTTTTACAAGAGTTTAAATATGGGGAAACACACAGGCCAAATTCCCTTAATCATCCATTACAATGAGTAAAACCAAAGAATATAGTTCTGATGTGCATCCAAAGATTGTTGAGCATCACAAAATAGAAAGTGGCTGTAATAAAATAGCTAAAGCATTGAAAATCCCCATTTTGACCATCAGGGCAATAATTAAGCACTTCCCATCAACTAAAGATGTTACAAATCTGCCAGGAAGTGGACGTGTGTCTATATTGTCTTAATGCATGGTGAGGAGGAAAGTTTGAGTGGCCAAAGACTCTCCAAAGATCACAGATGGAGAATTGCAGAGATTAGTTGAGTCTTCGGTTCAGAAAGCCTATTAAAAAAAAATTGAACAACCCCTACATCACCACATGTTGTTTGGGAGGTTTTCAAGAAAAATCCTCCTTGCTCATCCAAAAACAAACCCCAGCAAATCCAGTTGTCAGACATGACTGGACCTTCAAACAGCACAGGGTTCTGTGGTCAGATGAAACTAACAAATAGCTTTTTGGCAGCAAACATGCAAGATGGGTTTGGTGCACACAAGGATAAAAAGTACCCCATGTGTACAATTTAATATACCATCTTTAATGTTGTGGTCATATTTTTCTGCTGGAGGTCCTGGACTTCTTGTTCAGATACATGCATGGCATCGTGGATTCTATCAAATACCAACAGATAAAAAATCTAAACCTGACAGCCTCTGCTAGAAATCGTATAATGGGCCGTGGTTGGATCTTCCATCAGGACAACGATCCAAAACAAACATCAAAATCAACACAAAAATGTGTTAAGTAGCACAAAATGAAGCTTCTGCCATGACCGTCCCAGACCTGATGAGTGGAGTGAACTGAAGAGAAGAAGCACCAACATGGATCTGTGAATCTGAAGGATCTGGAGAGATTCTGTAAGAATGGTCTCTGATCTCTTGTCAGGTGTTCTCCGAACTCATCTGGCATCATAGGATAAAACTCAGAGCTGTTATCTTGGCAAAAGGAGATTGCAAAAAGTATTTAATAAAAGGGTACCAATAATTGTGGCCAACGTGTTTTGGAGATAAACATTTATTTCATAATGTGATTTCCCCTCCACTTTCTATTCTTTTACTTCAATGAAAGTTTTGATTTTTGCCAATATTTTGAATGGAAGATCAAAAGGATAAATGATGCAGATTTATTTTTTACAGCCATTTTTCATCATATTTACCAGGGGTACCATTAATTCTGAGCACGACTGTACATGTTCATTTTATACTTTAGTAGTTGTTGTTATTCTTTGTTTCATACGTTCTGAACTGACAGGAGTATAATGGCGAATCATCTTTTGAATCATGTGTCCCTCTCTGCCCTCGCTACATCTACACAAACGTTTATTTATCAAACGATGTGAAAGTCATTAATTTCCTCTAAAGAGTTCCTGATTTCCGTCCCTTGAGACCCAATATCTGAAATCTCAGAAAGTGCTTCTTCATCCCTCATCTTCTGCATCACAATTTCTCAAAGGTACTTTTATATATTAAACTTATTATGTGTCACTAGTACACACACACACACACACACCATTCTTACTGTCTCTCTATATAAAGGATTTAATACACACATTTATTCTGTTTTCCAGCACTATTTTCTCCACTACTGATGTCATTTTCCACATCTTCACGCCTTACATTGTTCACGACTGTTTCTGTTATTTCTGTGGCAGAAGTTTCACTATATTAAAGAAAACTAAAATAAGAGTCTCTGAGTCTCACTGTTACTGATTTATCGTGCAGCTCAAAGTATTATGGGTAAAATCTCTCTACAATCTGCTCTGAAACATCAACACAGTTTCACTGATGATCCAGAACCAACACCAAACCCAGGATAGAGCGGCTGAGTGAATGTGGTCTGGACTGTGTGGATGAGGCTCATTGTGTCAGAGACGCTGTAGAAGGACAGAGTTCCTGCACTGTGATCCACACACACTCCTATTCTTCTGCTGATGGGCTTTACAGGGAGAGAAGTGCGTATGCTATTGTGCCAGAATATGTATCTGAAGGAAGAGCAGTCCAAACTCCAGGACTGATCATTTAATCCAAACCCACACTCATCACCTGATCTCTTCCTGCTGATGCTCTTATATGACACTGATATATCAACACTCCCAGTCCACTCAATCTCCCAGTAACAGCGTTCACACACACTCTCTCTACACAACACCTGACGCAACCAATCAAATCTGTCTGGATGATCAGGATACGGCTGCTCTGTGTCAGTGACAGTGATAACTCTGTTCCTCTCAGACAGACGGAGGCGTTTATGCACTGTGTTCAGATCTAGAGTCAGCTGATGGGAATCTGATGGAGAGAAAACGCATCAGAAACAGGAATTATGAATCTGTCTGATCTGTGTCTCAGTAGATGACCAAATATCCTGTGCAAATCATCATTTACATGATCAATTATAAAACTCTTCTATCATGATTTATTTCTCCTTCTACAGGAAGAACATGAACACATTCAGTGAGTTTTTCTGCTGGTTTTCTAGTGACTCACATTGTAGGAAGTCGTTCCTGGTCTTGGGATTCATGTTGGTGAAAGCGACTGTGGAAATAAACATGAACAATGTGGAGAGAAATTAAAGATAAAATAGATTAATTTCTGAGACATTTCTAATATAATGCTCTATGATATTAGATGATGGACTCATTTCTGAGAGCTGATGAATCTCCAGGGGCTTCATTTATAAACACACACATCGGATTGATCCGTTCATCCGATTGTACAGATTTAGGATCTTTCTCACACGTCTGTATAAACGAGCGCAGGACTTTACCTCCGTCTGAGATCTTCTTGATCTCCTCTTTGCAGAAATCCTCCAGTTTGTCTCTCAGCTGACGGACAGATTCTCTCATGCCATCAAAAGAGGAGAGAGAACCGAAGGGAACGTCGGGTTCGTCTGTAGATTCAGGAGGTGCTGAGAGAGACTGGAAACTCTACAGAAAACAGAAATCAAAACTCATCATCTCCACACTTCAGCCCATAACCTGCACTATATCAGATCTGTGCGGCTCTTGTAGACTTGACTTCTCTTCAGTGACTCGCTTCACTCCAGCACTTTCACACAATCTGCTCATTCTTCTCATATTCATCATTTAATGCTACAAACTTAATAATAATATCATTTAAATATATATAATTAAGAGCAGATTGAATGTAATGCTTTCAGACACTTAATTATTTTTAAATTATTTTTAAAATTATAATTAAAATAATTATTTTATCTAAATAAATGTCTTATATTATATAATACACTGTTAAATGCAATTAGCTAATATTTAGAGAGCTTTTTGACCAACTTTAGTAGGATTTTGTCACGTATCTGGTCCATTCACTTCCGGACATTCACCACCAGAGGTCTCCCACTCGCAGCATGGACTCTTGCATTCACTACAATCCCCATCATTCATTGCACTGACGATTCACACAGCTGATTCCACTAATCACGCTCACACTTGAGAACCATCACACACCCTCTCACACGCTTTATAAGCCTTGGACTTCCTCTCTCTGTTGCCGGATATTGTTCGTACATACGTTCTGTATTGTCAGCGTTTAACACTCCCCAAGTGTTAGCTACTTACTGAGCCAACACTCCCCAAGTGTTAGCTACTTACTGAGCCAACACTCCCCAAGTGTTAGCTACTTACTGAGCCTTCCATTGAACTCTAGTCTTGCCTTGTCCTTCGTGTTTTGATCCCTGCCTGTGTCTCTTGGAATATCCCTCAGCCTAGCCCTTCGGCTTCTGTTTGCACCTCGTCCACCCACGCTTGCTCTAGGATTTCTCTGTGCGATGCCTCTGCCATACCTGTCTGCTGTTCATTGACCTTGCCTGTACTAAGACTACGTTTTTGGAATAAAGCCTTGCGAATGGATGTGTACGTCTCTCCTCTGGTTCGTTCTGTTACAGATTTAAGTAAATTTAGATGAAATTTAGATGATTTAGATAAATTTACATGTAATTTAGTTTAGTTAATTTTGGTTTCACTTGTTTTGTTCTCATTTGTTTCCTAGGTTACTCATTATCCTCTTGTTTGTTACTATGGTTACTCATTATCCTCTTGTTTGTTACTATGGTTACTCATTAGTTCCCTCTTTGCTTCACCTGTGTTTATCCAATTATCTTAGTTTGCTCTTAGTTTTTATAAGCCTGTGTTTCAGTTCTCATTAATGTTTTGTGCTTGGTTATGGTTAATCCTTTGTCAAAGTCTTTTGCATTTATCCTCTGTCTTGTCATCTACCGCTGCTAAACCGTGACAATAGTCATGGCAGTGTTTCTTTTATATATTTGTAAGATTTGAAGTAATTAACGACAAGTGCACATTCAATTAAGCAAAAAAAAAAATTTAAAAAACTTCTTTTTCATGAGGGACTATGCGTGAAACTTTCCAGGTGTTTGGATGATAAAACATCTGCGTATTGAGAAGATTTGAGGAAAAGCAGCTCAAAGGCTGTGAGTAGATTTATCATATGTAACTTGTGGCTGGTTAGTGACACTGAAACCTCACAAGGACTCTTAAGGATCCCAAGGTCAGGTTTTGTTTGTTTCATTTAATGCTCAAGTCACAGCAGGATCTTGCTCAAGTCCACTATGATCCTGTTCTCCTAGATGTCTGTTACCTGCAGGAACTGGATGTGATCTTGTGTGTGTGAAAGCTGCTCCAGCTCAGCGTCTCTCCTCCTCAGATCATTGATCTCCTGCTCCAGTCGCTCCAGTCGTCCTTCAGCTCGACTCACTGCAGTCTTTTCCTGATCTCTGATCCGCTGTGTCGCCTCAGAGCGGCTGCTCTCAACGGAGCGGATGATCTCAGTGAAGATCCTCTCACTGTCCTCCACTGCTGTCTGTGCAGAGCGCTGTCACACACACATCACAATCACACAGTGGCTTCAGCAGGACTGACAGAGTCCAAACTGAGACGTCTCACACTTCTCTTCTTCTCCAGACTCACCTTATGAGACTTCACAGCCTCTCTCAGATGCTGAAGATCTTTCTGTCTCTGCTGGATTCTCTGACGGATCTTCATCTGCGTCTCCTTCAGCTGTTTCTGGAGGACAAACCAATGACAGGGAATGACACATAAAACTACTGTCATACAAACATTAAAGTTACATGAATCCAGAGTTGGTGAAGTGCTTTAAGATCTTGCATGGTAAGTTTTTACTGTCTGGTTCAAAACACAGATTCATGGTTTCCTAAAATAAATATCGAGAATATTTCGTTAGTGCCTAGTTTTATATCATTAGTCTCATAATTTACTCGTCCTCAAGTCGCTCCAAACCTGTATGACTATTGTGAGACACAACAGAAGATAAGCTGTTTAAAGAGGGGGGGCCAAGATGGCGTCGTGGTTGGTGGACGTGTAAAGTTGAGCTCTGGCGGTTGCGGTAGAAATGTGATCGATCAATCATTTTTATTCTCCATTTATATTTTGTGGTCTTCTATTTGAACTTTTTTTGTGTGTTGGCATTCGTTAAATGGGCAGAAGGAGACGAATTCTTCCGAAAGCTATGGATGTCGAGGTTGGCGCCGAAGTTGAGCTAATCTCTGATGCAGCTTGCCTGAGTAATAGGTTCGCTGTGCTCTCTGATCCTCCTGTGTCGGGTAATACTAAACAGGATTTAAATTTTTGTTTAGCAGCACCCTTTCCAGCGTCTCCTGCAAAAAGTCCTCCTTCTAAAAAATTGAAAAAGAAGTCGGAAACAAGCGGGGATTTCGTCGACATTTTGAATGCTATTCAAGCTTTGTCTGCGAAACAAGACGCTACCATTCAAGCATTGTCTGCAAAACAAGATGCTACTTTCCAAAAGCTAATCTCCATTGAGATCTCGACTGATGCTACGTCGAAAGCCGTTGACAACTTGTCTGTGGTAGTGCAGAAGCTTGCCTCTGATGTTAATGAGCACTCGGAGAAGTTGTGTAAAGTGGCCAGAGATATTACAGAGCTTCAATCTTCAGACAAGGATGCCCAATCACGGATTGAGCAGCTTGAGCGATATAGTCGGCGTTGGTGTTTAAAGTTGCACGGGGTTCCTGAAACCAAGAGTGAGGATATACGGTCGGTTGTTAAGAGCATAATCGAACACGTGGCACCTGACATCGCTGGTAAGCTTGACGAAGCTCTTGACGTGATGCACCGAGTCGGGAGACGGGATCAGGATGACGCTCATCGAAACATCATCATACGATTTTCTACACGGTCATTCCGAGACCTCGTCTGGAAAGCGGCGAAGGATAACCCATACCTGAGGGAGTCTCGTCTGCGCATTTCGGAAGCTCTGATTCCTGCAGATGCTGCTGCGAGAGCAAAGTTATGGCCGCTTGTTAAAAAAGCAAGAGAGGAGGGTAAGAAGGCATCCTTTTTGGGGCCCTTTGCGTTCATTGATGGTCGGAAAATTGTGGCCTAACATTCTTCTGAGAAAAGGAGGGGAGAAAAAGGAAGGAAAAATGGAGAGGGTGAAGAGAAAAGAAAAAGGAAATTTAATTTGATTATTATTATTACTTTTTTGTGTGTGTGTGTGTGTAATCAGATCTTCTGAGTCGAACTATTTTTATTTATTATTATTCATAATTTTTTTTTTTTTGTCTCTTTCGCAATAATGCACCTTGAATGTTCTTTTGGTGCCATATAGAAGACATTTCTGATCGATCACCACCTACCCTGTTCAAGGGAAAGAAGTCAACTTCTTTAGCCAAAGTAAGTTAAGTTCTTGTGTTTACCAGCTGTTTAGCTGGTTTTGTTGCACTGCATTTGTTTTAATTTGTGTTCATGCATTCTTTTGAGTTTTCTTCTTTTAATTTAGTCTCTCTTAATGTTAGAGGTTTAAGAGATCATTCGAAAAGGAAAGCGTTATTTCTGTATTGTAAACGCTGTAATGCCGATTTTATTTTTGTTCAAGAAAGTCATTCTTGTGAATCAGACAACAATTTTTGGAAAACTCAGTGGGGTAATTCAATCTTTGAGTCACGGATCCAATCGTTCTGCTGGTACTCTAATTTTGATGCATAAATTTAGGGGAGACATTTTAGAAACTTTTTCATCCGATGAGGGTAGATGGATCATTTTGGTATGCAAGATCGAAAATGTGGTATTTATTTTATGTAATGTTTATGGGCACAATTCCCGAAATGCTAATGCATCCATGTTTAAAGAATTGGGAGCTAAGCTTACAAGTATACAAAATCGTTTTATTAATGCTTATTTTATTATAGCCGGAGATTTTAATGAAACCCCTGACGACGCGCAAGATAGATTTCCTATAAGAACTAGGCCTACTTCTAATTCATCTGATAATATTATTTTATGGTTGTGTGAAAATCTTTCAGTGGCGGATGCTTGGCGTTTCTTTAACGATGGCTGTAGAGGCTTTACCTGGTCCAACAAAGCTGGATCGCTTAAAGCTAGAATTGATCTTTTTCTAATTTCTCACGCTATTTTGAAAGATGTACATTCTGTTAATCATCAATTTGCCCCGTTTACTGACCACATGTTAATTTCTCTGAATCTTTCTCAAGGCAGTAAGTTAAACAGAACAAGGGGTTTCTGGAAATTTAACTGTTGTCTTTTGGAAGATGACAAATTTAATGAAAGTGTAATTCAGCTAGCTAACTCTATGTTTAGTAATACTGAAAGCGACCCTGGCTCTAGCTGGGAGTTTTTTAAATTTAGGGTTAGAGCCATTGCTGTCAATAGAAGTAAGCAAATTAAAAGAAAAAAAAACATTAAAGAATTAGAACTGATTCAAAGATTAAGTGTGTTAATGCAGAAGGAAAAGCCCAGTGAAGAGGATGAGATAGAATTGAGCACATGTCAGTTGCAAATTGAAGATATGTACACAGAGATTGTTAAAGGTGCTTTTATACGCTCTAGAGCAAAATGGATCGAGAAGGGTGAAAAAAACACTAATTACTTTTTTGCTCTTGAAAAAAGAAATCGTAAAAAGACATCCCTCTCTGCCTTAAACATTGATAGTGTTGTATGTACAGATCCAGGATTGATTTCAACCTTTGTATATTCCTTTTATAAAAAATTGTATACTTCTCAGTTTTCTTATCGGAAATCGGACGACTTCCTTTTGAGTATTCATAAGATTTCGGGTATTAAGGAAGATTTTAAGCAACTTTGTGATTCTGATATTTCTATTGTTGAAATGGAGGATGCAGTGAAATCTATGAAGAGGGGAAAATCTCCAGGTACTGATGGCTTGTCTGTTGAATTTTATTTACATTTCTGGGACATTTTAAAGCATCCTCTACATAGTTTGTTTAAAGACTGTATTAAAAAAGGAGAGATGACTCCCTCAATGAAGCAGGGTCTTATTTCCTTGATCCCCAAAACGGATAAGGACCCACTTTTAATTGAAAACTGGAGACCTATATCACTGTTAAATGTTGATTATAAATTACTTGCTTTAATTTTGGCAGTTCGCTTAAAATCTGGCCTTAATAGTATAATTGGCGAAACACAAAATGGATTTATGAAAAATAGGCATATTAGCTCCAACATAAGATTAGTTCTTGATCTTATTGATTATTCAGAGAATATTGATTCCGAAGCTATTATAATGTTTTTGGATTTTTATAAAGCATTTGACTCTTTAGAGCACCAATTCTTGCTTAAATCTCTTAGTCTTTTTGGTTTTGGAAGTAGCTTTATCAACATGGTGAGCATGCTTTATAATGACATTAACTCTTCAGTGCTGGTTGGCTTTCAAACTACTAAACGTTTTAATTGCGACAGAGGAGTGCGCCAAGGTTGCCCCATTTCTCCATTTCTTTTTCTGTTAGCTGTTGAACTGTTATCAATTGTAATTTTACAAAATCCCAGTTTAGAAGGTATTTCTTTATTTGGCAAAGAATTTAAAATATCTCAATTGGCTGATGATACAACCATATTTCTTAAAGATCAAAGTCAAATTCCCTTGTGTATCAATATTATTAATTCTTTTTCTGCTGCTTCAGGCTTATATTTAAATGTATCAAAGTGTGAATTATTCTGTCTTTACGACACTCAACAACCATTGATGCATGATATTCCGGTAAAAGACTGTCAAGTACCTGGGGATTTTCCTAACTAAAGATAGATTGCTCCGCCAACAACTTAATTTCTCACATAAAATACAGAAAACTAGAACCATATTTAATTGTTGGCTACAACGAGATCTGTCAATCTATGGGAGAGTACTTATTTCTAAAGCAGAGGGTTTGTCTCGTTGTGTTTACCCTTCTTTATCTTTATTTGTTAGTGACAAAATCTGTGATGATATTGACAAAATCTTATTGAATTTTATTTGGAAGAACAGACTTCACAAAGTTAGGAAATCTGTTTTGTCTAATAGACGTTCTGAGGGTGGACTGGAAGTTTTAAACTTTAAAGAATTAGTCAGCTCTTTTAGAATTAGTTGGTTGAAAAAATGTCTTTGCAGTAATGGCTCGATTTGGTACTATATCCCCAATGCCATATTTCGTAGATCAGGTGGTCTAGAATTTCTGTTGAAATGTAATTTCGCCCCTTCTAAATTACCCGTTTCTCTCTCCAAATTTCACCAACAGGCTTTACTTGCTTGGAAATTGTGTTATGTGCACAATTTTTCTCCCCATAAGGAAATTCTGTGGAATAATTTGAACATTTTAATCCGAAACAAATCATTTTTTATTGATAAGTGGTATGATAGAGGTATTGTTTTTGTTTTGGATTTATTTAAAAATGATGGCAGTATACTGGAATATGAAGAATTTATGACTTTGTATAATTTTCCTCTCCCTGCTAGAACTTTCAACTCTGTCATCAAAGCTTTGTCTCCGGGTTATGTGCATTTATTTAAAACACACCTTTTCTTTAATGAGAGAAAAACAATTATGCCCAAGCTTTTATTGGATGGAGTTAGTTTTATTGATAAAAAATGTAATGGTAAACTTATAAAACTATTGTTACATTACAAAGTTTACACATCCCCTCGATGTAAATTTTTCTGGAATAATTTGTTTGACAGTATTCAATGGAAAAGGGCGTGGTTACTCCCAGAGAAATATTGTATGTCTAATAAAATTAGAGAGGTTCACTTTAAGATTCTTCATAATGTTTACCCAACCAACTCACAAATTGCCTCTTTTGCTGATATCTCTGACCTGTGTGTATTTTGTAAGGTTGAGAAAGAAACTTTGCTTCATTTATTCTACCACTGCAATGTGATTAAGCCTCTTTGGGAGCGCTTGGGTGGTTATCTTTCTTATTTTATCAAATGTGATTTAAACTTTTCATTGAAAGATATATTTTTTTATTTTTCTGGGAGTGACTATGCCATTGATAATGTTGTTAATTTCTTTGTGTTGCATTGTAAATTTTTTATTCACAAAAACAAATTTCTCAAGACTTTGCCTAGATTTGATGTATTTGTTGCTGAGATTTCCATTATAGTTAAATCTCTTAAACTCATTGATAACAGCAAGAACAATACGTTTCTTAAGAACTATGTACGCTTTTTTCTTATTTGTTGATGAACCTCTTTTTTTTGTTTGTTTTATTTGTTTCTTTCGTAATAATTTTTGTATTGTTGTTAATGTAATGCAGTGCTTTGTATCGTCTTTGTAAAAGGAATTTAAATATAATAATAAAAAAAAAAAAAAAAAAAAAAAAAAAAAAGCTGTTTAAAGAGGCCAAATAAAACATGATGACGCGTCAATAACATCAAACCCCATTGGTTCTTGCACGTCACAGTCACATGACTAAACAACATGATGTCATGACAAACACCAGTGAATTTTGATGTTTTTGATGTCATATTTGATTTGGGCTCCACATACATGAGTTTATCAATGATTTAATTTGATTGAGGAATCACAATTTGGCTCCTTTAAAAGTAGCATACTTTTTAAAAGTGTATTTATTTTGGAAATAATACATTCTTTAGAAGAATATAATTTTGAGTGAACTGAACATAATGTTTTCAGACACGTAGAATTGCATGTTAATTGCTATGGAATTAAAATGTAATGTAGTTTAAATATAAATTTAAAGCAATTAGCTTTAACTCTTGAGTGACTTTTTTACCCACTTAAGTAAGATTTAATTATATAATGTAATTTCATAATTCTATTGAGTTAAATAAAAATATATTTTAATAATATTTAAAATTTCTAAGTTAAACTTTTAATTTTACATTATAAAAAGTTTACTATATAAAGTGTACTTATGAAACAGTTATGAAAGTTGACTCTCTTTAAGTGCACTTAAGTGGCCTTTCATTTCATTAATATTATATTATCTGCAAGTACACTTTGTTAAAACATACTTTTAATTTGAAGTACACTACAAGTGCATGTCAATATATTTAAGCATACTTCTTTCTTTAACCACTAGTTGTTTAGATTACTTTTATACTTTTTCTCCTTTTTTGGTGCTTAAAATGTTTTTACTACATTGACTTACAATGAATTGACTAAAATATATGAGACATTCTTCAAAATATCATCTTTTATATTCCAAAGAAGAAACTCAGTCAAACCGGTTTGGAACAACATGAGTAAATGAGTGAGTAAATGAAGACACTTTCATTTCTGCGTGATCAATCGCTCTCAGTTCATACCTGTTTCTCTGTCCTCTGTGCTGCAGTTGATACAGTGGTATGGTTTTTGTGTTCACTCTCCTTACACCACACACAAATGCACTGTTGATCAGTAATACAGAACATTTCTAGTTCTTTATCATGTTTACGGCAGATCATGTCCTGCAGTCGTCCAGTGGCATCAATCACTTTGTGTGGCTTACGAGAGTGATATTCCTCATGACGGTCAAAATGAGTTTGACAGTAAGATTCCTGACACACCAGACAGGACTTGAGGGCTTTGTGTTTTCTTCCAGTACAGACGTCACACTCCACGTCTCCAGCTCCAGCGTAACAGTCAGCAGGAAGTTTAGTCGTCTTCAGTTTCTCCACCAGTTCAGCCAGAATGGTGTTTTTAGCTAAAGCAGGTCTTGGACTGAAGGTCTGTCTGCACTGAGGGCAGCTGTAGACTCTCTTCTCCTCCTCCTGATCCCAGCAGTCTGTAATACAGATCTTACAGTAACTGTGTCCACAGAGGATCGTCACTGGATCCTTCAGGAGATCCAGACACACTGGACACATGAACTCATCCTGAGATATTCTGGCTTCTGCCATTTTACTGCATGAATACAGAGACACAAACACACAACAGCTCAACAATACTTCAGTTTCTGTTTCCCTGAACTGAGGAGTTGAACTGGTTTCCTGCTTGTGTGTTTGAGTGACGTGTGTAAAACAGGAGTGTCTGTAAAGCAGCTTCCTCATTCCTGGTGAAGGAGAGTCACTTTACTGCTGTGTTTATGTGCTCTTCTAGTGGAGTCGAACACATCGTAATCACGAGTTCAAAGCACATCAATAACAGAGAGGTTTTATTTATGAATGACTATAATATAGATCATGCAGTTAGCTAACATCATGTATTAATTAAGGCAGAAACCTAAATTCCAAATTTTATTTGAGCTTCATGTATTTTTTTTTTTTAATCAATTCCTGAATGTCGGTTTGAAAGTTTAAAGTAAAAAAATGTACCATTAAATTTGGAAAAAAATTGGCTATGGAAAAAAGAACATGTATTCAAGACATAATTAGAGAGATTTCAAATTTAACTCAAACATCTGCCCACCCATCCAATAATGATGTTTTAGAAAATTTGCAGAAAGAGTTACACCATATTTATCAAGAAAATGCCAAAGTTGCTTTTGTACGATCTAGAAGAAAATGTCTGTAAAAATGTGAAAGTACTTGTTTAGTCTTGAGAAAAGGAATACAGAAATGTGCCTAATTAGACCGTTAAATATAAATGACATTGTTACTGAAGACATACACTGTTAGACCTTACAAGGTTTTTTTTTACAGTAAAATACTGGCAATACTTTTACAGTTCTTTACTGTAATCTACAGTATGTTACTGTAAAAATGCACTCAATTAAAACGCTTTTCACTTGCAGAAATCGACTGCCTTAAATTGACCAACAGTCATTTAAATGTATTAACTAAAATTTGTAAAGCATTAATGATGTGAGCAAAGTATTACTGTGAACCTATTTAAAGTTTTACATTACATTTTCTGCTTTACACACATTTTGCAATTCAAAATGGCACTTTTTAAATGCACTGAACACGGTTCTCTGCATAAGACACAACAATCTGACATAAAGTAACATGTTTGCCATTTCAAAACACTGCCATTCAAAATGACACTACATGAGATAATTGGCCAATACATGTGCCACATGGCCAAACACCTCAATGGTTAGTTGTTAACACTTCAATCAGGATGTAAGCACTATGAAAAGACCACAGGTGAGCACCTTTTTTTTTTTTACAACAACAATGGAATTATTATTATAATAATTATTTTTCTTGCCTCTTTTTTATATATATATTTTTTTTTCTGCAATTTTCTTTTTCAGTTTACTGTTTTTTGTGAGCATATTTTTGTTCAGTCCAATGTAAACATATTTGATGTGCATATGTTGCACTGACTTGTTTAGTGAAAAATAAAAATGTTTCAACAGCATGTGTGTGTATCTGCAATTATTTCTGTGCATGTGAACAATCTGAAGAATTGTCTACAATTTGAACTATTTTAGTATTATGGCAAAGCATTCTAAAGATGAGAGTGCTTTTCATTATGCCCAACAGTTTGTAGTTGGTTAAACAAAAATCTGGTAATATGAATGAAGTGTGTATAGTGATGGGGATGTTTGTTTTTGCACAAGCACACACATTACATAATGTGCTGAAGCAGGTGCTGAAGGCGGCAAGTTACGGCACTCTGCCTTGTTCTGACCGACCATCAAAGTATTTTCGCGCTGGAGTTACGGGGTTATGATGTAGCAATTAAATCACCTCAGACACACAGGTAAGTTAGCCTACATGTTTCAAAATGATTGCTTTTGTTAAATTATTGAATAATGGCATACTCTCGGGGGAAAATGATGGGGAAAATGATCAAGGTAAGAATGACACACGACATGGGTGATAATCTTAAAGATAATCTTTAAAATCCAGTAATAGCTAGTGGTGGCCTTTAGCTAGCGATGCTACTTCACAAACTAGAAACAACAGGTTTCGAGCCATAATCAACAACTTATCTAGTAATAAGCGCTGCATTAGAGCAGGCTTGTAGGATATCTTAAATCACAGCCCGTACTACAAGGCTACATATAGGCTACAACTGAAATAAAATGCTAGCTCTCGCTTGTCAATGACAGTCCACAGTCCGATGCGTGTTGCATCTACGGTAGCCGTTATGTACCAAAAAGCTATGACAGGATGTCTTCTAATAGCACTTCGTCGAGTTTTCCCTCGGGTGAACAGGTTTGTTATTTCAAACAAACTTCAAATTGACACAACGAACAAACGAATGTTACAGTACGAAGTAATGAGTGTCAAAAACATTAACTATTGTAATTATGCCTTGTTTACTCGTTATATTTTTTTGAAGTATGTGCATTGTTAAATATCATCATCAGATGATTCAACAGTAGGGAGAGGAAGAAGTAACGTTAGAGGTCGAGGAAGAGGACAGAGTGTAACGGTCACCAGCTGGAGTGCCCTTGAGAGCCACCAGAGGGCACTCCAGATAAGACAATCATGTTTCACTCACAAACTACATTTCCCATAACTCACTGCCCGGACTCATCAGCACTCATCTCATTCACCTGTTTCTCATCATCTTGTTTAGTTCACACCACAAATACCTGGTTGTCACATTCACTTATTGCGAAGTCTTGTTGTACTGTTGTCTGCATTTCCGAGCGGTTTCCCGTGTTTTGTTTATTGCCTTTTTGACCTTGGACTGTGTACCCCGTTTTCTGATCGTTTCCTGGATTGTTTACTGGACCTTGCTTCTCGCCGCCTGCCTCGACCATTGCCTGCTATCTGGTTTTGTTCTCTGTCTCTTCTCCATTGTCCTGTTTGCTCATTCTTGACCCTGCCTGTACGACTATTCTATATAAAGCTGCATTTGGATCTTCACCTCAGATCCAGCAGCGATATCAGCCATGGACACAGCAGCCCAAATCCTGTGTCTCCGTCAGGGGAGTCATTCAATTGAGGAGTACGTAGAAGATTTTGTCAAGCTGGCACCTTTCACCTCTATGAGCGAGGAATGCCTGGTGATCTTCTTCCGAGGAGGGCTATCAGAACCGGTCAGCTCATTTATGCCCTTGCATGAGCCTCACCGCTGGTCCCGTCCAGCCCAGAGCCCTCACCTCTGGCGCCGTCCAGCCCAGAGCCCTCACCGCTGGTCCCGTCCAGTCCAGCAACCTCTCGGAGACGGAGGAGGAGGAAGAGGACTTCCTGCATCCTGCAATGCCCGGAGGCCCTTCCTGAGCCTCCGGCCGAGCCAGAGACGCCTCACGTCACCTCTGCCGAGCCAGAGACGCCTCACGTCACCTCTGCCGAGCCAGAGACGCCTCACGTCACCTCTGCCGAGCCAGAGACGCCTCACGTCACCTCTGCCGAGCCAGAGACGCCTCACGTCACCTCTGCCGAGCCAGAGACGCCTCACGTCACCTCTGCCGAGCCAGAGACGCCTCACGTCACCTCTGCCGAGCCAGAGACGCCTCACGTCACCTCTGCCGAGCCAGAGACGCCTCACGTCACCTCTGCCGAGCCAGAGACGCCTCACGTCACCTCTGCCGAGCCAGAGACGCCTCACGTCACCTCTGCCGAGCCAGAGACGCCTCACGTCACCTCTGCCGAGCCAGAGACGCCTCACGTCACCTCTGCCGAGCCAGAGACGCCTCACGTCACCTCTGCCGAGCCAGAGACGCCTCACGTCACTTCCTCCGAGCCAGTGTCTTCGGACAAGATGGCCGCCTCCGAGCCAGTGTCTACGGACAAGATGGCCGCCTCCGAGCCAGTGTCTACGAACAAGATGGCTGAACCAGAGTCTGTTCACATCACCTCTGCTGATCCAGTGACTGTTCACATCACTTCCTCCGAGCCAGTGTCTACGGACAAGATGGCCGATCCAGAGTCTGTTCACATCACTTCCTCCGAGCCAGTGTCTACGGACAAGATGGCCGAACCAGAGTCTGTTCACATCACTTCTGCTGATCCTGAGACTGTTCACATCACTTCCTCCGAGCCAGTGTCTACGGACAAGATGGCCGATCCAGAGTCTGTTCACATCACTTCTGCTGATCCAGTGACTGTTCACATCACTTCCTCCGAGCCAGTGTCTACGGACAAGATGGCCGATCCAGAGTCTGTTCACATCACTTCTGCTGATCCAGAGACTGTTCACATCACTTCCTCCGAGCCAGTGTCTTCGGACAAGATGGCCGCCTCCGAGCCAGTGTCTACGGACAAGATGGCCGCCTCCGAGCCAGTGTCTACGGACCAGATGGCCGTCGTCACAGAGTCTGTTTCTGTTCCAGAGCCAGTGCGTGTTCCAGAGCCGGAACCAGAGCCATTGCCTGTTCCAGAGCCATTGCCTGTTCCAGAGCCATTGCCTGTTCCAGAGTCGGAGCCAGTGTCTGCTGTACCTGCGCCGGCGCCTGTTCCTGAACCAGTGTTTGTTTCTGTGTTTGTGTCTGTTCTTGTGGCTGTTACAGTTTTGGTGTCTGTTCCTGAGCCGGTGCCTGTTCCTGAGCTAATGCCTGTTCCAGAGCCATTGCCTGTTCCAGAGTCGGAGCCAGTGTCTGCTGTACCTGAGCCGGCGCCTGTTCCTGAACCAGTGTTTGTTTCTGTGTTTGTGTCTGTTCTTGTGGCTGTTACAGTTTTGGTGTCTGTTCCTGAGCCGGTGTCTGTTCCTGAGCTAATGCCTGTTCCGGAGCCAGAGCCCGTTCCAGGACTGGAGCCAGTGCCTGCTTTTCCCGAGCCAGTGCCTGCTGTTCCAGAGCCGGTGTCTGCTGTTCCAGAGCCGGTGTCTGCTGTTCCAGAGCCGGTGTCTGCTATTCCAGAGCCGGTGTCTGCTATTCCAGAGCCGGTGTCTGCTATTCCTGAGCCGGAGCCCGTGCCAGTATCTATTCCAGAGCCTTTGCCAGGGCCGCCCGAGGGGTCTTCTCCGCCCTGGCCGCCCGAGGGGTCTTCAGCGCCCTGGCCGCCCGAGGGGTCTTCAGCGCCCTGGCCGCCCGAGGGGTCTTCAGCGCCCTGGCCGCCCGAGGGGTCTTCAGCGCCCTGGCCGCCCGAGGGGTCTTCAGCGCCCTGGCCGCCCGAGGGGTCTTCAGCGCCCTGGCCGCCCGAGGGGTCTTCACCGCCCTGGCCGCCCGAAGGACTCTCTGTTCTGCCATGGCCGCCCGAGGTGTCGTATTCGCCATGGCCGCCAGTTGGACTGTCGTCTCCTCCCTGGCCGCCTGAAGGGTCACCTGCACAGCCTGATCCGCCCTGGTCGCCTGCTCCACCCTGGTCTCCTGTTCCTCTTCTGCTCCACGGACCTGGCCCCCCATCCCGCCCCCAGATCCGCCTCCGCTCCACCTCCCACCTGGACAGTTTTTTGAGCGTCTGGAATCCGCTCCTTAAAGGGGGGGCTATGTAACGGTCACCAGCTGGAGTGCCCTTGAGAGCCACCAGAGGGCACTCCAGATAAGACAATCATGTTTCACTCACAAACTACATTTGCCATAACTCACTGCCCGGACTCATCAGCACTCATCTCATTCACCTGTTTCTCATCATCTTGTTTAGTTCACACCATAAATACCTGGTTGTCACATTCACTTATTGCGAAGTCTTGTTGTACTGTTGTCTGCATTTCCGAGCGTTTTCCCGTGTTTTGTTTATTGCCTTTTTGACCTTGGACTGTGTACCCCGTTTTCTGATCGTTCTCTGTTTACCCTGACCTGGATTGTTTACTGGACCTTGCTTCTCGCCGCCTGCCTCGACCATTGCCTGCTATCTGGTTTTGTTCTCTGTCTCTTCTCCATTGTCCTGTTTGCTCATTCTTGACCCTGCCTGTACGACTATTCTATATAAAGCTGCATTTGGATCTTCACCTCCAAGTCTCAGAGCAGTTCATAACAGAGAGAGGCAGTGGATCAGTGGGATCTAGGCGAGGAGGTGGACGAGGAGGAGAGTGAGTGTCAATACAACGACGACAAAGATGCCCAGCAGCTTCAAGAGCTACATACAGAATTTATGCGTCTGTATTATTCAATGTGAGGTCACAGTATAAATGATAAATAACAGAAAATATCAGATAACATAAAAATTGAAGTAGAGTTAGCTATGCAAACAATACAAGAACAATCATATGCTCTATTAAATTATATTTGTATCGAATTTCTAGCTTACAAATGTAAACTTACAAACTTTTTTTTAGTGCCTTCTCTATACTCAATTTCTGCTATTCATCAAAGAGCCCTTTTAACTGTAAATGTTCTTCTTTCTATATAATAAAGTAAACAACCAAGCAATTAAAAAAACAACTTGTAATTAAGACTGTAACATTGATTTACCTGTCGAGGAGAAAGCAGGCAACTTCAGCGTCTCTTTTGAATTCTTTCTCCTGCATTAGCTCTTGCCACCGGGGAAAATCAATCCCGACCTTCACTCGTGTTTTTTGTATCCTCCGGTCACGTTTCCTTTTGCGTGTTGGCATACTTTTTGTCCCTCTCTGCTATTATAGTTTTTCAAGATGGCGGAACTACATTGAAGCGTCCGTGGACTTACCCGTCCCATGTAAATAAATATAATAAATTCTTCGTTTACGGGGATAAATCAGATAATTGGCAGAAGTATTTGTACACCATTGGGGACATATTTATGAATACAAATATTGATTTTAGATTATAAATTACCCAAAAAGTTACTTATAGTCCCTTTAAGGTCTTTTGCCTTAGTAGGACAGTACTGTACTTTAAAGTTTTGAGCTGTTGTACAATGTTCACAGAATACAGTGACCTGGTCTCAAGTGAGTTAGATGTGTATTGAGAATACTCAGGGTTGGCTTATTCATAGTGTGAATTCAGGACACACTTGATATATCCTTTATAAAAATGTATTTTTATATAAATATATATTTTTTTCTTCTGAAAATCTGATGACATATTTTGCACACAGGTAAAGGTGCCCAATATCAGTAATTTCTGAAAATAAATTACAAAAGTAAAAAAAAAAAACTGTTTTGGAAAATAGCTCTTTATTTGATTATCATAAAAATGTGTTTTCTATACAGAGATATCAACATCGGTAAATATAGGTATCGGCCATAACAGCAATATTAATATCGGTTATCGGTATCGGCCACAATTTTCACATCGGTGCATCACTAAGTGTGTACCATTTCTGCAAAATTTTTGATTTTGATAATAGCCTACTATATGTAGTTTTGGTTGCAGTGCTTCATTTAGCAGGATATATGAGATATTTTGCAGTTTGGGTGTGTGGTTTTGTGAATTGTTCTAAGTATTTTGATAAAACCAGCCTAGTTTGCAAAATTGTGTGTTAGCAATTGGAAAAAACTGTAATTTGAAACCACTAAAAAACTATTGTACATAATAAAATTTCCACTGAACTTCTACAGTCATCGCCTGTTACAGTTTTTCTCGATTGTTTACACACATTTTCTGAAAGAATGCCTCATATTCTCAGAACTCTACACACAAATCAAAAAACACACACACAATGGGCAAAACCCCTAAATTCTCTTGCAAATTAAACTTTCCATTAAAACAATGTTATTTCTTCTCAAAATGGTATTTTGTTTTCAAATGATACACACAAACCATCATATGAATAGACATGGTAACACTTTACAATACGGGTGCACTAATAGGCATTAATTCATGCTTAATTAATGCACAGATAATCATGTGTTAATGTATAACTCATGAAGAACTAAACCATTAATTAATGATTACTGCATCAGGAACTAATAAAGATTCTATATGGTTAATATATGAAGTAATATATGAATTGTTATTAATTAAATACATCATAATGTATTAATTCCTTAATAACATTTTATTAACTAAAAGTGTAAATTAATGCGTTATTACCACAATTGATCATAGCAATGTACTTCAACTTCGAATTGTCTGCTTTAAATAATCATTAGGTAATGATTTGTAAATGGATCATTATGTTATGACTTTACTTGTTGAGGCACATTAACTAACTGTTAAAGCTGCCGTCTGCAATTTTTCTTTGATCATATTCAGTGAAATCGACACTATAATCCGACAGAACAACATAAATAAAGTGGTTTTAGAAAAAAACCCGAGCTTCTAACTCCACCTGGAGCGTGTTATTTGTTTTGCAAAAATCCACCGCTCCGGTTAATTGTGTCCAATCAGCGCAGGGGGGTGTGAGATCTGACTGTCAATCACAGGTCGTGCACACGCCACCCCTCGCGCACGTTACAATCACATGCACACGCCTGAAGTTCGCCAGTAACGAAGAGTGATGGCGGAATGGATTCCAATTCCTCGGTTAACCTCAAGAGCTAGGAGGTCAAAAACAACACAGGAAAAGAGAACACCTGCTGAAAAGAAAGAAGTAAAGAAAGAAAGCGACCGTGCCAGTAATAAAACAAGGATCAACATCGGATCGGCATTTGAAAGTTGGAGAGATTGACGTGATTTAATTGGGTTCAAGCTGGATGCAGAGCTTGCAACATTTCTTCTCGACAGGTAATTGTGCTTTATCAACCAGTTACTTTATTTCTTAGTGTTATGTTAGTAATCTTAGTATGTTTGCCCAAATGTGTTGGTATGGATAGCTAACGTTAGCACTTGTTGGGCAGGTTCGTGGTGCACATGCACTGACGAGCACGAACTCGGTGGGAGGGTATTCGTTGATAGTGGGGGAGGGGGACGAGAGTTGTAAACATTCAAAATTTTGCCTAAGTCCACTCAATCTGCCAGACTTGCCGACTGCAGCTTCAAGTAATATGTCATTTATGGGTTTTGACAGTTGCACATGCAGTGAATGCAATGTCAGAGAGTGTTTGAAGGATGGGTAAGTTGGGTTGCACACAAATATCAGCACACTCGGAGTACGTCAGAAATAGAGTGTGGCATCAGTTTACTGTCGGGGTTTTGTCGTGTAGCGTCACGCCGCATCCAGTGTAGTATCACTGATTATAATGGGTTCTCTAGTGTCTTTGTCCAGTCTAGACACAGTGTTATGAAATAGCAGAGCTCGGCCGCATGTTCTCAGTGTTCCACGACCTCAAGCTTAACCTGACATATTCCTGTGCATGATCAACGGCAGTTCATCTGACTCAGTGAAATCTTGGTTGTAGATGGTTGGAAATTGAAATCCATGACTTGTGGATGTCAAAACCAAAATGGCATATTACTTAACAGCTAGTTAATAGTCATGTGCCTCAACAAGTAAAGTCATAACATCATTAGCTAAATCATTAGCTGATGATTAATTAAAGCAGACAATTCAAAGTTGAAGTACATGACTTCAACCCATTTTGGTAATTAAAACATTAATTTACACTATTAGTTAATAAAATATGTTATGAAGGAATTAATACATTATGACAGATTTAATTAATAACAATTCATATATTACTTAATATATTAATCATTTAGAATCTTTATTAGTTGCTGATGCAGTAATCATTCATTACTGGTTTAGTTCTTCATGAGTTATACATTAACACATGATTATCTGTGCATTAATGAAGCATGATTTAATGCTTATTAGTGCACCCGTATTGTAAAGTGTTAACAACACTTCTTCTCTATTCATCATAATGACTTAGGCCTTTTTTTTTTGTTCAGTGTTACACTTACTACAGACAGTACATACAGTTTTTCTCAATTGCTAAAACACTAAACCCTATTGTCTGAACCCAATGCTCATGCAGTTGCCTGAACCCACTGATTGAATCAATCACTCTTTTGGCAAAACCATAAGCACTTTTCACCTGTTTAGACACAACTTGCCAACACATTTTCATTGTGATGCACCCGTGCTGCATAATGGTGAGCACAGGTGACAAAGATCAAACACAATTAAAGCACAGGTGTCACCACTTGAACACAACAACTCAAAATTGATCACACTTGTGGCTAATGATGTGAGTGAACATATACAGTAAGCCAGTTCAGAGAGCACTGGTTTGTGAGGCTCTACAATGGATAGAAATCTGAGAGGAAGAGTTTGTGTGAGAGGAGGTCAAGTTGGTCGAGGTGGTCAGCGAAGACGAAGAGCGGTAATATCTGATGAAATCAGAGGGACAAAGGGTACAACCAAACATCGGTAGATTCACTGTGTCCACCATCATCCGAAGATTTAGAGAAGAGAACAGGTAATTACCTTTTTTTTGGCATTATAGTACAGTATGTAAATGTTGACTGTATGACATACTATATACTGTACCACAGTATACTGTAAGTAAATGTATGTTTCAGTACGTCACTGTACCAATGTACTGTAGTATTGTAATGGAGGGTTGGTCTAACTGTTTGTAGGCCTAGTATTCCATGTATATTTTTTGTAACTCCATGTTCTCTTTTTGTAGAATTGAAAGACTGCCACATGGGGGTGGGAGGACAGGTATGATCTCCCCCCACCAAGAGACCCTTATTGTTGATATGGTCCGTGAGAACAATGCCATTAAACTGAGTGAAATTTAGCAGAAGATCATTGAGGACCATGTACATTTTGAGGGTATCAACATTGTCAGCCTCTCTACTGTTGATCGTGTCCTCAAGCGCAACAGACTGCGCATGAAACAGCTATACAGAGTGCCCTTTGATCGCAACTCGGACAGAGTCAAAGAGCAAAGATTCCAGTATGCACAGGTTGGCATAAATCCAGACGCATTCAATGTTGATTACCCTAAGTAGTGATTTACTGTACTGGCCTAAATCACTTTTTCCATATCACTTACATAACTATATCTATATCTACAGAGGTCTTTTTAACTGGATGCAATGGAAAGACCCCATGAATACATCTACATGGATGAAGCTGGGTTTAATCTCACCAAAAGGAGAAGGAGAGGCCGTAATGTGATTGGCCATCGGGCCATTGTTGGTGTTCCTGGGCAGCGTGGTGTCAATGTCACATTAAAACTGTGTGACGGGTATTTCCCCTTGTGATGAGTGTGCATATTTGAATGGCAGTGTGTTCCTTGTGAAAACAAGATATTTTCTGCATGAAAATTGTGCCAAATGCAGAGAATTGTGTGTAGTGTTTTGAAAAAAGTGTGTTTTAGAACTGCAATTTGAGTGTAAAGCAGGAATTGTGCTTGTAGTTAAGCAGAATTGGTTCAGGGGGTCGGTGAATGAGTTACATGTTGTGGTCATTGTGTCTCAAATACCAGTATTAGTGTGTAAACAATTGAGAAAAACTGTAAATAAATCAGCATGCAGCATATCATCAATGTTTAGTTCTTCTCCTGGACTGAAGCACAGGCTCTACTCTTCAGTACAACGGTGACCCAAAAATAAAAATAAAAAGTACTGTAAACTACTGGCAAAACCTGTGTAATGCATGTTATGGAAAAATTAATATTTTACTATTTTCTTATTTACTTTCTTAGACATTGTGAGGGTTTTCTTTTCTATTCAATCATGGAAACCGTATCTGTGTACGAGAACAGAAAATCAGTTTTCTGTTATGTTTATACAGCAGAAGGGTGTGTGTGAGACACTCAGCAGGTGGTTGGGCAGCGACCTCTGACTTCAGAGGTGAGAAGACCCCCTGGTCTTGGAGGTAGTCGTAAAGTTCCTTTGTTCCTCTTGTCTAAACAAGCGAATGACAAGAGATAGCTTGAAAAGAACAGTATAAGACTGCGAGCCAGCCCCTGCTCTAGGTCTCACTCCGCCTGCAGCTGGACTGTGTGGTTGGACTGGGAACTATTCTTGCAAGAATAAATACAATTGGAATCAAGATGTTTCTTACGCCGTGATGCTGTTTGTTTAATTATTGTTTTTGCCACAACACGAAAGTAAAGACGGTAGTCCCTCACAGTCGATTGCCGCCACACATAATAAAACAAAACATTAAATAAAATAGTCCAGGCCTGGCCTCTCTCAATCTCCACTGTCATCGCTCCTCCTTTATGCTTCCGCTCCTCCGTGAGAGATACGAGACCGTGCGTCGAGCAGGAGTCGCTCATTAGTAATTGTATCGTTTGTGTTTCACTCTTTCGTGATCACTGTATATTAATAAACACAACTCAGGCATAACGTGCTGTGCATGTTAACCATCATCTCGACAGCCGACTCTTTATTGAATTCCCTTCCGCCTTCCGGTCACACCCTCGTACCCTTGGGTAATGTAGTTCAATATATATATATATATATATATAACAGTACTTACAAACATCACAAACATTACATCTCCCTTTTTTTTCTTTTTTTACAATTCACCATGACATAACGGAATGTCATGTCACATAAACTTCAGTTGGGACATACTTATGCCTAAAGGAAGTATTTGTATTCCCCATTTACATGAGATAACTGTATCAGATGAACTGGCGAACTTTCTGACAAATCTGGTCCATTAAACGTTGGAAAGTCACTGGTTGCCCCTGCAGGCCAAATGGAATAACCCTGAAATGGAATAACCCAAATGGGGTTTTAAAAGCTGTCAGTTCCTTGGCTCTGGCAGTTAAAGGGACCTGCCAGAACCCCTTCCATAAGTCCACAGTGGATAGGTATTTGGCTCAGCCCAGTCTTTCCACCACTCATCAATTCTTGGCATTGGATAAGGGTCTACCTTGAACAGGCTGTTCAACTGTCTGAAGTCATTGCAAAATCTAAGGGTTCCATCCTTTTTGGAGACTAGATCAATGGGGCTACACCACTCACTAAGGGATGGTTCAATCACACCCATGGAGAGCATAATATCTAGTTCAGCGGTTCTCAAACTGGGGGCCACTAGATTACGCTAGGGGGGGCGCAAAGAAATTCTAAAATATGAAATTATTTTTAAAAATTATTTTACCTGTATGTAAGTTAGGATTGTCCTATGTGAACTATGATGTATTTTAAAAAAAATTAAATATTTTAAAAATGTTATCAATTATACATATCATATTACGCTGAAACGTCAACAAACCGTTGAGGTAGCCTAGTGAACACAACGACATGAACACGCTGATAAATGCCAAGACTATTTAAAATGGACACGTTTTTAGATAGAGGATGCAGAGTCTTGGCTGAGGTCACAACAGAAGAGCCCAGCGTGAAAAAAACGAAGCTGCGTAAATTTGACGACTCGTACATAAAATATGGCTTTATGGAATATAGTGACGGCAGACCACAGTGCACACTGTGGTTGAAGATTTTATCCGTTGAAGCACTGAAACCATATAAACTCAACCGACATCTCACAACAATTCATCCGGAGCATGCAAATAAAAGTAAGGATTTTTTTCAGAGATAGAAAGAAGAATACGTCAAGCAAAAGGTACGACTGACTAACATCACGACAATACCTGAGAAAGCACAGCATGCATCGTATCTTGCAGCCCTGCGAATAGCCAAATGTAAAAAGCCTCACAAAGTCGGAGAGGAATTAATACTTCCAGCAGCAGTGGATATGTGCCGAGTGATGATCGGGGAGGAGGCCGCGAATAAGATTAAATCCATACCGCTGTCCAACGATACAGAAAGCAGACGGATCAAAGACATTTCTTTTGATGTAAAATCTCAACTGAGCGAAAGATTACGATCGTGTGAGCAGTTCGCGCTTCAGCTTGATAAATGCACTGACGTTAGTGGTGCTGCGCGGGTATTAGTGTACGTTCGATATTTATAGGACAGTAAAATTATGGAAGATTTTTTATTTTCAAAAGAACTCGAGGGGAGAGCTACAGGTGAGGAAATTTTCAAAATGTTGGACACTTTTATGGTAGAAGAAAATCTGAGCTGGGAAAAAATGCGTGCCTGTTTGCACTGATGGTGCGGCAGCAATGACTGGGCGCAAGAGTGGAGTTGTCACCCGAATTCAAGCCATAAATCCAAAGATCACAGCCACTCACTGTATGCTTCATCGTCAAGCACTTGCATCGAAGTTAATAGCACCCGACCTGCATGATGTGTTGGAAGTAGTAGTAGCGGCTGTCTACTTCGTGAAGTCAAGACCGTTAAAGTCACGTCACTTCGCAAAACTATGCACAGAGATGGGAGAAGCTCATGAGGGCTACTGTTCCATTCAGAGGTGCGGTGGCTCTCGCGTGGAAACGTTTTACAGCAAGTGTTTAAACTCAGACGTGAGCTTCATGATTTTTTGAAAGAACATAAACCTGATCTAGAACTGTTTTTTTTTCTGACCAACAGTGGATGGCAAAACTAGCCTACCTTGCATACATTTTCAGTAGTCTCAATGGACTGAATCTGTCCAGTCAGGGATGTTATTCCACAATACTGGAGGCAAGTGACAAAAATGCTTTCAGGAGAAAAATTGACCTGTGGGTACACAAACTACAAAGAGGCATCACTGACATGTTTCCAAATCTATCAGAATTTTTTGATACAAACTGCATGGCAGTGGACTTCATGCTCAACACCATTACCAGTCACCTCACCTCACTGAATGAACATTTCAGTCGCTACTTCACAAACATTGACATGGAGAAATATGACTGGGTCCGAGATCCCTTTTCTTGTGATGTGATGGCCAGTGGCCTCAGTGGAAAGGCTGAAGATAAACTTTTGGAACTGTCCAGTGATTGTACTCTCAGGATGAGATTTAATCAGCAGGGCCCAGCAGAATTTTGGCCCACAGTTGAAAAGGAATACAAGGAGGTTGCTCTTCAGGCCATGAGAATATTGCTGCCTTTCCCAACAACATACCTTTGTGAAGCATCTTTCTCAGCCATGATGGCAATAAAGACAAAATACAGGGCACGGCTTAAGATGAATTGAGAGTTTGCCTGTCCCCAATAACACCCAGACTTGATAAGCTCTGCAAAGAAAGACAGTCTCACCCTTCCCACTGAGGTTGTGTGTACTTGAACAGTGGTTACTAAATTGATTTGTCTGCATGCATGATTTCTTTTATATTGTAAAACTTGTATAATATTGTATGTCTTCTATATTGAAAATATATTTCTTTAAGTAGAGCAGATTTTTTTTTGTTTCTTGCAGAAAAAAAGATTGCTGAAAAAACAGATTGCTGTTCAAATTGCAAACCAAACTTGAGCCACTGTCATTTACTACATTAAAATGTAAGTTTAATGCACTTTTTTACAATCAGTAAATTAATTTCTTCATAAATTATTGTTCAGTATTCAATACTTTTGTTGCACTTTTCAGACAATATTATTGTTAACTGTCAAAACTATTTTGTGTAAAAAATTGTTATATTTTATGAAATGTAGAATTTAACTAATTTTGTATATTCAACATCAGAGACATAAAGCTACAGAACTGTTGTTCCAGCATTGTACAAATTCATTTGTTTTTGGTACAATCTAAAATTTGTAAGTAAAATTGTACGTTTGAGGATGTTTTCGTCATGAGTTTTCTTTTGGGGGGCCACAAAAGGATTCACCCTACACAAGGGGGCCTCCTCCTGAAAAAGTTTGAGAACCACTGATCTAGTTCATCCTTAAGCACTGTCACCAGGCGTTCAGGGATCCGGTAACTCTTCTGACCGGCGGGAGTTGCCTCCTTAAGGATGACATCATGTAGTACCAGGTTAGTACACCCAGGCTTCTCCTGAAACAGCCTGGGATCCACCAGCTGCTTTACCTGGTCTCTTTGAGGTTGCTCTAGATGGGATATACCCACAACTTGTTGGGTGGAGCTGGTTGGAAAGTACTGCTCTGTTGGTTCCTCTTCCTACCCAACCACGCAAACGAAAAGTTGCACAGCCCCGGTCTCCTTCCTGGATGGACAACGGGGCTTTGTATGTCCTACCTCCCCACAATAGTAACATCTAACTTCCTGCCTGTTAGTTTTATCCCCTTGCTTTGTAACAAAATCCACTTTACCTTGGCCATGACCACCCTCACCCCCAGACTTACTTGGCCATCTTTGACTTCGACCTCCAAAGCTGTGCTGGGCCTCCTGGCGTGCGGCCAGGTACATCTCTGCAAGTTTTGCAGCTTCTTCTGCTGTGGCTGGATCATGCTCCTTAATCCACACTGCCATGTCAGAGCTTATCATAAATTGCATAAATTGCTCCAAGATAATAAGTTCGGACAACTGCGGAATAGAACACATCTCTGGCTTCACCCATTTTGAGAAAAGATCTTTCAATCGCACATAAAGCTCACGGGGGTTCTCGTCTGGCAGAATCTCTGATGAACGAAACCTTTGCCGGTAGATCTCTGCATTAATCTGATATTTCATAAGTATCACCTCCTTAACCTTATCATAGACCTCAGCATCATTCCCATCCATGGCTACATAGGCACCACGGGCCTTTCCCGTTAACAGAGGAACCAGTCTGATTGCCCAATTGGCCTGAGGCCATCTGCACACAGTGGCCCTCCTTTCAAAGGTTGTCAAGAACTGCTCGATGTCATCATCTCTTGTCAAGGGATGTAATCTTGGCTCAATGCTTCCTGATGACGTACCTTCTCCGGTTGGCACTGGGCTTGCAGCTGTAAACATGGCCTGACTTTCTCTGTGGTCCCCTTCAGCCTGGATCTGGATCACCTGATGCTGTATTTGAAGGAAATTGGTGCTGCATATTTTGCCAACGCTGGTCTTGCTTCACCATTACTTGCTCCATCCGATCATCCCGGGCGCCTTGGGACTGCAGGAGAACTTTAACCAGGCCGGCCAGTTCTGAGACACTTCCCTCTGCCGGGCCCGCTGTTTCTTGTAACTCCGTAGAGCTGGGCGGCTCCTGATCCATTCCCAACTGCTCATCTGCGCCCGCACCTCGGCCTTGTCTGGTCTTGGGTGGCATAGCGATCCCACTTCTGACACCACTTGTCACAGAGACATCCAGAGTTCTTTAAAATAACACATGGAGGACATTAAATGCCATTTTTATATTTATTTACGTTCTCCCAAGCCAGTAAAGTGCAAGGTGCTCACAGGTGCCACAGAATGAAAAATTAACAACAGAAAGAAAGAAAGAAAAAAACTTCAATATACAAAAAATAATAACCTTGCATCAGGTCTAATATTTCAATCAGAGTACTCAGTTGATACAGCATTCACTACCACCAGTCTTAGCTTTCCTGATCACTTCATTATGTGAGAATTTATACTCCTGGATACAACCATTTTCTCAGCAATAATCACATGGGGAAGTAATAAAGACCATGAACGTAATAAATATCAAGTAAAAATATTATGTGATCAAGTAACTCCATTTCCTTCACCACATAAATTTAAATAATACAAACTTCAATAAGTAACCTTCAGCAATAATTAGAGGAAGTACACATTAACATCAACCAATTCCCCTTCCTTTCCCACCATACTTGGTATCTCCCACTTCCCATGATGCAACACAGCACAGGTATAAAAAGCATGAGAAAAGTCCATTCCAGTCCATTAGTGCTCGGGTGGCGAGTCTGAGACACAACGGTAACACTTTATTTGAAGGGGTGTGCATAAGACTGACATGACACAGTCATAAACATGACATAACACCTGTCAAGAACATGAAGGAGTCTTTATGAATGTTTATGACTGTTGTCATTAAGTGTCATTCGGTAAATTATGACACTTTTAATGCAAAGTTGACATTGTTTAAAATGTCTTTGTCATGACAACGTGACATTAACAAAGACAAAAAAGACAAAAATGTATTTATAACAACTTGACATTAACAAAGACAAAAATGACTTTGTTATGACAACTTGACATTAACAAAGACAGAAAGTACAATGTGTTCCACTTTACTTGAGGACGAGTAAAATATTCATGACACAGTTATAATGGTGTCATGACGGCCAAAGTCAAAACCAATCACATATGACAGGGTAATGTAATGTTAACGCAAAGCTAATTAACTTCAAGTTTGATAATTAGACCTGTTATGACATATTTGTGACAGGTTGACAGGTTATGATTTATTGGTTAATGTCAAGTTGTCATAAAGACATTTTTTGTCTTTGTTAATGTCAAGCTGTCATAACAAAGACATTTTTGTCTTTGTTAATGTCAAGTTGTCATAACAAAGACATTTTAAACAATGTCAACTTTGCATTAAAAGTGTCATAATTTATCGAACGACACTTAATGACAACAGTCATAGACGTTCATAAAGACTCCCTCATGTTCATGACAGGTGTTATGTCATGTTTATGACAGTGTCATGTGAGTCTTATGCAGACCCCTTCAAATAAAGTGTTACCAAAGAGTCTTTTAAAAACCAAGTATGCGTTCATGTGTTTTGTGGAAGGGCTAACAAGGGGTCACAAAGAACTGAGGTTAGTTCTGTGACAAGGACTATAATGCGTTCAGAGCTTGCTCAAGTACTGCGGAGCTAAACCATTTAGCGCTTTGTAAGTAACCAGCAATATTTTAAAATGTATACAATGTTTAATAGGCAGCCAATGCAGTGTTGACAGAACCAGGCTAATATGGTCATACTTCCTGGTTCTGGTAAGAACTCGAGCTGCTGCGTTTTGGACCAGCTGTAGTTTGTTTATTAAGTGTGGAGGGCAACCACCCAGTAGAGCATTACAATAATCTAGCCTTGATGTTATGAACGCATGAACTAATTGTTCCGCATTTGTCAATGAGAGCATATGACGTAATATAGAAATATTTTTAAGATGGAAAAATGCTGTTTTACAGATACTAGACACATGACTTTCAAATGAAAGATTACTATCAAAGAGCACACCCAGGTTCCTAACCGACGACGAAGACTTAACAGAGCAGCCATCAAGTGTTAGACAGTATTCTAGGTTAGTATGTGAGGAAGTTTTTTGTCCAATAATTAGAATCTCTGTTTTTTCAGAATTAAGTAGTAGGACATTACTAGTCATCCAATTTTTTATATCAGCTATGCATTCCGTTAATTTTGTGAATGGGTAAGTTTCGTTAGGTTTTGAAGAAATATACAGCTGAGTATCATCGGCATAACAGTGAAAACTAATGCCATGCTTCCTAATGATATCTCCCAAGGGTAGCATGTACAGAGTGAACAGCAACGGTCCTAGTACTGAGCCTTGTAGTACGCCATACTGAACTTGTGATCGATAAGACATCTCTTAATTTACTGCTACAAACTGATAACGGTCTGATAAGTATGATTTAACCACGCTAGTGCAATTCCACTAATGCCAACATAATTTTCTGGTCTATTTAAAAGAATGTTGTGGTCAATGGTGTCAAATGCAGCACTAAGATCGAGTAACACCAATAGCGAGATACAATCGCGGTCGGATGATAAGAGCAAATCATTTGTAACTCTAATGAGAGCAGTCTCAGTACTTTGGTACAGTCTAAATCCTGACTGAAAATCCTCGCAGATATCATTTCTTTCTAAAAAGGAACATAGTTGTGAGGATACTGCCTTTTCTAGTATCTTTGACAGAAAAGGTAGATTTGAGATCGGCCTGTAATTGACTAATCCTGTACGATCAATTTGCGTTTTTTTAACAAGTGGTTTGATCATAGCCAGCTTAAAAGTTTTTGGTACGTATCCTAGTGACAAAGATGAATTAATGATATTGAGAAGAGTCAAGTCAAATCAAGTCAAGTGTATTTATATAGCGCTTTTCACAATATAAATTGCATCAAAGCAGCTTCACAATATCAATCAAATAACATAATGTTTGTTTCTTAGTGAAAAAACATCCACGTTTGGTAGGGCTGATCAATGGTATTAATGCTTGGCTAATTATTTTGAATATCCCCAACTGAACAAGCCAAAGGCAACAGTGG
Source organism: Meda fulgida (assembly GCA_030578275.1). Taxonomy (NCBI): domain Eukaryota; kingdom Metazoa; phylum Chordata; class Actinopteri; order Cypriniformes; family Leuciscidae; genus Meda; species Meda fulgida. The sequence goes on from CM060618.1 coordinate 7,466,936, forward strand.
CAAGGAACCGAAAAACTCCATCAAGTGACCTACTGGTGTCCTAAAACTCCATCAGGTGACCTAATGGAGAAAAAAAAACCTTGGGAGAACCCAGGCTCAGTCGGGGGCCAGTTCTCCTCTGGCGTTTATGAACTAGAGGCCGGATTTACAGTAACTGTAATTTGATACAGAATTTTGTTTTATTTTATCACTTCGGGGTGGGTACGCGAACCGGAATCACAACATTTTATCTGTAGAGTGGGAAAGGGATCCTCCATAGGGAGAGGCTAGTTGGCACTTCAGCACTGCGTTATCATCGGGTCCAGGCAAAGCTCCTAGTCAGATCTGGATACGGCCTGGATCCGGTCGGCTGCGGGAAAACCTCGGGATAAACAAAGACACTAAAATTAGCGTAGATGCCATTCTTCTTATGATGATGTAACGAGTACATCAGGATTTAAGGGAAGTGTTCCCAGTTCCGGCTGACCTAATCTATGCAGCCTAACATTGAATTATAGAAGTCTATAATATATTATGTGTATGCTAGATCAAAGAGATGTGTTTTTAGTCTAGCTTTGAACTGACAGAGTGTGTCTGCTTCCCGGACAATGGTAGGAAGACTGTTCCAAAGTTTTGGTGCTAAATAGGAAAAGGATCTACCGCCCGCAGTCGATTTTGAAATTCTAGGTATTATCAACTGGCCCGAATTTTGAGATCGCAATAGACGTGAAGGACTATAATGCGTTAAGAGCTCGCTCAAGTACTGCGGAGCTAAACCATTTAGTGCTTTGTAAGTAATCAACAATATTTTAAAATTTATACGATGTTTAATAGGCAGCCAATGCAGTGTTGACAGAACCGGGCTAATATGGTCATATTTCCTGGTTCTAGTAAGAACTCGAGCGGCTGCGTTTTGGACCAGCTGTAGTTTATTTATTAAGCGTGCAGGGCAACCACCCAGTAGAGCATTACAATAATCTAGTCTTGTTGTCATGAAAGCATGAACTAATTGTTCCGCATTTGTTAATGAGAGCATATGTCGTAATTTAGATATATTTTTAAGATGGAAAAATGCGGTTTTACAGATACTAGACACATGACTTTCAAATGAAAGATTGCTATCAAAGAGCACACCCAGGTTCCTAACCGACGACGAAGACTTAACAGAGAAGCCATCAAGGGTTAGACAGTATTCTAGGTTATTACGTGTGGAAGTTTTTTGTCCAATAATTAGAATCTCTGTTTTTTCAGAGTTTAGTAGTAGGAAATTACTAGTCATCCAATTTTTTATATCAGCTATGCATTCCGTTAATTTTGTGAATTGGTAAGTTTCGTTAGGTTTTGAAGAAATATACAGCTGAGTATCATCGGCATAACAATGAAAGCTAATTCCATGTTTCCTAATGATATGTCCTAATGGTAGCATGTACAGAGTGAACAGCAGCGGTCCTAGTACTGAGCCTTTTGGTACGCCATACTGAACTTGTGATCGATAAGACATCTCTTCATTTACTGCTACAAACTGATAACGGTCAGATAAGTATGATTTAAACCATGCTAGTGCAATTCCACTAATGCCAACATAGTTTTCCAGTCTATTTAAAAGAATGTTGTGGTCAATTGTGTCAAATGCAGCACTAAGATCAAGTAACACTAATAGAGAGATACAACCACGATCGGATGATAAAAGTAAATCATTTGTAACTCTAATGAGAGCTGTCTCAGTACTATGGTGCGGTCTAAATCCTGACTGAAAATCCTCACAGATATCATTTCTTTCAAGAAAGGAACACAGTTGTGAGGATACTGCTTTTTCTAATATCTTTGACAGAAAAGGCAGATTTGAGATCGGCCTGTAATTGACTAATTCTGAAGGATCAAGTTGCGGTTTTTTAACAAGCGGTTTTATCATAGCCAGCTTAAAGGTTTTTGGTACATATCCTAGAGACAAAGACGAATTAATGATATTAAGAAGAGGATCTATGATCTCTGGAAGCATCTCTTTCAGTAGCTTAGTCGGTATAGGGTCTAACATACAAGTTGTCGATTTAGATGAATTAACGAGTTTGCAGAAATCTTCCTCTCCTATAGCAACAAATGAAAACAAATTTTCCTCAGGGAGACTACAATGCACTCCCTGATGCGATACTGTAGTAGACGGTTGCATAGAAGAGGATCTATGACATCTGAAAGCATCTCTTTCAGTAGTTTAGTTGGTATTGGGTCTAACATACATGTTGTCGATTTAGATGATTTAACGAGTTTTGAAAATTCTTCCTCTCCTATAGCAATGAATGAATCGAATTTTTCCTTAAGGATACTACAATGCACTCCCTGATGCAAATCTGTAGTAGACGGTTGCATAGTTATAATTTTCTCCCTGATATTATCAATCTTATAAGTGAAGAAGGTCATAAAGTCATTACTGTTGTGCTGCTTGGAAACTTCTGGGCTTGAAGCTTTATTTTTCGTTAGTTTAGCCACTGTTTCAAATAAATACCTCAGGTTTTGTTTATTTTCTTCTAATAGGGTTGAAATATAAGCAGATCTAGCAGCTTTTAAAGCCTCTCTGTAAGCAATCGGGTTCTCCTTCCATGAAATGCGAAAATCCTCTAGTTTTGTTTTCTTCCAGTTGCGCTCCATTTTTCTGGCTGCTCTCTTAAGGGCCTGGGTGTGCTCGTTGTACCACGGCGTTGGACTATTTTCTTTGATTTTCTTTAAGCGCAACGGAGCAACTGTATCTAAAGTGCTGGAAAAGAGTGTTAAAAGTTTCTGTCGCAGTATCGAGTTCTTCTAAGCTATCTGGGATGCTGAGATGATGAAACTGATTAGGAAGATTATTAATAAAGCAATCTTTAGTGGCAGAAGTTATAGGTCTAACATATTTGTAACAAGGAGTTGGTTTTGCAGCCTTGGCTAAATGTAATTTACATGAGACTAGATAATGATCTGAGATGTCATCGCTCTGCTGTCACAGTGTCTGGTTGTGTTCCCTTGTCTATCACTAGAGGGCCTCGTTCTCACGGTGTCCTTCACATTTGACTTCGATTCCCAGCATTCTGTCTGTCACTGTCACTCATCAGTTTATTGCACTCAGCTGTTCCCTGTAATCATTGTTCCCAGCTGTTCTGTGTTAGTCTTGTTAGATTGTGTATAAATACCCTGCCTGTTTAGTGTTTGTTACGGAGTCCTTGTTTAATGTCACACCACTTCCTGATCTGTGTCCTTGTTCCCGTTCCTGGTGTTGTACTTGTGTTTTTGGATTTTGACCCCTGCCTGCATGACTACGTGTTTTGGATTGCCCTTTAATTAAACAACTGTGATTGGATTCTCTGCTTCCCGTGTGGTTTACGTGACATCTGCTGCAGAATTTCAACGGCATCAACATCTATTCCATGTGATAATATTAGATCTAGAGTATGATTACGACAATGAGTCGGTCCTGACACGTGTTGTCTAACTCCATTTGAGTTAAGAATATCTTTAAATGTCAATCCCTTTTTCATTATCTACATGTATATTAAAATCACCAACAATTAGGGCTTTGTCTGCAGCCAGTACTAACTCTGGATTTTGGCCCATTCCTCCACACAGATCTTCTCTAGATCAGTCAGGTTTCTGGGCTGTCGCTGAGAAACACGGAGTTTGAGCTCCCTCCAAAGATTCTCTATTGGGTTTAGGTCTGGAGACTGGCTAGGCCACGCCAGAACCTTGATATGCTTCTTACAGAGCCACTCCCTGGTTATCCTGGCTGTGTGCTTCGGATCATTGTCATGTTGGAAGACCCAGCCTCGACCCATCTTCAATGCTCTAACTGAGGGAAGGAGGTTGTTCCCCAAAATCTCGCAATACATGGCCCCGGTCATCCTGTCCTTGATACAGTGCAGTCGCCCTGTCCCATGTGCAGAAAAACACCCCCAAAGCATGATGCTACCACCCCCATGCTTCACAGTAGGGATGGTATTCTTGGGATGGTACTCATCATTCTTCTTCCTCCAAACACAGCGAGTGGAATTATGACCAAAAAGTTCTATTTTGGTCTCATCTGACCACATGACTGTCTCCCATGACTCCTCTGGATCATCCAAATGGTCATTGGCAAACTTAAGACGGGACTTGACATGTGCTGGTTTAAGCAGGGGAACCTTCCGTGCCATGCATGATTTCAAACCATGACGTCTTAGTGTATTACCAACAGTAACCTTGGAAACAGTGGTCCCAGCTCTTTTCAGGTCATTGACCAGCTCCTCCCGTGTAGTTCTAGGCTGATTTCTCACCTTTCTTAGGATCATTGAGACCCCACGCGGTGAGATCTTGCATGGAGCCCCAGTCCGAGGGAGACTGACAGTCATGTTTAGCTTCTTCCATTTTCTAATGATTGCTCCAACAGTGGACCTTTTTTCACCAAGCTGCTTGGCAATTTCCCTGTAGCCCTTTCCAGCCTTGTGGAGGTATACAATTTTGTCTCTAGTGTCTTTGGGCAGCTCTTTGGTCTTGGCCATGTTAGTAGTTGGATTCTTACTGATTGTATGGGGTGGACAGGTGTCTTTATGCATTTACATTTAGTCATTTAGCAGATGCTTTTATCCAAAGCGACTTACAACTGAGGACTAAACCAAGCGAGTCATGGTGAAGAGACAAAAACAACGCAAGAAGTGCTCAAAATACAAAGTTCAGATATTGCTCGGAGTAGCATAAGCCAGATAAGCAGGGATTGAAAGGAAAAAGTTTTTTTTTTTTTATGTTAAGTGCTCACGGTCGTTATGCAGCTAACGACCTCAAACAGGTCCATCTAATTTAGGATAATAAATGGAGTGGAGGTGGACATTTTAAAGGCAGACTAACAGGTCTTTGAGGGTCAGAATTCTAGCTGATAGACAGGTGTTCAAATACTTATTTGCAGCTGTATGATACAAATAAATAGTTAAAAAATCATATATTGTGATTTCTGGATATTTTTTTTTAGATTATGTCTCTCACAGTGGACATGCACCTACGATGACAATTTCAGACCCCTCCATGATTTCTAAGTGGGAGAACTTGCAAAATAGCAGGGTGTTCAAATACTTATTTTCCTCACTGTATGTTAATGACAGCCAGATGTCCACTGGCACTGGCATGCTTGTTTCAGAAAACTTTTTTTCTGTTTGCTTGGTTTTTATTTGTAACACTTGAATTTTTTTTATTCCGTTTTTGCCACACAGACCCTGACAAGGCATTAAATAAAACTACTGACACTGATCATTATAAAGCAATCGTGTTTCTTCAGCAAATTTGGACTAAACCGCTCAATTCATATGGATTAGTTTTACGATCTCTTTAGGAACTTATTGAAGCATCAAAGTGGTAGTTGCACAGCTGTCAAAGGAGGGACAGAAATATCTCAGATTTTATTTGGAATAAATACCGAACCGAAAGCCTTGTACCGAACGGTTCAATACGAATACATGTACCGTTACACCCCTAGTATGTACAGACCTAAATTCTCAGCAAAAAGTACTTGCATAATTAGCAGTATCACTGGAACCCTAAAAAAAATTACATTTTAATTAAATAAAAATAAAACCAAAATGAAAGTCAACAATGTTATTACAGACAGACTGTTGCTGGTAAACTATACAGACCTAAATTCTCAGCAAAAAGTACTTGCATAATTAGCAGCATCACTGGAACACTAAAAAATAATTAATTACATTTTAATTAAATAAAAATAAAACCAAAATGAAAGTCAACAATGTTATTACAGACAGACTGTTGCTGGTAAACTATAAAGACAAGAAGGAGGTGCTTAACTACAAACCTTTACACACTTTATTAAGAATTAACAAAGCAATGACTCGTAACTGCACCATGTATTTTGGCAAGGCAAAAACAAAATACTTACTTTACTAGCAGACAGAGAAGCATTGGATGTAGAAAATATTTTGCTGTTATGCTGAGGAAAATAAGTCACACAAACATGAAAAAACACAAAGATGAGTAAATTATGAGATATATAAATTTTAGGCAAGGCAAGGCAAGTTTATTTATATAGCACATTTCATACACAATGGTAATTCAAAGTGCTTTACATAGAAGAAATTAAAACAAAAGAAATCAGAAAAATTAAAACAGTTTAGAATAAAAGATAAAATACAGAAATAATCAAATGAAATCAGAATAATTAAAACATTAAATAAAATACAGTACAAACAGTCGGACGAGCAGTGGCACAGTGCTCATTCAGTAAATGCATAGGTAAACAGAAGTGTTTTGAGTCTGGATTTGAATGTGACTACTTTAGGAGCACATATGATCTCTTCTGGAAGCTGGTTCCAGCTGCGGCTGGCATAGTAGCTAAAAGCACACTCCCCATGCTAAGAGTGAACCCTTGGTATTTCTAGCTGATGTGATCCTAGTGATCTGAGTGATCTGTTGGGTTTATATTTAGTGAGCATATCTGCAATGTATTGAGGTCCTAGGCCATTGAATGATTTATATACCAGTAATAATACTTTAAAATCAATTCTATATGTAACTGGCAGCCAGTGTAAAGACCTGAGGACTGGTGTGATGTGTTCATATTTTCTGGTTCTGCTCAGAATCCTGGCAGCAGCGTTCTGGATCAGCTGCAACTGTCTAATGGTCTTTTTAGGAAGGCCAGTGAGGAGTCCATTACAATAATCCACCCTGCTGGTGATGAAAGCATGCACAAGTTTCTCTAAGTCTTGACTGGAAACAAAGCATCTAATTCTTGCAATATCTTTCAGATGATAGTATGCAGATTTAGTTATTGCTTTGACATGACTACTGAAAATAAGGTCTGACTCTAGAGACACACCCAGATTCCTGACTTGATTTTTAGTTGTTTGACCCCTAGACTGAAGGTATGCGTTCACCTTGAGAACTTCATCTTTGTTTCCAAACGCAATGACTTCAGTTTTGTCTTTGTTTAACTGAAGAAAGTTTTGGCACATCCAATTGTTTACTTCATCAATGCATTGGCAAAGGGAGTCAATGGGGCTGTAATCGTTAGGCGCTAGGGCTAAGTAGAGCTGTGTGTCGTCTGCATAGCTGTGGTAAGAGATTTGGTTCTTTCTCATTATTTGGCTCATTGGGAGCATGTACAGGTTGAATAAAAGTGGCGCAAGAATTGAGCCTTGAGGGACTCCGCATGTCATGGATGTCCACTCAGACTTATGCTCTCCTATAGTCACATAATAACCTCTCCCTTCTAAGTATGACCTGAACCATTTTAGGACTATCCCAGAAAGCCCGACCCAGTTTTCCAGCCTGTCAAGAAGTATGTTGTGATCGACAGTGTCAAATGCAGCACTGAGGTCGAGTAGTACTAGAACTGATAATTTGCTTGTGTCAGTATTTAAGCGAATATCGTTTATTATCTTTATGAGCGCTGTCTCTGTGCTGTGATGCGGTCGGAAACCAGATTGGAAGTAGTCAAAGTATCCATTCGAGCTTAAGAATTTGTTCAGCTGATCGAAGACAACTTTTTCAATGATCTTGCCTATGAAAGGAAGATTTGAGATCGGTCTATAGTTGTTTAATATGGTCTTATCCAGATTGCTCTTTTTCAGGAGAGGCTTGACAACTGCAGTTTTCAGGGAGTTCGGAAAACTCCCAGAGAGAAGTGAGGCATTTACCACTTCTAGGAGATCTGCTTTTAAGCTGTGTAACACAGTTTTGAAGAAAGATGTGGGAAGTGCGTCAAGGGCGCAGGTTGATGTTTTAAGGTGCTGTACGGTTTCTTCCAAAATTTTGCCATCAATTTCTTTGAAATCAGACATAGTGACTACTTTCTCAGGCTGTTGTCTGATCTGTCTGACCCCAGTGCGGCTCAAGGATGAGCTGATCACCTTTCTGACATTATTGATTTTCTCAGAGAAGAAAGAAGCAAACTCACTGCACTTGCTGTCTGAGAGCATTTCACGGGGAATCTGGCTTGGGGGGTTTGTCAGTCTCTCTACAGTAGCAAAAAGAGTGCGTGTGTTGTTTATATTGCTGTTTATAATATTTGAGAAGAAAGTCTGTCTAGCTTTGCCTAGTTCCTTATTGAAAGCATGGATGCTGTCTTTGTAGATGTTATAATGGACTACAAGTTTTGTCTTCCGCTACATGCGCTCTGCTTTTCTGCGTTGTCTTTTCATATTTTGCACTGCTGTTGAGTTTCTCCAAGGTGCTTTCTGTCTGCCATTCTTCTTCCTGACTTTCACAGGAGCAATATCATCAATTACACTCTTAACTTTTGAGTTAAAAGAATCAAGGAGAAAATCACCAGAGTCAGCAGATATGCTTGGTGTTAAAGATATAGCCTTCATAAATAGTACACTAGTGTTCTCATTTAAGCATCTCTTCTTGACAGACACAGATCTAGCTTCAATGGCAGGAGAGATCAATATATCAAAGAAAATACAAAAATGATCAGACAGTGCTACGTCCTTAATAACAATCAATGAAATGTTTAGACCCTTACTGATAAGTAAATCTAGAGTGTGTCCACGATTATGTGTGGGTCCATGTACATGCAAGTCAGATCAAAAGTTTTTTAAACAGTTTTGATTTCTTTTGCCATATTGGTTTCTGCATTATCTATGTGAATGTTAAAATCTCCAGAAATAGCAAAACGGTCAAACTCTGAGGAAATTGTTGATAACAGTTCTGTAAAGTCTTCAGCAAAGGCTGGAGAGTATTTTGGAGGCCTGTAAACAATGATAAGTAAAATGTGTGGAGCACCTTTTAACTTGTACAATATTTTAAGTGAACTATTGTTCACCTAAAAAATTGTAGGTGAACTATTGTTTATCTACCACAGATAACATTCAGTTCAAATAACTAGGATGCTATGATTAATGTTCCTGACTTGACAAGTATATTTGAAATGTAAAAAATAAAATTAAAACAATAGGTGGGTGTCGGGCAGTGCAAGTTAGTATAAGCACCCCTCTCAATCCCCCACCCCATCCGTTCGTGATCACGGCCATGAGTATAATGTATATATACATAAACATATAAAGTACATATGTTTATATATGTATATATGTTTATATATATATATATATATATATAGTCGTGCTCAGAATTAATGGTACCCCTGGTAAATATGATGAAAAATGGCTGTAAAAAATAATTCTGCATCGTTTATCCTTTTGATATTTCATTCAAAAAATTGGCAAAAATCGAACCTTTCATTGAAGTAAAATAATTGACAGTGGAGGGAAAATCACATTATGAAATAAATGTTTTTCTCCAAAACAAGTTGGCCACAATTATTGGTACCCCTAGAATTGTTTACGAGTAAAATATCTCTTAAGTATATTCCCATTCATATTTACCTTTTTTTTGCACACCAGGGTGACTAGGAACATGAAATTGTCCAGCCATGACTTCTTGTTTTACAAGAGTTTAAATATGGGGAAACACAAAGGCCAAATTCCCTTAATCATCCATTACAATGAGTAAAACCAAAGAATATAGTTCTGATGTGCATCAAAAGATTGTTGAGCATCACAAAATAGAAAGTGGCTGTAATAAAATAGCTAAAGCATTGAAAATCCCCATTTTGACCATCAGGGCAATAATTAAGCACTTCCAATCAACTAAAGATATTACAAATCTGCCAGGAAGTGGACGTGTGTCTATATTGTCTTAATGCATGGTGAGGATGAAAGTTTGAGTGGCCAAAGACTCTCCAAAGATCACAGATGGAGAATTGCAGAGATTAGTTGAGTCTTGGGTTCAGAAAGCCTATTAAAAAAAAATTGAACAACCCCTACATCACCACATGTTGTTTGGGAGGTTTTCAAGAAAAATCCTCCTTGCTCATCCAAAAACAAACCCCAGCAAATTCAGTTGTCAGACATGACTGGACCTTCAAACAGCACAGGGTTCTGTGGTCAGATGAAACTAACAAATAGCTTTTTGGCAGCAAACATGCAAGATGGGTTTGGTGCACACAAGGATAAAAAGTACCCCATGTGTACAATTTAATATACCATCTTTAATGTTGTGGTCATATTTTTCTGCTGGAGGTCCTGGACTTCTTGTTCAGATACATGCATGGCATCGTGGATTCTATCAAATACCAACAGATAAAAAATCTAAACCTGACAGCCTCTGCTAGAAATCGTATAATGGGCCGTGGTTGGATCTTCCATCAGGACAACGATCCAAAACAAACATCAAAATCAACACAAAAATGTGTTAAGTAGCACAAAATGAAGCTTCTGCCATGACCGTCCCAGACCTGATGAGTGGAGTGAACTGAAGAGAAGAAGCACCAACATGGATCTGTGAATCTGAAGGATCTGGAGAGATTCTGTAAGAATGGTCTCTGATCTCTTGTCAGGTGTTCTCCGAACTCATCAGGCATCATAGGATAAAACTCAGAGCTGTTATCTTGGCAAAAGGAGATTGCAAAAAGTATTTAATAAAAGGGTACCAATAATTGTGACCAACGTGTTTTGGAGATAAACATTTATTTCATAATGTGATTTCCCCCCCACTTTCTATTCTTTTACTTCAATGAAAGTTTAGATTTTTGCCAATATTTTGAATGAAAGATCAAAGGGATAAATGATGCAGATTTATTTTTTCCAGCCATTTTTTATCATATTTACCAGGGGTACCATTAATTCTGAGCACAACTGTATATGTATATAGAAACACAAGCAATGTTCATTTAAAGACATTTGCTACAAGACTTTAGCACAATTTATCTTGAATATAGTCTCTTGTCAAAGGACAAGTCAGACATGGATAATTAATGGATACCTTTGCATTCCAGAAGAGTGGCTGCAATTTTGACTCTTGCGGCTGAGACCTCCTCTGTGTCTGTTTGAGCAACGCAGATACTTCTACCTTGGAGAATGAGCTCTGCAAACTACAAAGAGTCAGTGTAGGTGTAAAGTAACACACATTCACCCCAATTAGATATAATATCCATACCATCAAAATTAAGACTCCACAACTAGAGCCGTCCTGCTGCAGAGTGTGTTTTGCAGTTTGGATCATCCACGGGCCTTCACTGCCATTTCTTGTCTTCCAAAAATTTCTGTTATTGTACAAGTCATTAGTTCAGAAACATCAATGATCTGTGTAAAAAAAAGAAAGAAAGTTGTTAGTAATTTAATTTGATACAGCACTGAAACATTAAACTTGTATATCACATGGATGTACTTTCACCTCATCTGAAAGCCAGCCCTGTCCCGATAGTGTTCTAAAAGAGGTATCATAAATTTTGTATGGTCCCACGACCGCTTCCACTTGTCCTGTATCTTTAGAAGACCAAAGTTTTTGGACTGCAACACAGAACATTTCAAATTAGTCTTGTTAATATTTAGATGAAAACTGTACCATTTACATTTTCAACAAAGAACATATGCAACCATGACCAGGAACGGGTTATGGGAGAAACGTGCAACTTGATGACCAACGACCAACAGGTCGGAACTAACTTATGAGTTTCTATTGCACCTTGTTCTTGAGAGCTGGCTGGGGGCTGGGACCTGAGAGCTGGCTGGGGGCTGGGACCTGAGAGCTGGCTGGGGGCTGGGACCTGAGAGCTGGCTGGGGGCTGGGACCTGAGAGCTGGCTGGGGGCTGGGACCTGAGAGCTGGCTGGGGGCTGGGACCTGAGAGCTGGCTGGGGGCTGGGACCTGAGAGCTGGCTGGGGGCTGGGACCTGAGAGCTGGCTGGGGGCTGGGACCTGAGAGCTGGCTGGGGGCTGGGACCTGAGAGCTGGCTGGGGGCTGGGACCTGAGAGCTGGCTGGGGGCTGGGACCTGAGAGCTGGCTGGGGGCTGGGACCTGAGAGCTGGCTGGGGGCTGGGACCTGAGAGCTGGCTGGGGGCTGGGACCTGAGAGCTGGCTGGGGGCTGGGACCTGAGAGCTGGCTGGGGGCTGGGACCTGAGAGCTGGCTGGGGGCTGGGACCTGAGAGCTGGCTGGGGGCTGGGACCTGAGAGCTGGCTGGGGGCTGGGACCTGAGAGCTGGCTGGGGGCTGGGACCTGAGAGCTGGCTGAGGGCTGGGACCTGAGAGCTGGCTGGGGGCTGGGACCTGAGAGCTGGCTGGGGGCTGGGACCTGAGAGCTGGCTGGGGGCTGGGACCTGAGAGCTGGCTGGGGGCTGGGACCTGAAAGCTGGCTGGGGGCTGGGACCTGAGAGCTGGCTGGGGGCTGGGACCTGAGAGCTGGCTGGGGGCTGGGACCTGAGAGCTGGCTGGGGGCTGGGACCTGAGAGCTGGCTGGGGGCTGGGACCTGAGAGCTGGCTGGGGGCTGGGACCTGAGAGCTGGCTGGGGGCTGGGACCTGAGAGCTGGCTGGGGGCTGGGACCTGAGAGCTGGCTGGGGGCTGGGACCTGAGAGCTGGCTGGGGGCTGGGACCTGAGAGCTGGCTGGGGGCTGGGACCTGAGAGCTGGCTGGGGGCTGGGACCTGAGAGCTGGCTGGGGGCTGGGACCTGAGAGCTGGCTGGGGGCTGGGACCTGAGAGCTGGCTGGGGGCTGGGACCTGAGAGCTGGCTGGGGGCTGGGACCTGAGAGCTGGCTGGGGGCTGGGACCTGAGAGCTGGCTTGAACTGGGACCTGAGAGCTGGCTGGGGGCTGGGACCTGAGAGCTGGCTGGGGGCAGGGACCTGAGAGCTGGCTGGGGGCTGGGACCTGAGAGCTGGCTGGGGGCTGGGACCTGAGAGCTGGCTGGGGGCTGGGACCTGAGAGCTGGGTGGGGGCTGGGACCTGAGAGCTGGCTGGGGGCAGGGACCTGAGAGCTGGCTGGGGCTGGGACCTGCTGGGGCTGGGACCTGAGAGCTGGCTGGGGGCTGGGACCTGAGAGCTGGCTGGGGGCTGGGACCTGAGAGCTGGCTGGGGGCTGGGACCTGAGAGCTGGCTGGGGCTGGGACCTGAGAGCTGGCTGGGGCTGGGACGTCATATTTTGTTTTAAGACAGACACCCTGTGGTGTTTGTAAAGTTGCTGTCTTTCCTGAAATCTCCTTAATTGTGTAGGTTCCAGTGTAGTCTGCTTCCATTCTCCCTCCTTTCCTACTTCTCTTTCTCATGTTCAGTAAGAGTACTTCATCTCCCTCTTTAAACTCCACATTTCTGTACTTTTTCTGAACTCTTTTTGCAAATGCCTCTGTCATTTTTTTGTGACCGTGCAATATTCTCCTCTACCTTTTCTCTTGTGCTCTCTTGCATTCTCTGACTGTCCCTAAGAAATTCACTGCAGTCTTCAGGGAGTATTATTGTTGAAAGCTACAACAAAATAGATAATGACTTGTACATTTCATAGTATAGACTTTTACACTAAATTAATCTACAATAAAATATTAAACATGTTTCCAATAAAGCTGAGATTCATTGGCAATATATCTGCATGTATATATTACTACTGCATTTAATAGATATATGTGGGATCTGGGAGTTACAGGAAAGAAATTGTGGTGGGGTATTCAGAAAACCTGAGCAAGGTAAAAGAGGAGCAGTGGCACCTTTTGGGGTAATATGCTATGCAACCTCAAATCATACTGGTTTATAGGGCTGTCACTTTTGTGAAAAAATTCTGTTCGGTGACATTTCACACAGTGCTGTGTGACGCACGTTCGCTGCGGGTGTATCGTGACGAGCTCCGAGAAAAGACTATTAAAATCGATTTTTCCTATTTTCGTTTTCAAAACTTGTGTTGGTTGGTCTGATCGATTTTCGAACGTAAAGTGACAGCCCTACTGGTTTTAAGCTATATTATCTAGCCTATCTTTTAAAATGTTTGGTCACTTGATGCTTGGCCCTAACAGAAAGTCATTTTCAAGAAAAAGACAGAAAAAAAACCTACCGGCAGTTCAACAGGCACTTCTGATGGAAATCTAGCTTCTCGCCCATACATTAAAAGAAATGGTGAGAATTTTGTTGTGGTTTGGTTTTTTGGATCTCAGCGAAAAAAGACTTGCATCTAGGTACTGGTCCCAGCCATCCTGCTGATCATTAACAAGCTTTTTAAGGGCCATAGAAAAATAATTTTTAGAATTATTTCTTAATGAATGACAGAGACAGAGACATTATTTCAAGACAGAAACTACCAACTTTCAATACACTCTGGTAATAATATCAGAAGAGCTACCAAATAAACGAAACCCTGAAAATAAACGCAAAAATAATGAATGCTTACCGTTTGATGTTATCGTTGGTTTTCTCATCAAGCCCATTTGTTTGGGGATGGTAAGCAGCCGTAACACTCCTCTCAATAGAAAGCAGCTCACAAAGTGTGCTGTTGATCTAAAAATAAAAAAATAAAAAAAATCAGAACATCATTTTCATTTAGTACTTCTGTCAAATATTTCAATCAATAAATCTTTATTTGTTGAGCACCAAATCACAAATGACATCATCAGAACAAAATGCATAAAGAGAAGCTTACTTGATTGAAAACTCCCATCCTTGCTCTGATAGTATGCGCTTAGGGCAGCCATGTCTATAAATGACTGTACAAAGGTTTTTGGCTACTTCCAATGCAGACTTTGTCTTTTGAGGAAAGGCCTCCACCCACTTGGAAAAATAGTCAGTGACTGTCAATATATACTGATACCCAGTAGATGTTTTTTGGAGTGTACCAGTGAGATCAATGCCAATGAGCTCCCAAACAGCAGATACCTATTAGTGATTTGAATGCATAATAGAATAAATAAAATAATGCTTAGAATGGTTAAAATCTAGTCAATTACAAAAGATGGTGACCTTGATGCAGTCCAGAGTTTTAATTGCATTCAGGGGTGGTCCCACCCGTTGACATTGGTCGCATTCAGATATCTTGAAAAAAAAAAGCTAAAATTACAAACAGTAAGTTTCACATAGCTATTAATATGTAGATATAGACGTATAAAAATAAAAGCTTTGACTTATGGATGAACCGATAAACTACATACCCATTTGTCAATGTCCACTGTCATGCCATACCAGTAGAACATGGCAGCTCGTGTTTTTAAGGTTCCTGTATGTCCTCCAATAGGTGAGGCATGAAATTCTTTAAATAAATTCATAGCCTCCTCCTTTGTCTTTATGACTCTTCTGTGACTGCCAAAGAGTAGTTCTCCATCTTTAAGGAATAATGACACAACCAACAATAAATAATACAAAATATGAACACGTGCATATTCCTGTCAGTATTATAGACGTATTTTGATAATAAATACTGACCGTGAATCCTGAATTTCGAGGAGTATTCCCTTAGGCTTTGCTTCTGCCCTTTATTTAGCTCTGCAGGGTTATAACCCTTTCTCCCGCGTATTGTCCATGGTTAAACTACAGTTAGCAGAAAAATAAGCATCAATCATTTAAAAGCAAAACATTAGTCGATGTGTTTAATCTTGGTCAGATGGCGCCAAACGCTAGAACCTCGAGTTAACACCAGATTTAACGTTTTATCACGACATTACGCGACTTTACGACTCCACTTGCTAAAAATAATATATTGAAACCGTCTGTCAACATTTCTTGTGTTTGTACAAGGCATGCAATTAAGTAATGTGTATATAACATGCGATATAATACACCAACACTTACCTCTAGTGATCTTAGGTAGCCTATGCTGAAATGATGGTTTAAATTTAACGCATGCGCAATTCCACAAGTTTCACTGCTGCGCATGCGCATTATCCGAAGGTATCCCATTCTGATGGGAATGGTGTTCCGTCAGAACACCTGTTCATCAGGGACTATCGTGTGAATCCAGCCACTCATGCCAGCCGCAAAACGCCGACACAGTATTCGGTTTACACCTCACCTATCCACGTGCGTTGAGTCTGGGCGAAAAGCAGCACTGAAATCTCTGCCATCCATGGCCCGTTTCAGTTTTACAATAACACCACCGCGTTTTCCTCCAGCGTTGTCTTCAAGGAGCACCGGAAGCGGTGCGGCACAGGTGCAAAGGGATAAAACCAGACCCCTCAAAATTATTTTTTAAAAGCGGCATCCACAGTCGTCTGGTTCATTAACAGTTGATTCCGATCATAAATAAATAATAAAGATGCATATTGAGTAGTGGTCATCCAATATGGGATTTCTAATGGCCGATGCCGATATTGAGAAAGCAATCCGGCCGATATGAGGCCAATACAATACATGTGAATACAGTAAATGAGAGAAAGAATATATTAATGAAACAAAATGAACATTTATTGTACATAATATTTATGCAAAATTCGTTTAGCAATTAAACATATTTACTAATTAAGTAATTAAAATATAAACAAATGAGGTACTCTAACACTTCAATAAATAAAGTTAATTACTGCTGCTTACTTCAGGTTACAAATAACATGTATCAATAATGAACCAATCTAAACAATATTCATAAATTAATGACAAAATAGTATGTGCAATTCCATACATTTTATGTACAATATACATAGTTAAATATAAATCTCACATAGTTTTTTTACACGATTTAGTTTAAACAGGTTGTTTTACTGTAAGTATATTTAAATAATAATGATTTATGTCGGTTTAGTGTTGCTTGTTAGTTTCTCTGAAACTTTGCAAGCTGCACATGTATTTGCATGCTCGATTAACATCAAATCCGACAGGAACATATGAAAAGGTATACCACACAATATGCCAATCGTGGATAGTTAAATACAGCAGATAGAGATAGTGAATAACATTTTAAAATATTTTCTTTTCCCAAACGTATTATTATTATTAGTATTATACCATACAGTGTTCTCTTCTCATCCACCTCACGCGATCACTGATCTGTAGTGCACGCGACCCAGCTTTTCAGTCCGTGAGGAAACAGCATCTAATTTAAACATAACCGAGAACAGCGCGCGTATAGGGAACAGCCAGTCAGAGGATTTTTGACTGTGAGGTAAAATGTTTTCAGTTTTGTTTTAATTAATTTATATCACATCTGTGACCAGCCTGGGCACTGCCTCAGACCAGCTCTTTGTCTGTTATGGTGGAAAGCTGAAGGGAAAGGCTCTCTCCAAGCAAAGGTTGTCTCACTGGATAGTGGATGCAATTGCTTTGGCATACCAGCATTACAGCTTACACCCGGAGTGTGGCATCCTCTTGGGCTCTAGCGCATGACGCCTCGCTAACAGACATCTGCAGAGCTGAAGGCTGGGCGACACCGAACACATTCGCCAGATTCTACAATCTCTGAGTGGAGCCAGTATCCTCTCGTGTACTTGCTTCAACTAGCCGGTAACTAGATCTGCTTAGGTGTCTTCCCTTGCTCCCCATTTCACTCCACGGACTGGATACATGTAATATATTCCTCAGGTAAGCTTCTTCGACAAGCCCAGGGTTCCTCCAGCACTGTTGATGTCAACGCCAGAGTCTATGCCTGCGGCAGCTTTAGCATCGGATAGGTGCCTCCATGTGCATGGTTCCCCTCTGGTGACTGGTGGAGTTCAGTCTCGGCTCCTCAGCGAAGAAACATATCTGCATGTTGCCGGCGTCCTCATTTTATACCCACGAGGAGGGGCGAAGTTACGCTATGCAAATTCTGCAGACCCATAGCATTTCTTTGCCATTGGCTCGTTTTGGAATACTCAAAGTTGATAGGCTTTCTTAACGAAACCCCATTAGTCATCACGGCGTAACGTCTCCGTTCCCTACTCAGAGAACGAGGGTTACATCCGTAACCGAGACAATCTTTCTATTCAAGGGAGAATTCTATTGAGTAAGGCAGAAGGTTTCCTTTTCTCTTCACTTATTGCCCTATGCTCTTTAATTTCATCTGGAGAATCAAACCTCATAAAATAAAATATAATAAAAAGCGTTCTTGTTAATAAATTATCTGATGGTGGGTTAAATGTTCTTAATTTGACTATTTTCAACCAAATTCTAAAAAATAATAGGCTTAAAAACCTTTTTAAAAAATCAAGTAAGTATATTCAATACAGTCCCATATTTTTTATTTGAAAGACTTGGCGGATTACATTTTTTGATGCAGTGTCCTTATATAACTGGTAAACTTCCAATTGCTTTGGTCAATTATCACAAACAAGCATTACTGTTCCGGTCACTTTTGTACAAACACAATTTTTCTCCTAGCATGTGTATTATATGGAACAATTGTAGTATAATTCATAATAAGAAGTCATAACATTTTAATTGTAAAACAGCTTATTGACAAGAATGGGCAATTTTACACATTCCCAAACTTTGTTTCAAAATATGGTTTATTTGTAAATGAAAAAGAATTTAACAAAGTAATTAAGGCTATCCCTAGTAATCTGAACCAAATTCTCAGACGTAAAAATACAACCTTACAAAATCCTCAACTTTTTGTAAATGGTCTCTCCTTATTTAAAGGTTTTAATAACAATTTTATAATAAATTCCTTTAATGTCAGATCCAGTCCTCAATGTAAATCAAAATTGCTTAAACCTTATTGTATGTCTTGGCACGGCATTTGGACATTACCCTATAAATGTTATTTCTAATAAAAGTAAAATAAATAATGTACAAAATTATTCACAAATTTTATCCTGTAAATGCATAAATGGAAATAGGAGCAGGCTTCACTCAATGATTTAATTTAAACTTTAAGAATGCTGGCCTGATGATTAGAATATATAGACAGGAAAACGGCCGCACTATGCATAAATTGTTTTATTTGCAGCAAATAAAACAATTTATGCATAGTGCGACTGTTTTCCTGTCTATATATCCTGTAAATGCAGCCATTAGTAGATATATTCATACTGTTTGTGATAAATGTACTTTTTTGTAACACATCACTTGAAGATATTGAACATTTATTTTTGTATTGCCCTTTTTCTATTTCTTTTTGGACTGACTTTAAAATAGACATGACACAAAAAAAATACACAGACCTCTTAATTTAGAACCTCATGACATTTTACTTTGTTTTCAAAACCCATATTTTTCTGAAAAACAAAATTATATTATTAACTTTTTAATTATTTTGGCGAACTTTTATATTCATAAGACAAAAATAACTCAAAAGAAACCCTCGAATATTACCTTTTATAACACCGATCTCACAATATACTTTGAAACTCTTTCAAACATGAGATCACAAAACAAAAAGCTTATAAAAACAATACAAATATTAAAGCTTTTAAAAATTAATATAAATGAAATTGAATATAAATGAACAGAAATATGATTTCCATCAATACAATTAAAGCTTCACACACGCACACACACACATATTTACCGTAAAACTTCAAATAATAGCCCCTTTTATTTTCCCAAATTGTCGAACTGCACCGGCTTATTGAGACAGGCGTCTAAATGAGACACAGGCCTTTAATTTGTGTTGAGATGTTATTGAGAGTAAGCCTACAGATAACGATCCAAGTAGCATATGCTGATAGACGGAAAGCATGACAGTAGGAGGTTACCACATTATATTACGTTTTATTTATAATTTGAATGTGTTTAACAAATCAGTTAATGTAAGAATTAAGGGGGTTGCACACCGGATGAGAAGCGCTGCGCCACATCGCGTCTAGGACAACTCGAGTTATCTCACACCGGCTTAAACAGACGATCTGACGGGTTTTAGAAGCTTAAATACAACCCGAAACTAAAAAACAGACCAGGCCTCTATTTGAGACCGGCCTTTATTAATCCAAACCTGTCGCCACACCAGGCGTGTAAAAGAGACAGGCGTCTATTAGGGACTTGGCTATTATTTGAAGTTTTTTACGGTATTCTGTTATTTCTGTGGTAGAAGTTACGCTATATTAAAATAAGAGTTTCTGAGTCTCACTGTTACTGATTTATCGTGCAGCTCAAAAGTATTATGGGTAAAATCTCTCTACAATCTGTTCTGAAACATCAACAGTTTCACTGTAGATCCAAAACCAACCCTAAACCCAGGATAGAGCGGCTGAGTGAATGTGGTCTGGACTGTGTGGATGAGGCTCATTGTGTCAGAGACGCTGTAGAAGGACAGAGTTCCTGCACTGTGATCCACACACACTCCTATTCTTCTGCTGATGGACTTTGAAGGGATATCAGTCTGTATCTTATTGTGCCAGAATGTGTAACTGGAGAAAGAGCAGTCCAAACTCCAGGACTGATCATTATATCCAAACCAACACTCATGACCCTTTCCCTTCCTGCTGATGCTCTTGTATGACACTGATATACTCACACGAATCCCAGTCCACTCAATTTCCCAGTAACAGCGTTCACACACACTCTCTCTACACAACACCTGAGAATAATGATCAAATCTGTCTGGATGATCAGGATACGGCTGTTGTGTGTCAGCGACAGTAATAACTCTGTTCCTCTCAGACAGACGGAGGAGTTTATTCACTGTGTTCAGATCTAGAGTCAGCTGATGGGAATCTGATGGAGAGAAACACATCAGAAACAGGAATTATTAATCTGTCTGATCTTTTAATGTATCTGAACTCTTCATGAATCAATGTTCAATGTATCATCAGTGTCTCAGTACAGATGACCAAATATCCTGTGCAAATCATCATTTACATGATCAATTATAAAACTCTTCTATCATGATTTTTATTTCTCCTTCTACAGGAAGAACATGAACACATTCAGTGAATTCCCTTTCAGTCGAGAACGTCAGACGTCGAGAACATCGACTGAATGGGGATCTCGCTAGGGAGCCTGTCTTCTTCGTACTACTATTTAATCAAGCCAATTCAACAATGGAGTGCGTGATTACACACTCCGCCCCGCAGCACGGGTATAAATACGGAAGTAGACGCACGCACCAGTTGCCTTTCACTTCGGAGCCGATCGGATGTCTCTGAAGAGTACTGTTGATTACAACAAGCGAGTGTGTCGGTGCTCTTGCGGGAAGACCTCCCAGTGTTGGTGTTTCTACAGCGCGAGTGCAGCAGTGATCTCAAGTTCTCAACTGCTGTTTTAACAGCATCAAATTTCTGTTTGTTTGTTTATGTGTGACGGTTGGTTAGAGGGCGAGAAGTGAGTGCTTTACTGTTTCAGTTCACTGATTCAGTGTTGCCACGGTCATTCCCTGTGTGTTCCGGCACTGGTGACGTCCCCATTTCCTAAAAGAGCAGCACGGGTGTGAGTCTGTCTTTTTCAAGATGCCATTCCATCCGTGCATTTCTGGGTGCGGTAGGGCTCTGTCCCCCTCGGACGGTCACAAGAACTGTATCACGTGTTTGGGCTTACAGCACGATGGCCATCTCGGTGTTGAGATCGAGACTCGCCTTCGTCAAAAGCGAGGGTGCAGTCCCCACCTCCGGGCCCCGTCCTAGTCTTTCTTCTGGGCTACCTTCCCAGAGGAGGGCTGGGGCGCCATCTGGACTTGGTGATCTGAGGATTACAGTGATGGGTAATCCGCCTGGCAAGGCCCTGTGGATCCCTCACTCCTCTTTCAGACTGCAACCGGTTGAGCTCCCCGATGAGCTTGCTGGTCCCTCTGTAGTGGACCGACCAGCCGTTTCATTCGGGGTCCCTCCTGAGGACAGGATGTCCATCGCAGCATCGGATGGGGGACTGGGCTCTAGAGATGACGACTCGGCTGCGCTGCCTTCCTCTGGGAGAGCAGCGTTGTCCGAGCCAGACCCAGAGATGACAGCTATGCTGAAAAAGCCGCCGAGGCAGTAGGGCTCATGTGGAATCCTCCACCGTGTCCCGAACCTTCTCGGTTGGATGATTGGTTTCTCGGAGCGGGTCGGGCCGCCGCCCCGGTACCTTTCTTTCCTGAAGTGGATGAGGAGCTTACGAGGGCATGGACGGCACCTTTCTCTGCCAGAAACTGCCAAAGTAGCTCCTCCCCCATCACTACCCTTGATGGGGGAGCGGTGAAGGGTTAAGAGGCTATCCCTCCTGTGGAGCGGTCCGTCGCGATGCAGCTGTGTCCGGCGGCCGCTGCCTCTTGGAGAGGTGATCCTTGTCACCCCTCTAAGGCCTGTAAGTTCTCGTCCACTCTTACGGGCAAGGCTTACAAAGCCTGTGGGCAAGCCGCTTCCTCTTTGCATGCCATGGCGTGGCTTCAGGTCCACCAGGCACTCATGAACATGCACGAGGGTAGCCCAGACCAAGAGCTCATGGGTACAAAGGCTGCAGCTCGTGCGATCGGTTTGGCGATGTCCACCTTTGTGGTCCAGGAGCGCCATCTCTGGCTCAACCTGGCTGACATGAGAGAAGCGGACAAGGTTCAATTCCTGGACTCTCCCATTTCACAGGTTGGGTTAGTCGGCGATGCGGTGGAGAATTTTGCCCAACAGTTTTCTGCCACCCAGAGGCAGACGGAGGCCATCTGGCACATTCTGCACCGGCGGCCCACTGCTGCCTTCACCCGTCTGCCAGGGGCAGATCCTCTGCCTGCCCATCACCAAAGAGGGTCCGCCTGCAGCCGCCTCCACTCCCGTCAGACCAGCTCAGCAGCCTCCACCCAGGTCCCGGCGTGGAGACGGCCGCAGAAGGGCTGCCCAGCCTGCTCTTGGTCGCCATTCGGCAGCTTGGTGCGGTCAAGGACCCAGTCATCTCTCTTCTCTCGCATCCCCTGCCGCCCAGTGGAGACAGGTAAGTGTTGCACTGCACACTCACATCTCTGTCTTCCACCTCCCTGCCCAACCTCGGGTCCCTCTGAGATCTTCTGGGCCCGTCCTGGTTCGTAGACTCGAAAAAAGATTCTCAGCCGGTCCGGACCAGCTTTGAACGTCAGACTCGGCTCGCTTTTTTCATTATCGCTCAGCGCCGTTCAAGTTCAGTGATAGTTATCACACTCAGGTGTTGAGCAGATATGCTCCTGAAGCTCAGTGATATTCATCACACCTAATGTTGAGCAGTGCTCCTGTCTTGTTTGTGCTTATCGCTGTCCTCTGGCGAAGGACGCGATATAGCTGTTCCTCCAGCCGATATGAAGGTCAGTTTTTATAAACTCGCTCTTCATGGTACCTAGTATATGGTGGGTCGTGACCATCTTGGACCTGTGTCATTTGAAATGGACCCTTTCTATGCAAGCCATTTTTCAATAAAAGCCCTGCCCCCAAGCTTGGTCTACAGCGTTTGACCTGAATGACAGGTTCTTTAGATCCCTAATCTTCCACCCACAGGCCATCCTGCGTGTTGCGTTGAGGGTTTGAAGTATCAGTACAGAGTCCTACCCTTTGAATGCTTCATAGCCAGTTGGGTCTTCAGGTCAACCAGGAGAGAGTAATCTCGCCATGGCTGAGTATCTCTTTTCCGGTATGCAGATGGACTCGATCCTTCACACCTCCTCAAGGAGAGAGTGTGTCCGGTCGGTGCTTTATAGAAGTGAGAAAGGGTCTCACTGAAAGAACTTTCAGAGGCTCCTGGGGCATATGTTAGACGCAGCCACATGGCTTCCTCCATATGAAGACCACTTCAGCACTGGCTTCATGGTTGAGTCCCGAGGTGACCGTGGCAGAGCAGCACGCCCTGTTTTACAACAGATCACCCGGCCTACTGCCAAACTCTCACCGAGGGGCCATGTATAAAGGGCATGCTTTAACCCTAAAACAGGAAACGTGTCTCACGAGATACATCGTTTTTATTGTCTTTTTTGGGGCATAAGAACGATTTTTTCATCAAATTCTTTATCACTTATGACAGCCTGTTCTGTCTTGAGTATGCTGGTCACATGATTTACTTCAATTTTTTTGTGATCAATTAGTCAGCCTGACCTAAATCCAACATGGCTGCCAGTGGTGCAGAATATTCAGATTTTGAGACAAGTAAATATATATTAAACTTACTTTTCTTTTGAACAAAAAAAAAAGAATACTGCTAACATTAATTGTGAACATTGTCTTAAGGTGCTGAAGGAGAAAATTAGGTAATATGTTGTTCATGTTGTTATTTAGCACCTTTTGAAATGTATGTGTCTTCTGAGACACGTTGCCTGTTTAGGGTATACAAAAGGGATTAAACTAGTTCTATTTAAAATGCACTATTCAAACTTAAATGATTGTAATTCAAGAATATGAATATTTGATTATGAATAATCTGAATAATATTAATATATCAGAATATTTGTAATATAGACCTAATTTTGGTCTTGTTTTAAAGAAAACAGTCAGCAGATTATTGCTGAAGTGAAAGCACTTTAAAAAATGAAAGTATGAAAAAGTTAAGGAAGTTTAAATCTTACATTAAATCAAATATACTGTACTTAATGTTAATTATTTTTATAAAATAGTTATTTTACAAAAACAATTTTACTATAAAATTACTATAAAATCAAAGCCATATATCTAACCAAGTTGTGTTCCAAATTTGAAGTTGATATCACAAAAATTGAAGTTCCCGTGAGATTTTGTTTAGGCATAATATCAAAAATAGCCACCGGGTGACTTACATTCCATTGAATTTAATTGTATGCATTCTGCCATAACAAATTAATACAATTCTGTCCAAATATCACTTCTGTCACAAAATATGGAACCTTGAGACTCAGACCTTCCTGACATAATGTGTTTTGTCAAGATTAGAAAAGGTTTTGATCATAAATTATGGAACATGACGATGCCCAAAAGGGGAAGAGCCCATTAAAATAATTTAGAGTACCGTTTCTATGGTAACACAACATCCAATTTCAAAACGGGTTTCACAGACTGAATCTTGAGTTCGTAAGCTTTCGAATGATATATAATTTGTCAACATTAGACCAGGTGAAGTATGGGATATAATTGTTTTAAACATACAGTGGCAGTAACAGTTAACAGATTAATGACTTGGTTCTTTTTTTATACCCTAATCAGGCAACGTATCTCAGGAGACACAACTCATACAATCCAAAATATATCAAATTTTTCAAAAATTCTTTTGGATATGTTTTATTTAAGTCCAGATGATATAAAAAATGAAATGAAACTATTTTTTGCTTAGCATTTTCCACTCTTGCCTGTTTAAGGGTTAACAGAGGCCTGGGTGACCTCCGACTGCATTGGCATTTATTGCCTCGAGTTGTTGCAGTTCACCTCGCTTTGAGCCAACGCTGCTCTTCCCTTGAATGTTACATCTCGCCCGTCATCTTCTCCTTGGAGTCAGAAGCTTCTGAGGTCGCTTCATTCCACTATTTCTTCTGGCCTGCTCAATCGTGCCGCCAACGAGCCTCACTACAGCCTATGGCCAGGGAGAGTTTAGACTTCATCCCCAGGTGGTCCAGCTGGGCAGGGACCACTTCGGGGCCGCACAGTTACATCTGATGCCTCTCCGGATTCGTTCCTCTGCCAGTTGTGTCTGAGTGGATATGCTCCTAAAGCACAGTGATCTTCTTCACACCTAGTGTTGAGTAGTGCTCCTGTCTTGCACATACTGTGCTAAGTCAGGAGTGGAGCAGGTCTTGATAGTTGCCCCTTGTTGGCCCAACCAGACCTATTTCTCGCCTCGACAGCCCTTCCTGTTTTTCCCCTGAACTGCATTTTCAGGGATGGGGCATGATGGCACCCGCGTTCAGACCCCTGGAGAGATTCCAGGCCGGTTCCAAAAATTGGATGCGGAGGTTCAGCTGGTTACTGCAGACTATGTGGTAGTCACCATCACTTCTGCGAGAGCACCCCCTTAACCCTCTGGGGTCGGCGGTCGCGCCGGCGATACCAGCTCGCTTTTTTTCTTATCAGTGCAAAATAGACTCTAAATACTCTGTTGATTTTTATCTTACATATAAGTATTGTACATCATTCAAAATTGTTAAATGTCTTCTTAAAAGAAGACATTTAACAATTTTGAATGATGTACAATACTTTATTTTTATATAGTATTTACTTTATTTTGATATAGTATTTACTCTTACTTTATTGTACAATACAACACAATACTAGTATTTGTGTACACTCATAATAAAAACAAAATGTTGTGTTTTTCGTAAAATAAAGAAAATAAACATGATGCGCTTTCTGCCGTCTCTCTCAATGTGAAGTTCATTCTGAAACGCGACAAAAAATTACCTGTAACTCAGCAAATGTTTGTCACACACACTTGACACGTATGTCTTTACAATGCTTGTCTACTCAATGCTTGTCTTTACAATGTCTCTATTTTTAAATTATGTAAATTATATCAAAAACTAATATTCCATGTTTAAGTAATCCGTATGAAAGCAGCGACATGTACAGTTTCTCAAATGGGCCTCATTAATTTTAATGTGACCACACCCACGCTCTTGCGCGTGATTGACATGCAAATGAACACGCCCTCATCACCTCAAAACAAAGAATCAGAGACTTCAGTAACTTACTCCTCTCTGCTTTTGACCGAGTTTGAAGACTGTGTTTGTGCTATTTCACTTGGATTTAGCTCAGGAGAATTAGAAGAACGCGATTTGAAGATGAGAAGATTTTTAAGGTAAGACATGTTAAATTGGTGTCAGACTAAAATGTACGTTATGAGATTGGAGTAAAAACATGAAGCCTTATGTCGTACATGTATGTGTATCTATATATAGACAGAGACATGTTGAAATGTGAACTAGACTGGTAGGCAACCTTTTCATGCTAAATTTATATATGTTGTTTTATGGATGTTTTATGTTCACTAAATAATAAAACACCACATGATAAAAGTACGCTTGTATGAATGTTTACTAAAACATGGTGAATATTATAATTTTTAGACCCGTGTTTACTGTTAATACTGTGTTTGTGGATATCTGCTCAAAATGTAGATGTATAATATAATAGTTTTTAATATTTTGGACCAGCTCGATGCTTCAGTAAATGTTCCCTGCAGGCGCTGTGAGTCAGTTTGAAAGCAAAACGCGCCTGTAACGGTCACCAGCTGGAATACCCTTGAGAGTCACCAGAGGGCACTTCACACCAGACAATCATGTTTCACTCACAAACTACATTTCCCATAACTCACTGCCCGGACTCATCAGCACTCATCTCATTCACCTGTTTCTCATCATCTTGTTTAGTTCACACCATAAATACCTGGTTTTCACATTCACTTATTGCGAAGTCTTGTTGTACTGTGTGTCTGCATTTCTGAGCGGTTTCCCGTGTTTTGTTTATTGCCTTTTTGACCTTGGACTGTGTACCCCGTTTTCTGATCGTTCTCTGTTTACCCTGCCCTGGATTGTTTACTGGACCTTGCTTCTCGCCGCCTGCCTCGACCATTGCCTGTTATCTGGTATTGTTCTGTCTTTTCTCCATTGCCCTATTTGCTGATTCTTGACCCTGCCCGCAGGACTATTCTATAATAAAGCTGCATTTGGATCTTCACCTCCAAGTCTCGGAGCAGTTCATAACAGCGCCACACATTATGCTTTATGTTTTTACTCCAAATGTTTCCATTCATTATGATGTTATAAAATGAGATTGAAGTAACATATGATAATCAATATATTTGTATCTAGTGTAGTGTCTGAAGTGTTCCTTTAACTATTTATAGGCTGCCTGCTATCTAGGCTATTGTTATTATTTTATGCAGCATTGCACATAGCCTATATGCCTACAAGGCACAACAAACCTGGTGTTCATTATACAGGCTATATGTGTGTGTGTGCGCATTTTGTACATTTTAAAAAGCAATTTTAGCCAGAAAATCTCAAATGTATTCCCAAAATCGTACAGCCCTATAGTTTCTATAGCAATCAGCATATTTTATTTTTACACAGACCAGATGCCCCACTGATGAGTCCTGCTGACTTCAACATTCACATGAGTCTCTGTACATGAGCATGGCAAAGTTAAAAATCAAACACCTTGGAAATGACAGGTATGTGTTTCAGGAATGGCACAAAGGTGTGTGACTGTCCCAAGTCTCTGTCTTTAGATTTGTCTCTGTTCAATAATGTGTTTTTTTTTGTTGTTTTTTTTGTCATTTGTTGTGTATCTTTGGATTATATTGTGTTGGAAATAAATCCAAACAATCAAAAAGCCATTCTTTTAAGTCTCTCCTCAATCTTTGTGCAAGGCTCCTCATAATGATAGGGCCTGATAGCACCTTATAGGGCCATTAGGGGAGGTCTTTGTCTTTCTCAGGTGTAAAACACTACATATTAATGGGCTGTTCACGCCTTCTCGCATAAAGCTTTCTTGCACAAAACTTGTCTTACAAATTTTAAATCAATATATTGTCTTGTCTGGATGATTTTCACATAGTTTTGGAGCTTATATTCTAGGCCACGTGATACAATTTTCAAAAGTCTTGTGAAGAAATAATCAGTATGGGTTTCATGACCTTCTTTCAGTGACAATTTATTTTTGTTTTTTCACAAACCACGCATAAATGTCATTATCTTAAAACTACAAACATTTACTTACATGCTGCTGACATATTACTGTAGCAGAGTTTGTGCTGAATACAGCGTAATCAGACGTTAGCCATGAAAATGTCACAAGTATCAGAAATAAGCACAAATGTCTGAGCATGTCAGAACACTTCAGGACCCAGAAAACACCTCAGACCCCAGAGGGTTAAGAGGAAGTGTTGGAGTTCTCTCCGTGAGGAGATCTTGAAAGCGTTGGTCATTTCAGTGCTCTCTTTCCTGCAAGATGGGTTGGAGTGAGGGCTGTGTCCTCCACCCTCAAAATGATGTTGCCTCAATTTTTTGACGCACATCATGATGCAGTAAGCATCGGAAGCACGTCCTGATCGTCAGGTTCCTGAGGGAGCAAGGGAATCTGCCTTGCAACCCTCTTTATCCTCTTGGGCCTAATCTCTGGTGCTATTGCACTGCAGAGACCACCCCTGAGCCACTGCAGGCAGTGAGTTAAAAATTCTATTTTAAAGAAACAGTTCTCCTGCTCGCCTGGTTTCTACTAGAGGGTAGGGACTTGCTCGCTTCGGTCAACGAGTTGTGCCTGGAATTCGGGCTGGCTAACTCTCACAAGCTAAGACCCAGGCCTAGATATGTGCCCAAGGTTCTTACCTCTCCCTAAAGGTGGGACTAGGTAGTGAGCCTGCAAGTGCTGCCCCGGAGGAGGCAGACCCAGCATTGGCTTCTCTGTCCGTTCGTTATTGATTGTATATGCACAGAGTTAAGCTTTGGACCTCAGACCAGCGGAAAAGGGAAGGCTGTTTCCAAGCGAGGTTGGCCCACTACGTTAGTGGTTGCCTTCATCTTGGTGGAAATTCCAAGATGCATGTGTCCACTTAGGTGGTGAGCTCCTCTGAAGTGAGTGTGTGTACTCCCGCCTAGGCGTTGTCACAGCGTGCTTCGCTGACAGATATTCTAGAGTTGTGGGCTGGGCGACACCACCTGTAGTCGAACCGCTGCTTCCTGTGGGCTCCCTTCTAATGAAGCCAGTCTCACCGTGAGCTCGGTTCGAAGTGTTGGCTTGCTGCGCTATTCCCCTCCTATGGACTGGATATGTGCGCAATTCTTGCTCCAGTAGAGTTCTCCTTATTAGCTGAACCCTGTCGAGTTCCTCCATACCCTTCGGCTGCGGACGTGGTGGAACGTCCGAAGCCAGGCCTATCACTCGTATGTACTGGTGGAACCTGTTAGGCTGGGTCCATATGTTGTGATCGCTACGGCAATCCCATATGTGTATTCTTCCACGGCATGGCTCCCTGCGGCGAGCCCGTGTCTTCCCTTGGCAGAGCCCGCTCTGCCGTCACTATCTGGTTGAGTCTCTCCGTGTCATAGGCTGGAGCCACCACAGTGACATTCCATATGTTGTACTGTCTGGTCATCCACCCGGTTCATATGTGTATTTACACATGTTACCTCCTGTGGCTTCCACAGTGTCCCTTCCCTCCATGTACAGGGAACGCTTTCCCAGTGATCCTGCAGGAACAGCAGTGACTTCCCTGGCCTAAGCCCCTTCCCGTCTCCTTAAATAAGGGGGATCAGGTGGCTCTGTCTAGGCACTGGAAAGTGGCATCACTAGTGGCGTTTTCAAATAGATCCCCATTCAGTCGACGTCGACTATGTCTGACGTTCTCGACTGAAAGGGAACGTCCTTGTTGCGTATGCAACCCACCGTTCCCTGAAGGAGGGAACGGAGGACGTAGTCCCCTCGCCACTACTGCTAGACCACCATTGACTCCGGGGGCTGATCGGCTCATCAGCGAAAAAAGCAACTGGTGGGTGCATCCACTTCCATATTTAAACCCGCGCTGCGGGGCGGAGCATGTAATCACGCACGTCAATGTTGAATTGGCTTGATTAGTAGTACGAAGAAGACAGGCTCCCTAGCGAGATCCCCATTCAGTCGACGTCGACTACGTCCTCTGTCCCTCCTTCAGGGAACATTGGGTTGCATACGCAACCAGGACGTTTTTCTGCTTGTTAACTAGTGACTCACATTGTAGGAAGTCGTTCCTGGTCTTGGGATTCATGTTGGTGAAAGTGACTGAAATAAACAGATATGAACAGTGTAAAGAGAAATGACAAGATAAAATACATTCTTTTCTGAGACATTTCTAATATAATGCTCTATGATATTAGATTATGAATAATCTCCAGGGGCTTCATTTATAAAACACACATATCCTAAATTCCATGGATTTCATCCTACGACATGTTTATGTAAAAGATGACCTGTTATTTATAAACTGAGATGCATTTAAGAATTTTTGTGAAAATAAGACTTTTTAGCAATTGAAGGAACATTTCGGAAACTGTTGCACGTCTGTATAAACGAGCGCAGGACTTTACCTCCATCTAAGATCTTCTTGATCTCCTCTTTGCAGAAATCCTCCAGTTTGTCTCTCAGCTGACGGACAGATTCTCTCATGTCATCAAAAGAGGAGAGAGAACCGAAGGTAACGTCGGGTTCATCTGTAGATTCAGGAGGTGCTGAGAGAGACTGGAAACTCTACAGAAAACAGAAATCAAAACTCATCATCTCCACACTTCAGTCAATAAACCTGCACTATATTAGATCTGTGCGGCTCTTGTAGACTTGACTTCTCTTCAGTGACTCACCTTGTGCTGGACTTTAAACTTCGGTTTAAACAAGGACTTTTATTTTGTTACTTTATTTGAGTTTTCCTATGGCTTCCTGTTTAAAAGAGGACGTAGGCCATATTTCTTCTGTGCTTGAGTTGTGCAAGGTGCTCCATGTGGTTGCAGACATCCAGCTTCATCTTGCCTACCAAAGCCCTTTGCAATGCAATATCTGTAAGTGACTGATTTTGTTTAGTGAGCATTATGTGTACTCTGTTGTGCTATGTAATGTAGCATTTAATTCAGCATGTTTGTTACTTTTTCTACTCAAGTTTACAAAGTATTAGTGCTGTTGATATACAGCTGTATTGTTGTTGGTTATTTGCCTTGAGTGTTTGAGAGTGCTCATTTTGATGATTTGTCTATTTTGTGAAATTCATGCTTGTGTATTTTCTCCTCTTTGTAGTTTCACACTTTTTATGATTAAACTACATTTAATTGCACCTTCGTGGAGTTTACTGTGGAAGTGTTTAGCGACTGGATAGCTGGATTGATTGAAACAGTGAGGCCAGTGACAGTGAAAAGATAAGCAGCGAATTGGACGGATTACGAGATGAATGGATTGCCTGTCTAACAACTGCATCTATCAGAGAGATATCTTTGTTTGTAAGCCTGCATAAAGATCATGTCTTCAAGAGAATCTAAATCATCACTGCGCCATTGCATGCACAAAGAAAGTGATGATGCTTGCTCAAGTTCTCAAGCTTCTACCTCATCAAGAAGTTCTACGGCCAGTTTAGCCGTCACGAAAGCTTGTGCAAGAGCAGAGGCAGCCAAGGCAAGAGCGGCTCATTCAAAGCAAGAAATTGAGATTAAAGTGGAACAAGCCCGACTTCAAGCAACACTAGAGGCACTGCAGGAAGAGAAAGAGAGAGATGTGGCCATAGCAGAAGCAGAAATTCTAGCAGCAGCCTTCACAGAAGTAGACCATGTATCAGCGTCAGAGTTTTCCAAAGAGATCAGCCTCCAACGCACTGCAGACTATGCAAGACAGCAAGCTTCTAGCCGTAATTTACAATGTAGTCCTGAGCACATGTCAGACACTTACAGCCTGGCCAAATACATTGCACGCAGTCAGTTGGTAACTTCTGGACTGAATTCTTTTGATGATAAACCTGTAAATTACTGGGCTTGGCGATCATCTTTTAAAAATACCATTGCAGACCTTGACCTTAAGCCAGAGGAAGAGATGGATTTGCTCATCAAATATCTCGGAAGGGAATCATCTGAACATGTACAAAGAATAAAATATGTTAATATTAGGCACCCTTTTGAAGGTCTACAAATGGCTTGGGAGAGGCTAGAGGAAATGTATGGTACAGCAGAGGCAATTGAAAGCGCTCTCTTCTCCAAATTAGAAAGCTTCCCTAAAATATCAGGGAACAATCTCTATAGGCTGCGTGATCTTGGAGACCTGCTTGCAGAGCTAGAGGCAGCCAAGCTGGATGGCTATCTTCCTGGGTTGTCTTACCTTGACACTGCTCATGGTGTGAGCCCGATTGTAGGAAAACTTCCTTATGGTATCCAAGAAAAATGGATATCGTATGGATCGAAGTACAAGAGAGAACATTATGTGGCCTTCCCACCATTTTCTGTGTTTGCTGACTTTATTCGTTCAGAAGCTAAAACAAGAACAGATCCCAGCTTTGCCATTTTTCCTTCAGCACCGCCACAAATAAAAAGAGAAAGATCAGATCAATTCAGGCAAGCTTCTATAGCTGTTCATAAAACCCAAGTTAACATGTATGAAACAAGAGATGCTACAGACAGGATACAGATTGTTGATCCTCAACGATATTGTCTCATTCATGATAAGCCTCATCCACTTATAAGATGCAGAGGCTTTAGAGCAAAAAGTCTTGAGGATCGCAAACAGTTTCTTAAAGAACATTCAGTATGCTTCAGGTGCTGCTCTTCTGTAGATCACATGGCAAAAAACTGCAAAGCTGAAATCCATTGCACTGAATGTGATAGTGATCGTCATGTGTCAGCTCTACATCCTGGTCCACCACCTTGGAGGAAAACCATCTCTTCTGTCTTAGAAGATGGCGGGGAGGAAGATGAATTAACCAACCAAGAGGTAACCTTAAAGTGTACTGAAGTGTGTGGAGCTGGAAAGAGTGCCAAAAGATGCATTGGAAGTCTACTTAACAAGTGTGTGACATGTAGAAAGCTTCGCCATCCTACAGAGCTCCAACTGATGGCAGATTTGCCCGCAGAAAGACTTCAAGTGGCTCCACCTTTCACATATGTAGGAGTTGATGTATTTGGACCATGGCAGGTTGTTTCTCGCCGCACCAGAGGAGGCTGCTCCAATTCCAAAAGATGGGCAATCATTTTCTCATGTATGTGCACAAGAGCAGTGCACATTGAAGTTGTAGAGACATTGCGCTCAAGCGGATTCATTAATGCTCTGAGACGTTTTTTTGCAATAAGGGGACCTTATGCTAAGCAGATATGCTCTGATTGTGGCACAAACTTTATTGGAAACTTCAGGCTCTGATCTTCAGAAGTATCTACAAGAACGTGCTTGTACATGGATATTCAACCCTCCCCATGCGTCACATATGGGAGGTGCTTGGGAAAGGATGGTGGGTATAGCCCGACATATTCTTGACTGTTGCTTGAAGGAAAGTCCCTGTATCTCACACATGACGTTCTTGTAACCCTCATGGCTGAAGTGTCTGCTTTCATTAATGCACGCCCTCTCGTGCCAGTGTCTTCAGATCCTGAAGTTCCTTTCTCACCCCTGCTATTCTGTTGACCCAGAAAACCTGTTTGATCCCTCCGCCATTTGGCGAGTTTACAGATAAAGATCTTTTCAAGGCTGAGTGGAAAAGAGTTCAAAATCTTGCAGAAACATTTTGGACAAGATGGCGCCGTGAGTAACTTGCCACTCTACAGAGTAGGCAGAAGTGGCAAGACAAGAAGCCTTGTCTCAAGGAAGGAGACATTTTGTTGATGAAGGATAGCCAAGTCAAGAGAAATCAGTGGCCTATGGCTATCATTGCAAAAACACTTCCTAGTAAAGATGGTCTTGTGAGGAAAGTGGAGCTGAAATTCATCAGAGAAGGTGTGCAGAAAAACTTTATTCGCCCTATATCAGAAGTGGTTCTGCTTTCCTTCCCCTAAGATATTAAGAGTAAAAAAGCTAAAGTGAGGCATTTACATACCCCAGGCAGGGAGTGTGCTGGATTTTAAACTTTGGTTTAAACAAGGACTTTTATTTTGATACTTTATTTGAGTTTTCCTATGGCTTCCTGTTTCAAAGAGGAAGTAGGCCATATTTCTTCTGTGCTTGAGTTGTGCAAGGTGCTCCATGTGGTTGCAGACATCCAGCTTCATCTTGCCTATCAAAGCCCTTTGCAATGCAATATCTGTAAGTGACCGATTTTGTTTAGTGAGCATTGTGTACTCTATTGTTGTGCTATGTAATGTAGCATTTAATTCAGCATGTTTGTTACTTTTTCTACTCAAGTTTACAAAGTATTAGTGCTGTTGATATACAACTGTATTGTTGTTGGTTATTTGCTTGTGTGTTTGAGAGTGCTCATTTTGATGATTTGTCTATTTTGTGAAATTCATGCTTGTGTATTTTCTCTTCTTTGTAGTTTCACACTTTTCATTATTAAACTACATAAATTGCACCTTCGTGGAGTTTACTGTGGAAGTGTTTAGCGACTGGATAGCTGGATTGATTGAAACAGTGGAACTTGTGGTGACACGCCTCAATCCAGCACTTTCACACAATCAGTTAATATTTAATGGTAAATTTCCCAGGGCTCTGTAAGTGTGTCTCTTTAAACAGAAGATGATCAGATGAGAGTCTGACTGATGATTATATGATAACACAACACTCGACTGAATCTGACTGAATTCCTGACAACATCTCAGTCAACGGCTCATGAAATGTTTCTGTCACAGCAGGATCTTGCTCAAGTCCACTATGATCCTGTTCTCCTAGATGTCTGTTACCTGCAGG
Source organism: Meda fulgida (assembly GCA_030578275.1). NCBI lineage: Eukaryota > Metazoa > Chordata > Actinopteri > Cypriniformes > Leuciscidae > Meda > Meda fulgida. Next base: position 7,501,734 of record CM060618.1, read on the forward strand.
AACTGGATGTGATCTTGTGTGTGTGAAAGCTGCTCCAGCTCAGCGTCTCTCCTCCTCAGATCATTAATCTCCTGCTCCAGTCGCTCCAGTCGTCCTTCAGCTCGACTCACTGCAGTCTTTTCCTGATCTCTGATCCGCTGTGTGACCTCAGAGCGGCTTCTCTCAATGGAGTGGATGATCTCAGTAAAGATCCTCTCACTGTCCTCCGCTGCTGTCTGTGCAGAGCGCTGTTACACACACACACACACACACACACATCACAATCACACATTGGCTTCAGCAGAACTGACAGAGTCCAAACTGAGACGTTTTAAACTTCTCTTTTTCTCAAGACTCACCTTATGAGACTTCACAGCCTCTCTCAGATGCTGAATATCTTTCTGTCTCTGCTGGATTCTCCGACGGATTTTCATCTGCGTCTCCTTCAGCTGTTTCTGGAGGACAAACCAATGACAGGAAATGACACATAAAACTACTGTCATACAAACATTAAAGTTACTTGAATCCAGAGTTGGTGAAGTGGTTAAAGATCTTGCATGGTAAGTTTTTACTGTTTGGTTCAAAACACAGATTCATGGTTTCCTAAAATAAATATCAAGAATATTTCATTAGTGCCTAGTTTTATATCATTAGTATCATCATTTACTTTTCCTCAAGTCGCTCCAAACCTGTATGACTGTATGACTATTGTGAGACACAACAGAAGATATTTTGAAGATTGTCTCTGCTGTTTATAGAGGCCAAATAAAATGTGATGACGCGTCTATAACTTCAAACCTCATTGGTTCTTTCATGTCAGTCACATGACTAAACATCATGATGTCATGACACAAACACCAGTGAAGTTTGATGTTTTTGATGTCATCATATTTGATTTGGGCTCCACATACTTTTTTTTGATTGGGGAATCACAATTTGGCTCTTTTAAAAGTAGCGTACTTTTAAAAAGTGTATTCATTTTTTGCATACGCAACCAGGGAACGTCCCTTTCAGTCGAGAACGTCAGATGTAGTCGACGTCGACTGAATGGGGATCTATTGAAAACACCACTAGTGCTGACACCTTCCAGTGCCTAGACAGAAGTTTCCTGATCCCCTCGTGATTTAATGCAGAGAAAGGACAGGGCTTTAAGTCAGAGAGTCACTGTTGTTCCTACAGGACCACTGGGAAAGTGTTCCCTTTATATGGAAGGAAGGGATGCTGCGGAAGCCACATCCTGCCCACAGGGAGGTAACGTGGAGAATACACATATGGACTGGGCGAATTGACGGGCAGTACAACATATGGAATGTCACTGGGCAGGCTCCAGCCTATAACAGGGGGGCGATACCAGAGGGCAGAAGCTCTGCCAAGGGAAGACACGGACTCGCCACAGGGAGCCGTATCGTGGAACAATACACATATGGGATCACCGTGGGGATCGCAACATATGGACCCAGCCTAGCACAAGTTCCACCAGTGCATACGAGTGATAGGCCTGGCTTCAGACGCTCCGCCACGTCCGTCGTCGGAGGGTGTGGAGGAACTCAACAGGGTATGGTTTAAGAAGAATCTCTACTGGAGCAAGATTGCGCACATATCCGGTCCATAGAAGGGGAATGGCGCAGCAAGCCGACACTTCGAACCGGGCTTACAGTGAAACTGGCTTCATGAGAAGGGAGCCTACGGGAAGCAGCGGTTCAACTATAGGTATCGCCCAGCACCCAACTCTAGAATATCTGTCAGCGATTGTGTCCAGCACTCTGTGTCAACGTCTAGGCGGGAGCACACACTACTTCATAGGAGCTCACGACCTAAGTGGACACATGCATCTCGGGATTTTCAGCAAGATGAAGGCAGCCACCATTCAGTGTGCCAACCCCTTTCTGCTGATTCCTTAACAGACAAGAGTTGGTCTGAGGTCCTAAGGCTTGTGGTCTGTGCACGTATAACCACAATGAAGCGGACGGATAGAGAAAACCAGGGCTTGTTCTGCCTCCTCCGGAGCAGTGCTTGCAGGCTCACCACCTGGTCCCACCTTTAGGGAGAGGTAGGAACCTTGGGCACATGTCCAGGCCGCGGTTTCAGCTCGTGAGTTAGCAGGCTGAATTCCAGGCACGACTCGTTGACTGAAAGCGAGCAAGTCCCTACCCTCTAGTAGAGACCACGCGAGCAGGAGAACTGTTACTTTAAAAACAGAATTTTTAACTCACTGCCTGCAGTGACTCAGGGGTGGTCTCTGCATTGCAATAGCACCAGAGATTAGGCCCAAGAGGATAAACAGGGTTGCAAGGCAGATTCCCTTGCTCCCTCAGGAACCTGACAATCAGGACGTGCTTCCAATGCTACTGCATCATGATGTGCGTCAAAGAAAAAATAGAGGCAGCATCATTTTGAGGGTGATGCCCTACTCCAACCCATCTTGCAGGAAAAGGAGCACTGAAGTGACCGGACGCCTTCAGGATCTCCTCACGGAGGAAAGACTCACTCAACAAATAGGTTCCACTTCTATTTGGCATACGCAACACTTCCTCTTAGGGGGTGCTGTCGCAGAAGTGATGGTGACTACCACATAGTCCTGCGGTAGCCACCTTAACCTCCGCGTCCATTTTTTTAGGACCGGCCTGGAATCTCTCCTGGGGTCGGAACTCGTGTGCCATCATGCCCCATCCCTGAGAATGTATTCAGGGGTAAGTCAGGAAGGGCTGTCGAGGGGAGCCAGGTCTGGTTGGGCCAATAAGGGGCAACTATCAAGACCTGCTCCACTCTTGACCTAGCACAATAGGTGTGAGCGACATGCGCGCACAAGACAGGAGCACTGCTCAACACCAGGAGTGAAGAAATCACTGAGCTTTAGAAGCATCTCTGCTCAACACCTGAGTGTGATGAAAATCACTGAACTTGAGTGAGCGCCAAGCGATAATGAATCGCATAGCCGTTTTTTTAGAAGGCTCACTGGGGAATGCATTTCTGCGGGGGCCCCCGGGGCCAGCTGAGAGCCAGTGACTGTCCAAGGGTTGTCCGCTCGGACAGAAATAACACATCTGGCAAAGGAACGAAACCGGAGAGGCAATAGATTTATCTGTGTGGCCCCGAAGTGTCCCCGAAGGCCCTGCCCAGCTGGGTCGCCTGGGGATGGAGTCTCCACTCTCCTTGGCCATAGGCTGCCGTGCGGCTCGTCGGCGGTCATGATTGAGCAGGCCGGAAGAAAAAGTGGAATGAAGCGACCTCAGAAGCTTCTGACTCCAAGGAGGAGGTGACAGGCGAGTTGTGACATGCAAGGGAATCTTAGTGCAACGGTTGCGATGCTGTCTTTTCAGACCAGTACCAGCTCGCTGAGCAGTAGTGGCTTAAAGCAAGGTGAACTGCAATAACTCGAGGCAATGAATGCCAATCCAGTCGGAGGTCGCCCAGCCCTCCGTTAAAGCATGCCCTTTGGACATGGCCCCTCAGTCGGTGTTAGTGGACCACATTCTAGGAGGTTGAGGGTTTGGCGGCCGGCCGGGGTGATCTGTTGTCACATAGGGCGTGCCGCTCTGCCATGGTCACCTCGGGACTTGACCTTAAGCCAGTGCTGATATGGTCTTCATATGGAGGAAGCCATGTGGCTGCGTCTACCATATGCCCCAGGAGCCTCTGAAAATTCTTTCAGTGGGACCCTTTCTCACTTTTGTATAGCACCAACCAGACACACTCTCTTCTTGAAGAACTGAAGACCCAACTGGCTATGGAGAACTTGAAGGGTAGGACTCTGTACTGATACTTCAAACCCTCAGCCTGTGGTGCGGAAGGCTAGAGATCTGAAGTACATGTCACTGCAGATCAAGCTTGGGGGTGAGACATTCTGAAAAATTTCCCTCTGTGTAGCAACTTGGATGGAGGCTTTCGAGAAAGGGCCCGTTTCAAGTGCCAAGATGGTCACGACCCACCGCATACTAGGTACATGAAGAACGAGTTTAGGGTGGAGCGAGGTGGAGGACAGGGACCGGGTTTGTAAGTGTCTGAGTGGGCGGTGCAACACTTATCTGTCTCCACGGGGCAACAGAAGGCGGACGACCGGGTCCTCAAAGGTACCGTGCTGCCGGCTGGTGAACAAGAGGAGGCTGAGGGGTGCAAGGCTGTTCTACAGGGTCTCTTGGGACCCAGGGATGGAGGAATTTTCACTCTCAACAATTCAAATATGTTACGTGCTCCGAAGATATGGTGTTTTTTGTTGTTGTTGTTTTTGCTTTCACTTTCTCCGCTATCATCTCTTAGGGCGGTGCTGTTGGCTGTCCATCATCATTGCGACGTACACTTGAATGGGCGTCCTTGCTATAAGAGACTGACGTAGACCGGAAGCGGCAGAGAGAGACAAGGGAGCTGTTGGTTTTCGTTTTGGGCCACGCTGTGATGTTGGCGTGCCTTTGTTTTTTTCCATTTTGTTATCTAAAGTTTATATTTTGGAGTTAACATTTGTTAACTTTAATTTTGGATTGCGTTGAGAACTTGAGTTCTTTGTGTTTCTTTTGTATTGCTTTACTATCGGCCTAGGAGTAGTGATCAGGCAAGCATGTCACGTGACTTCCATTCATCCAACATCTAGGGAAGCACGTTGTTAATACACCAGGTAAGGAGAGGATGCTACTTCTGTATGTTTTGAGTTTTTACGTAGTGTAGATTAGGTAGGGCGTGTTGAGCGCCGTCGACTTTGTTTTTGTTTTATTTCTTTGGTGTAGTAGTTTATCGGGGATGGGAATGTAGGTAGATTGGGGGTTTTGTTTTGTTTATTTCTTTAATTTAGCCCCGCTCAGGTTCCTACTCCCTGGGCACGGTATTTGTGTTGTGTTTTTTTGTCTCTCTCTCTTTTGTGCACGTTGTTGCAACGAATAAATATATTAATTTACTTGATTCACACTCCATTTTGTCTTCGTGTCCTGTGGCTCCATCACCTTGATCACGTTAACAGGGATAACTAATCTGGTAATTAATTATATTTCTTTATGTTGTGTCCCCTCATGCCCTTAGCCATTTCAGGGATGTAACCGGGTACCACTAGACTCTGGGGAGTCAGTGGCGGAACAGTAACCATGTCAAGAGGTCGTCCCCCCATCCCTGGGTGGCCTGTCTCAGGGACGCTTCGTCTGACACTTGCCCCCTAGCTTGGCAGTGCCAGAGACAGACTGGTCGGCCTGCCTGCTGCTGGCTCTACGCTGGGGCCTGGGTGGAGGATGCTGCGAGGGCCCCGCAGAACCGGTGGCAGGGCAGGGGGCGCCCTCGGCACCGAGCAGGCAGATTAACTGACACTGGCGGCGGGGTGGAGGCAACAGCGTGCCGCCGGGGCAGGGTGTGTCGGGTGGCCTCCGTCTAGACTACCCTCGTGCGTGTCCATGAGTGTCTTGGCCTGATAGACCTGCAACAACGTCATGGCATGCACAGAGGAGGCGGCTTGCTCGCAAGCTTTGTAAGCTTTGACCGTCAAACCTGACGCAAGCTCACAGGCCTGCGAGGGGAGACAAGGATCCCCCAGATGTAGCGGCCATTGGACACAGGTGTCGCAACAGACTGCTCCACTGGAGGGATAGCCTCATAACCCTTCACCACTCCTCCCTCAAGGGTAGCGAGCGGGGAAGAACCACTCAGGCAGTTTTCGGCAGTAAAAGGTGCCGTCCACAACCTAGTAAGCTCTCCATGCACTTCGGGAAAGAAGGGCACTGGGGCAGCGGGCTGAGAACCAGCACGACCCGCCCCGAGATACCAATCATCCAACCGAGACTGAGCAGGACATGGTGGAGGGTTCCACTCGAGGCCGACAGCCTCAGCAGCCCGTTTCAGCATAGCTGACAATTCTAGATCTGGCTCGGGCAATTTTACACTCCCAGAGGGAGATGACACAGTCGAGTCATCATCTCCAGAGGCCAGCTCACCCTCCGATGCTGCAATTGGCGTCCTGTCCTCTGGGGGAGCCCCGGGTGAAACGGCCAGCCAACCCATTACAGATGGACCAGCACGCTCCACGGGGGACTCCAACAGCTGCGGTGGAAAGGAGGAGTGAGGATCCCACAGGGAATGGTTACCAGGGCGAGACATCCAACACTATCCTCCTATCACCCATCCCTCCCACGCGCCACCAGAGGGCGGGGCATGGTAATGGGCACTCGCGCTTTGCGGACGAAGGCAAATCTCTCAACACAGCGACAGTCATATTCCCCTAATGGGAACATAAACTGTCCACAAAAGCTGCTTCAGCGTGCTGTAAAATGCTTTTTTTTTATTTTTAAAACAGCCGATGCAACAATTGTGACCGTCAGAGAGAGACCAGGAATGACCGCATCCAGAAACGCACGGGCAGAATGACATCTTGAAAAAGACGCAAACGCACCCCTGTTGCTCTTTCAGGAAGCGAAAACTTTCACCAGTGCAGGAGCACACAGGGGTATGACGGCGGCAACACTGCTACAGGGATGGTGTAGCCTGTACCAGTGAAGCACTCACTTTCTCCGCCCTCAACTGACCGTCAGACAAACACAAACAGAAATTTGGGTGCGAAAGGCAAGTGGTGTGTGCAGCTATTTTCGTATTTATTCCGGCGCCGCGGAGTGTGAGATGCACACCAATGGGCATCGTCTCGTTCTTAGGATACTCGAAGACAATTGGCTCCCTAGCGTGATCCCCATTCAGTCGACGCCGACTACGTCTGACGTTCTTGAATGAAAGAGAACCGTGTTTCATTCACACATTAACCCGCCGTGATTTCCCTGTGTTGTGTTCTTGTCTACTGACATCCGAGTGGCCGTATTGTGTTGGCGTGAAGTTCCTGCTGCTTCTGCACGTTCTGTCCTGGATATTATTCATCTGGATATCTGTGGGCCGCGCCCGGATGTATGTGGATTCTGTTCTCCGCTTCTTCCAGTAGGATCGGGCTGCCCGTTGAACATCCCTGGATTGACTGTTACCTGCACAATACTGTTCTTACCAGATTATCTCACTTTGTGGTTAATAAACCGATTGATTATTCGCAATTGCATCTCCTGCTTATTTGCATTGTGACGGTAACTGCATGTTAATTGCTATTAAATGAAAATGTATTATAGTTTAAATGTAAATAGAAAGCAATCAGCTAAACTTAAGTGACATTTTGACCCACTTAAGATTTAAGTATATAATGGAATTTCGTAATTCTATTGAGTTGAATAGAAATTTTAAATTTTATTAAAATATACTTTGAAGTTAAACTTTTAATTTTACTTTATAAAAAGTGTACTTTATAAAGTGTACGCCTACTTATGAAACAGTCATGAAAGTTGACTCTCTTTAAGTGCACTTAGGTGGCCTTTCATTTCATTAATATTATATTATCTGTAAGTACACTTAAACATACTTTTAATTTGAAGTACACTACAAGTGCATGTCAATACAATTTACCATAATTCTTTCTTTAACCACTAGTTGTTTAGATTGCTTTTATGCTTTTTCTCCTTTTTGGAGCTTGAAACTTTTTTATTAAATTGAATTACATTGAACATCCATTACATTTATTACATTATAAACTAAAATATATTCGAAGACATTCTATAATATTTTTCATTCGAAAGAAGAAACTCAGTCAAACCAGTTTGGAACAACATGAGTAAATGAGTGAGTAAATGAAGACACTTTCATATCTGCGTGATTAATCGCTCTGTTCATACCTGTTTCTCTGTCCTCTGTGCTGCAGTTGATACAGTGTTGTGTTTTTTATGTTCATACACTTTACACAGGACACAAATACACTCTTGATCAGTAATACAGTACATTTCTAGCTCTTTATCATGTTTACGGCAGATCATGTCCTGCAGTCGTCCAGTGGCATCAATCACTTTGTGTGGCTTACGAGAGTGATATTCCTCATGACGGTCATAATGAGTTTGACAGTAAGATTCCTGACACACCAGACAGGACTTGACGGCTTTGTGTTTTCTTCCAGTACAGACGTCACACTCCACGTCTCCAGCTCCAGCGTAACAGTCAGCAGGAAGTTTAGTCTTCTTCAGTTTCTCCACCAGTTCAGCCAGAATGGTGTTTTTAGCTAAAGCAGGTCTTGGACTGAAGGTCTGTCTGCACTGAGGGCAGCTGTAGACTCTCTTCTCCTCCTCCTGATCCCAGCAGTCTGTAATACAGATCTTACAGTAACTGTGTCCACAGAGGATCGTCACTGGATCCTTCAGGAGATCCAGACACACTGGACACATGAACTCATCCTGAGATATTCTGGCTTCTGCCATTTTACTGCACGAATACAGAGACACAAACACACAACAGCTCAACAGTTCTTCAGTTTCTGTTTCCTTGAACTGAGGAGTTGAACTGGTTTCCTGCTTGTGTGTTTGAGTGACGTGTGTAAAACAGGAGTGTGTGTAAAGCAGCTTCCTCATTCCTAGTGAAGGAGAGTCACTTTACTGCTGTGTTTATGTGCTCTTCAAGTGGAGTCGAACACATCGTAATTACGAGTTCAAAGCACATCAATAACAGAGAGAAGTTTTATTTATGAATGGCAAACTCAAAATGACTCTAGATGATGATATTCTCCAGACTGGAAATTAAGGCAAATATCTGGACAGAAGTAGTGTATTCGACTACAGCATTTTTCATTATTTTTATTTATTTGTATAGCGCTTTGAACAATGGATATATTTTCACCTTAATAGAAAATGAATGATTCTACTGTGCCAAAGCAATGTCCATATGTCAGAACGTACAGTTCTAAGATAATAGATCATGAAGTTAGCTAACATCATTTATTAAGGCAGAAATCTAATTTCCAAAATTTATTCTAGCTTAATTTATCATGCATTATTATTTTTATCAACACCTGAATGTCGGTTTGAAAGTTTGAAGTAAAAAAAATGTACCATTCAATTTGGAAAAAAAAAGACTTGAAAAAAGAACACATATTCAAGAATTAGAGAGATTTCAAATTTAACTCAAACATCTACCCACCCATCCAATAATGATTTAGAAAATTTGCAGAAAGAATTAGATCATATTTATCAAGAAAAAGCCAAAGGTGCTTTTGTACTATCAAGAAGAAAATGTCTTGAAGAATGTGAAAGTATTTCTTTAGTCTCGAGAAAAGGAATGCAGAAATGTGCCTAATTAGAACGTTAAAAATAAATGACATTGTTACTGAAGACCTAGGCAGTTCTTTACTTTAATCTACAGTATGTTAATGTAAAAATGCACTAAATTAAAACTACTCGGTTACTCACGTAACCTCAGTTCCCTGAGTTAGGGAACGAGTATTGCGTAGCTATACGCAGTGGGGAAACTCCTTTTCCTCGATATACTGAAGCCTTTATGTAAAGCGCATTTGCAGCTGCACAGCTAGAACATGAGCATCTGGCTCGCTCATAGGCTGCGCCGCGGCAACTGCACATCCAATGGCGCGGGAGCCAAGGGGGCGTGACCTCAGTCTATAATATTCCCCGAATTCGCCATTATAGCAGGTTTAACTACTGAAGTGACAACTTGCCATGTTACTATATAATTCTGCAACTCAGGCCCCTGAGCATACAGAACAAGCCATAACCGCATAATTATGTATAAATAGACCAGACACCGTCTAAAATAGTACACAGCAGTTAGAAATAACCCAACATACTACACCAATGAACCCAGACACTGTCGGGGTTATTAGTATATGAACATATAACCAGTCAAGTGGGTTTATATATGAAATTATAACCGGCCAAAACGGATTTTATATATGTCATATAACTGGCCAAAAGCGGGTTTTATATATATATGTAAATATAACCGGCAACAGCGGGTTTATGCATGAAATACAACCGGCCAGCAGCGGGTTTTATATATATATATATATATATATATATATATATATATATATATATATATATATATATATATATATATATATATACATATATGTATGTGAATGTGATAGTACACAGTAATATATGACAAGACCGGCCACCGACGGGTCTTAATCATACCGAAAGCACCTTCGCCTGCGGTATAAGCCATAGAAATAGCATCCACTATCCATCTAGACAGTCTTTGCCTAGTGATTGGATCCCCCTTGGATCTACCACCAAAGCAGATAAAAAGCTGTTCTGATTGTCTAAAAGACGCAGAACGCTCCTGATAGATTCTCAGCGCTCAGACAGGGCAGAGAAGATTAACCTCGCCATCCTCTGCAGAAGGAGGGAGGGCTGATAATGTTACCAACTGTGCTCTGAACAGTGTTGAGAGCACTTTAGGAACGTAACCATGTCTGGGCTTGAGGATGACTCTGGAGTCATCTGAGCCCAACTCCAAACATGCAGTGCTCACAGAGAGCGCCTGCAGATCTCCCACTCGCTTGATAGATGCCAACGCCATAAGGAGAGCGGTCTTCAGCTAGAGGGTTTTTAGATCAACCGATTGGAGCGGTTCGAAAGGCGGACCTTTCAGAGCCCCCAGGACCGCGGAGAGGTCCCAAGGCGCCACAGACGGAGGTCTGGAGGGGTTCATTCTCCTCGCACCTTTCAGGAATTTTACGACCAGGTCGTTTCTTCCCAGTGACTGGCCAGCCGTCAGAACATGATGTGCTGCTATGGATGCCACATACACTTTGAGCGTGGATGGGGAGCAACCCACATCCAGAAGCTCCTGTAAGAATGAGTGAACCACAGATATCTCACATGACTCTGGGTCAGCCTGATTTTTCGAGCACCAGCTGGAAAAACCTGACCATTTTGAAGCATACAGGCGCCGAGTCGACGGGGCCCTGGCTTCAGATATAGTGCTTAGAACTTTCTCAGGAAGGTCCTTGGGTACCCGTTAAGGGGCCAAACATGGAGGGCCCATAAATCGGTTCTCGGATGCCACAATGTCCCGTTCGCCTGTGTGAAGTAGTCTTTCCTCAGTGGGACAGGCCATGGGATTGTGTCCGATAACTGAACCAGTTCCGGGAACCACGGTCTGGTTTTCCAGAAAGGGGCCACCAGAAGGACTGGGCACCCGCTCTCTCTGACCCGTTTGATGACTTGTGGAATCATCGAGATGGGGGGGAAAGGCATAAAGGGGACGGTTGGGCCAGACATGGGCCAGCGTGTCCCTGTTCTTCGAGAAGAACAATTTGCAGTGGGTGTTGATTCTCGAGGCGAAAAGGTCGATTTCGGCCTCACCAAACACCTTCCATATCAGAATGACCGTCTGTGGGTTCAGGGACCACTCGCCAAGGGGAGTGTTACCCCGTGAAAACATATCCGCGCCCATATTCTGGATGCCCGGGATATGCGCTGCTCTCAGAGAGCTCAGGTTGGTTTGTGCCCATAAAGAGGAGGCCTCTCGCCATCGCATGCAGGTTCTCTGACCTGATGCCTCCCTGGAGATTCATGTAGGCCACCACTGACGTATTGTCTGTGCGGACTAAGGCGTGGTGACCTCTGAGGTTCAACAGAAATGCTATCAGGGCCAACCCAACTGCTTTCATCTCCAGACAGTTGATATGTAAGCTCTGCTCCGTGCTCGTCCAGAGGCCGGATGCAGGCATGCCCTCGTGCAGCGCTCCCCAACCCAGGTTGGACGCATCTGTAAGAACCACTTAAAATTGTTCCCATTGTCATCCCCTCGTGGTGCCAGTTCTGAACCTGCCAGGGAATCAGGGTTCTTAAACAACCGTGATTCACCATAACACGCAAGCTGCCTGACTGCCATGCATGAGTTGGCACATGGCGTTTCAGCCAATGCTGCATCGGGCGCATGCGCAGTAATCCCATGCGGAGTACTAGCGATGCTGCTGCCATGAGACCAAGCAGTTTCTGAAACTTCTTCAGTGGCGCGCGCTCGCGCAATCTGAAAGTGCCTGCAAGCGCTCGCACCGAGAGCGCACGCTCTGGTGTGAGTCGTGCTGTCATAGCTCTCGAGTCTAAAACTATGACCAGAAAGATCACGCTCTGGCTTTATATAAAATTATATATATAATTATATATAATTATATAACCCTAACCCTAACCCTTTTTTTTTTAGCGCGTGGGGACTAATTCTATCGCCCCTTTTGCTAATAGATTCTGTACTTTGGTGCGAAGCACGTGACCCAAGTTGCTTCTCACTGAAATATGGAGAACCGCCTGAAATTTCGGGGGTCTGCGAGCAAATTGGAGCGAGTAACCTCACTTTATAGTGTTTATGACCCAACTCGACACATCGGGGATAGCTTGCCAGGCTAGAACCCGTGTAGCTAGGGCTTGACACACTGATTGGGTCTGGTCGTCTAACGTAGGGGGACCTGATACCCTTGTGATTTGTGCACACATTGAGTATTGGACTGACTGTACAAGCATTTGCGAGTGGGGAAGTCAGTATTACAACGGGGGAGGGGCCGCGTAGTGAAGGGGGACCGTGAACCTATATATTGTGATTTGTGAAACTGATAGCTAACATTTTCAACGGCCGTCTCATGAGAGCTTTCAAATATCTCAGATCTAGAGTGGGTCTGAGGCCGCCGTCATTTTTCGGAATTAGAAAATAGCGGCTGTAAGAACCCGCATGTTTTAGCACAGGGGGGACTAATTCTATCGCCCTTTTGCTAATGAATTCTGTACATCATCATCTCCGGTCCTGTTCGAGGGAGATCAGCCCCACCCACCCAGGGAGGCAGGACTAACTCCGACACTGAAAAGCTTCGGATCCTTAAACTGGCCGTCGAGGACCTCGAGCTGGAGTGGAACTAACCGTGCTAGCTGGTGCCGACCAGCAAAGCCGGCGAAACAGGCCTCTCAGCCCCGCCCTGCGGCTGATGCCCAACGCTAGCCGAGCGCTTCCCGCCAAAGCCGTCCTAGCATGCAAAGGAAAGAGAGGGCGCGTGTCCCGCACTTGCTGGACCACCCACAAAGAAGCCAGCAAAACTTCCCACAGCCCCCTGTTCAGTTCAGGCGGCTGGGGATTTTATTATTGTAAACAGGCCCGCAGCAGTGAGCGCGTCTTTGCAAACAAACGCCGTTTTCACGGCGACCCAAATAAAGCACACGAGCACAACACATGGGTTCACGGTCCCCCTTCACTAGGCGGCCCTTCCCCTGTTGTAACACTGACTTCTACACACGCAAATGCTTGTGCAGTCAGTCCAACATTCAATGTGTGCACAAATCACAATATATGGGTTCACGGTCCCCCTTCACTACACGGCCCCTCCCCTGTTGTAACACTGACTTCCCCACACGCAAATGCTTGTACAGTCAGTCCAACGCTCAATATGTGCAAAAATCACAATATAAGTGTATCAGGTCCCCCTATGTTAGGCGGCCCATCCCAATCAGTGTGTCAAGACCTAGCCACATGGGTTATAGCCTAGCAAGCTATTCCGTTGTGTCGAGTGGGGTTATAAAAACTATAAAGCGAGGCTACTCGCTCCAATTTGGTCGCAGACCCCCAAAGTTTAAGGCGGTTCTCGAGACTTCGGTGAGAAGCAACGTGGGTCACATGCTTCGCACCGATGAAGGCTGAAAGACTTGTTCGACGGCGAAGGCTCAATAAATGGTCAGAGACGTGAAGTTTGTCGCTGAAGGAGTAAAATCTGCTATAATGGCGAATTCGGGGACTATTATAGACTGAGGTCACGCCCCCTTGGCGCCCGCGCCATTGTTTGTGCAGTGGATGTGCCAGACGCTCATGTTCTAGCTGTGCAGCTGCAAATGCGCTTTACATAAAGGCTTCAGTAAATCGAGGAAAAGGAGTTTCACCACTGCGTATAGCTATGCAATACAAAGTGACCATTCGAAAGGGAACTCGAGTTAACCAATTTCACTTGCAGAAACCGACTGCCTTAAATTGACCAACTGTCATTTAAATGTATTAACTAAAATTGATAAGGCATTAATATTGTGAGCAAAGTATTACTGTGAACCTATTTAATTTGAAACCACTAAAAAACTATTGTACATAAGATTTTCACTGAACTACAACTACAAATTCATCGCCTGTTAAATAAACAACATGCAGCATATTATCAAAAAACATGAACGTTTCCAAATGTGTTTTATATCATATTTGATCCATCAAGCTTTTATGGCACATATACAGTGTAAACCCTAACTAAAAACTCTAATTAATAGGTTTGTGTAGAACCAACTCAAATTAAACAAGTTCAATCAAATTAACTTTCAGTATTCAGAAAACTGACACATTTTGAGTAATCTGAATTGTTTCATTGTTTTGTGTTTTGAACTAGAACTTTTTAATTTAGACAAATTCAAATTTAATTTATCAAGAAAATGCCAATGTTGCGTTTGTAAGATCTAGAAGAAAATGGCTGGAAGAATGTGAAAGTACTTTTCTAGTCTCGAGAAAAGGAATGCAGAAATGTGCCTAATTAGAACGTTAAAAATAACGGACATTGTTACTGAAGACCTAGGTGTGATTTCTAAAAAAAAAATAATATTATACAGATATCTATTCATTAGGAGAAGATAATTAAATTCTTCTTAAAACAATTAGAAATCTAAGAATGCTATCTTTAGAAAGTAAAATTGAATGTTCCAAAAACCTTTTTCTAAATGAAATTGTATAAAATTGTGTAAAGAATATCTCTAGCTCAAATGAGGGGAATGTATAATCAATAATTAATAATTCACAATTAATAACTGATCATACGAGTTATGAGACACAATTACATTTTAAATTGCCCAAAAAGGGAATATGTTGCCAAGGTCTCTCTATGGACAACTAAAGACAACTGGTTACGATCAATTATCCATACAAATAGGCAAAAATAGATCAATTGTATATATAAATAATCAATCACAACGAATTATAATTAGTTATTAATATATAAATTGTCTAGAATAGAACAACTGATTACTCAGGAAAACCCCTAATGGAATGAATTCGTTATCGAATAAAACCCCTAATGGAATGAATTCGTTATCGAATAATCTGTTCATCCAGCAAACATACAATATTTTATCAATCCTCTAGGCTCTCAAAGAAGACTATTTATCTGGCAATGAAAAATAGCTTCCCTGTTCTATAGAAAATACTATTTAAAGTATCACAATTTATAAAGCTTGTAGCTTAAATCGAACATTTCAGGGACGCCGTAATATGAGCAGACAGAGTCAATAAATGAATATGGATTTAATAATGGAAAACTAAGTTTACCGGTGACTACAATTACATGGAATAAAATGTATATACACACAATAAAACAACAAAACAATGCAAGAGAAGAATGGGAAGAGAGTTATAGAAAAAGCAGAGATATCACGGAAAGATCACAGAATGGCAGATTACCTGGACAGTTAAACTTTGAGAGACAACAAGGAATCACAATCACCCTAAACGGGCAAACAACCGTAACAGCTTTTAGATCTTGATATGAAATACGATACTTGCAATAACTCTGTTGTGGTGCTGAGTTAAAAGTGCGTGCGTGTGGCGTCCTGTCGGAGCGTCACGTAGTCTGTCAGTGCGTCCGGAGCGCGCTTTTGTCACAGGTTCAAAGTAAAGTTGCCAAATAAATACTTCCAGCTAAGTTCATTTCACTCGTCTGTGGAAATGAACAAAGTAGAATAAGAAAAGGTAAAACAAAACCTAACAAAAGAAAACAAAAGAAGAAAACTGAACACAAAAAGGAAAGGAAGCTTCAACTAGAACGGAGAAGGACGAGACTAGAACTAGAACGAAGATGAATCTCAGTCACCTTGCTTTAAGGAAAGCTTAGCTCACCCCTCTTCTTGGGTGATCTGACCAATAACACTGGAAAACTTTGTGCGGGAGAGGATCTCTTTGTTCTCTTACCAGAGGTTCTCTCGTTTGCGTAAGTTAGCTTACACTACGGGAAAGATTCATCTTTTCGAGATATTGAAGCCAAAAATGATCCTTAATTTTGTATTTATTGTCAACGCAGTGCAGCAGTTAACTCGCGCCCTCATCGCGAGCCCGCCAGAATGGACGTGGCCTAGCGTAAATAAGCTGGGCTCAGAGGCTGTTTTCCCTGATTTTCATCTCTTCAGCGAAGCTCTTCGCATCGCTGGACTTTGAGAGAAGCCACGCCGCCGTTGAGAAAGCGACTCAGCCAGCTAGGACAGCGCCTGAAGGAGCCGGTCGTCTTCGCCGCCTTCACCCATCCGTGCGAGCTACGCTATCCGGCGACGTATCCTTTTACAAAAATCTCTACTTACTCTGTGCGTGTTCGCTGCTGCGACACCCCCTTCTTAAAAGAGCAGCGAGACGTCTTTTTCAAGATGCCTCGTACTTCCTGCGGCTCGTGCAGAGCCCCACTCAGCGCCGGAGACGGCTATGTGATCTGCGCTCTCTGCCTGGGACAGGAACACGCAGCTCTCGCCCTCTCGTCAGGAGGCTGCGAGCACTGCGAGGAACTTCCGGTGTCGACCCTGCGGGCTCGACTCGAAGCTTTCAACCCTGAAGCCGTCACTCCGTCCTTTGTGGTACCGCGCAAAAAGAAGCGCTGTTCCCAAAGACTGCCGGAGCCTGTAGAAGTTGCGAAGCACTTGCCGGAGCCCCTCCCTCGAGCTTCGCTTTCGCCTTCTCCGCCAGCTGTTTTCTTCAAAACCGCCGCCCCCAAGCGCCCACATCCAGATCTGCACCCTTCCTACCGGAACTCCACACGAAGCTGGCTAAGTCGAGGAACGCACCAGTTTCCGCGAGGCTCCACTCTCACGTCTCCGCGTCGCTCTCCCAAGTGGACGGCGCCGCCGAGAAGGCCTGCTCACAGCGCCCTCACAGTGCCGTTTCACAGCGCCCAGCACAGCCTAACCAGCCTACGCAGCGACGTCAGAGCGGCCGCCCTAAGTTGCGCACGGCCAGCCGTCACAGGCTGCCTCCCCCACGGGGCCTTGGCCAAAGATCGCGTTGAAACCCGAGCACGCGAAGCCCTCCTAGCGGAGCAAGAGGGAAAAGATGGCTGAGTCCCGCCGCGGCCGAACCACCATCAAAGTTCCTCTCCCTGTCAGTCCCCTTCAAATAGGCTACTGCAGTGGTACATTTAGCAGCCAACGAGCCGGTAACACAACCCGCTCGCCTGCACACAAACGCCGTTTTTATGGCGACCCAGAGAAATCTCATAAAGTATAATGTCTGGTTAATCCGGCTCAAGCCCACATCTCAGTGTTCACCCCTACACACAAGCACAACACTTCCCGTGTCACTCACAGAACCCACTTCCAGTGTCACTCACAGAGCCCACTCTCATAAAGCCGGCAAATGCCGCTCGAGTGTTAAATGTAGGAAATGTGCCCACGAGTCCGTGCCCACGCCTACTATCTGCCCGCTCTATCACACGGCCAAAACAGCCTCATGTAGGTCAGATTATGAACGTAAGTCCAGTGCGTAAGTCTCACAAGCGCTCACGCTTACTAACACACACTTCTCCCAAAGCGCCGCTCGCGCGTTACAGGGCTATCACACGGCGCTCCCCGTCTAAAGTGGTCGGGACTTCACATATGAGTGTAAAACGCATGCCCGCTCAAGAGCACTCACGCTTACTAACAAACACCTCGCCCCAGGCGCCGCCCGCGCGTCTCAGAATTGTCACAAAGCGTCCCACCTCCAAGGTGATCGGGGCGTCAGACATGAATGTAGGTCCCGTGCCCGCTCACGAGCGCTCACGCTTACTAATAAACACTTCACCTAGGGCGCTCCTCACGCATCACAAAGTGATTACAAAACGCTCCCCATTCATAGCGATCAGAACGTTAGATATGAAACAGCCTGTCACTGTTCAGCGAGTTCATATCTCCAGTTTAGTTTTTCAAGCATGCGGAGTGCGGCGATCAGAAACTGGAGGCCATTCTTCCCCTAGCTACACACATAAAAGCGTGGGAAGCGAATTCCAGGGGTATCAGAAAGGGTGCTAAGCACTATAAGGCAGGGCAATTCACTACAGTTCTATCGCCGGCCTCCGCGCTTTCGAGTACGGACCATGACGACTGTGAGCGTGGAAGTAGCACATCTACTCCGCGCAGAAATAGTGAAACTACTGTGCAAAGGGACCATAGAAAGGGTGCCACCTTCCCTGAGCAAGTCAGGCTTTTACAGCCGTAATTTTTTTGGACCCAAGAAGGACGGAGCCCTCAGACCTATTTTAGATCTGAGACATTTGAACAAAGTTCTTATGAAAAGGCCGTTCAAGATGCTTACAACCAGAAAAATCCTCGCGCACATTCGCCCGAGGGACTGGTTTATCTCTCTCGATCTGAAAGATGCCTATTTTCAGATTCAGATAATACCCTGTCACAGGCCATTCTTGAGATTCGCCTTCGACCAGGTATATCAATACACCGTCCTGCCGTTCGGCCTGTCCTTAGCACCCTGTACATTCATGAAGTGCATGGACGTGGCTCACACCCCATTTAGAAATCAGGGCTTGCGAATTGTGAACTATCTGGACGATTGGCTGATTCTGGCAGAGTCAGAGATAGAACTTTTATCTTTCCAGGAGGGCAGCATCGCTCCTCTGAAGATATTTGAGGATGCTGGGCTATATGGCTTCAGCCGCTGCAGTGCTTCAACTAGGTTTACTGTGCATGCGCCCACTGCAACGCTGGCCGAATGCGCAAGCGTCTCGCCGAGCCTGGGTCTCTGGCTGCGAGCGAATCAGAGTGACTCAGAGCTGCTTTACGGCTCTGCAGCCCTGGTTAGCGGCCGACTGGTATCAGCGGGGAGTGATAATGGGAGCTGTCTCGTATCAAAAGGTCATTTCGACAGATGCGTCCAACTTGGGTTGGGGTACTCTCTTCGAAGGCAGACCGGTCTTTGGCCTGTGGTCAGACCAAGAGAAGCTCCGTCATATAAACTGTCTGGAAATGATGGCGGTCGAGAACGCGCTGAAGCGCTTCCTCCCGTTCATACAGGACCACCATGTTCTAGTCCGCTTGGACAACATGTCTGTGGTTTCATACGTGAACCGTCAGGGCGGTGTCAGATCCAGGAACCTCTGCGATCTAACAGAACGCCTCCTTGTTTGGTCGCAGCACCATCTGCGCTCGCTGAGAGCTGCGCATGTGCCAGGCCACCTGAACGATGGCCCATATAAACTATCCAGGGACAATGTTCCTCCGGGAGAATGGTCCCTGCACCGCCAAACAGTCCAATTGCTATGGCGCCTTTTCGGCAAAGCGAAAATCGACGTCTTTGTGTCAGAAGACAACGCTCTCTGCCCAAAGTTCTTTTCAAAGAACGAGGACGAGCTGGCCCGAGTATGGCCCAGCCGCCCGCTGTACGCTTTCCCTCTGGTCTCACTATTGCCACAGGTGATCAAGAGAATCAGGGAAACGCGCCACTTAGTGCTCCATATAGCCCCGCGATGGGAGAACCAAACTTGGTTTCCGGAGCTGACGCGACACAGACAGGCCCGTGGCCGATTCCGGTGAGGACAGATCTCCTCTCTCGAGCTCCCGGCTCGATCTGGCATCCCCATCCAGAGCGCTGGTCTCTGCACGCATGGGTGATCAACGGATACCCGTTGTCCTGCCAGAAAGAGTGATGAACACGATCACGCAGTCTAGAGCTCCCTCTACTAGAAAGCTTTACGCGGCAAAATGGTCTGGGGTATCGTGTGGGGTATCGTGGTTGCTTAGTTTCCTTTAAGAGCTGTTGGAAAAAGGGAGGTCCCCTTCCACGCTTAAAGTTTATGTGGCGGCTGTCGCAGCGTTCGCAGAGACGACGCGCGGCCGGTCACTAGGAAGGAACGAGCTCATCATCCGCTTCCTTAGAGGAGCTAGGAGGATGAATCCCCCGCACCCCTCGTCAGTTTTTATGTGGGATCTTTCTTTGGTCCTCGAGGCCCTGAAAGCATATCCTTTTGAACCGTTAGATTCCGTGGATCTAAAGTATCTATCACTCAAAACCGTTTTTCTGATTGCCTTGTCATCAGTCAAGCGTGTGGAAGACTTACACGCGTTGTCTGTCAGCGCTGCATGTCTTGAGTTCGGACCCTAAGGTCATACTCAAACCTAGACATGGTTATGTCCCTAAAGTGATTGACACTCCTTTCAGAGCACAGGTTATTTCCCTATCGGCTCTGCCAGCATCTGATAGCTAGAGTGATGTTAACCTCCTCTGGCTGGTCAGGGCGCTGAGGGTTTACGTTACGCGCTCTGCACTGTTCAGACGCTCAGAGCAGTTCTTTGTTTCGTTTTTGGTGGCCGCCTCGAATCAAAGCCTGTCCAGATGGATAGTGGACGCTATCGCAGCTGCTTATGCGTCAAAAGGTCTGCAGTGCCCTTTGGGCATCAGCGCTCATTCCACTAGAGGCATGGCCTCGTCGTGGGCATGGTACAGCGGAATTTCTATTCATGACATGTGTGGCGGCGGGGTGGGCTTCCCGCGTTGCTGGCCGCCTTTATTCCCCGCTTATCTGGGATCCCCGGGATTCCCTGGGACTCATAAAGTGGATGCTTGTCGCACACGGTGTTGACAAAGGGTTCCCGTAGTATAAGCTAACTTACGCAATACGAGAGAACCTCTCGTGAGAGAACGTATCGTTACCTAACGTAACCTTGGTTCTCTCTAGAACTGCACTGCGTTGACAATAAATACAAAATTAAGGATAATTTTTGGCTTCAATATCTCGAAAAGATGAATCTTTCCCGTAGCGTAAGCTAACTTACACAATACAAGAGAACCTCTTCTAGAGAAAACCGAGGTTACGTTAGGTAACCGATACGTTTCTTCTGATAGCCTAATTTGCATGGTTTATGACCACGTCAGAATCACTCCAAAAATGGTACAACATAGCAAAATACAAAGGTTCATGTATGTGTGTGTGTGTGTGTGTGTGTGTATCTTCCTCGGCCTTGAGAACTGATTAGGATCTCTTTGAAGCTCGGACCCAGAGTTAGAGAATGTTTTGGGTGTTCTGGTGAGTCTCTATGGACCCATAAAAGATGTCAGAAGGCAATCTAAGTTCCAGACATGTTGGCACCATTTTAGATTTAGATTGACTCGTGACAGAGTCTAAAAGCTTTGGATTTAAAAAGGAATGGGTATTTGTGTTCAGATGAATGAACCATGATTTACCCAGATACGCTACAATTGTATAATGTATAAAAACACTAAAAAACAACAAATCCCCTGGAAATGATGGCCTTTCTTCAGAATTCTATAAAGCTTTTATAGACGATAATATCTGAACTGTTTAGCAGTTTGAGGAGGCTGTCAACAAGGGATCCTTACCTATATCACTCAGACAAAGTGTAATCACATTGATCCCTAAACCTCAAAAAGATAAACTATTATTAGAAAGTTCGCGAACGATATCATTATTAAAAAACAAACGTACGAAAAATACTTTAAATGAGATAATTGATGAAACTCAATGTGGATTCATGAAAGGACGCCATGTTTCCTTGAATATTCATTTAGTTATTGATTCAGTACAATATAGCAATTTACTAAATGGTGACCTTTAATAGTTTTTCTAGATTTTAGAAAAGCTTTTGATACAGTAAGCCATAAGTTTATATTTGTTTAATTAAAACTCTTTGGTTTTGAAGTAATAGTTCTATTAAGCTTGCTAACGGAACATCTCCCAGATCTGAAATAAACCGAGGCATCCGGCAAGGCCGCACAATTTCTGCATTCCTTTTTTTAGTTGTAGCTCAAGTGTTAATATGATAAACCAACACTCTAATGTTGAAAGACAAAATTCTTTCAACATTCATGAAAATTCATGAAAGACAAGTTAAAATATCGCATGGCATGACAATCTTTCTTGGTGACAGTTGGTATAACCTTTGGGTCTGAATATGATTAATAAAAAAGCGCATGCGCGTGCGGTCTGTGTTTGTGTTTGGAGCTCTGTCGAATTGATTCATTAATCCCTGATTTTCTTCTTTACCACTCATTTATAAACAAGCACTTTCTATTTTTATATCATGTGAACTTATCCTCAACACTATTCCTTATAAAAAAAAACAATCGGATTGCTTTGATATCGCTACTTAGATCCAACTTTCCGAATCTCGGCTTCTAGCCTTTAGCCCGCTAGCATTTCACGCGTGGCCTCGCGCCTATCGATCGTCTCATTCACACCCGTTTCACTGAAAGGATACGGGTTATATCCATCATTTCAGTCCTAAATTAGTAGTGATATTGGTAGTATCACTACTAATTTACTGTTCATCTGTTATAATGGCGAACATAAATCGGATGTGTGTCTACCTCTGAGTGCAGGTGAGGACACATTCGAGCTGTTTTCGGTACGATTGGAGCTGGAGTCGGTGGAGAAGCAGATCCGTGTTCTGCTGGAGAAGCAAGCCGAGCTGCGAGATCGGCGATCAGCGCTTGAAACATCACGCGCCGATGCTCATAAGTCAGTGGTTAGTAACTTTTTGACTCCGACCTCGTCTACTCCATGCATTTCTCTGCCCAGGAGGACGCGATCATCTCTGTCTTCATTCACTCCGGCACCGACACAACACCATGGACCCTGGGTGATCCCACAGCGGAAGACACAAGCCAGGACCAGAGCAAGAACCTCTCCGCCCCTCCCGGTCAGATCTCCACCCGGAACCGCTTCTCCCCTCTTCGCGAGTCAGAACGCGACGACGCCGTGATCATCGGCACTTCCATGGTCCGTCATGTCCGTGCTACCTCAGGTAAGGGTAAGGTGCGCACTCACTGCTTTCCTGGTGCTCGTGTTCTTGATGTCGCTGCACAGGTTCCCGAGATCCTGAACGGTGACCACCGCGTCGGAGCTGTTGTGCTGCACGCGGAAACAAACGACATCAGGCTGCGGCAGACGGAGGTTCTGAAGAAGGACTACAGGAGCCTGATCGAGACGGTTCGCAGCACATCGCCTGAAGCAACGATCATCGTGTCTGGACCGCTTCCCACGTACCGACTAGGACAAGAAAGGTTCAGTAGATTATTTGCTCTAAATGAATGGTTAATGTCATGGTGTAATGAACAGAAACTGCTCTTTGTAAATAATTGGAATCTGTTCTGGGAGCGACCTATGCTCTACCGTGCTGATGGCCTGCACCCCAGCAGAAGCGGAGTGGCTGTTCTGTCGGACAACATCTCCAAGACGTTACACACCATATGACTAGTAAGTCAAAGTCCAAATCACAGTCTTTGCTGTCCCAACTTAAGTGATATAAGCAGTGTAGAACATTATATAGAAACTTTGTCTATTCCTCGTTTAGTGAGGCCAAACAATAAATCTAGTGTAGGATCTAGCAAAAATCTTATTTTTATTAAATCAGAAAATCTAAATATCAGTGAACAAAAACAATTTCTAAAGCTAGGTCTTCTAAACATTAGATCGCTCACACCTAAGGCGGTTATTGTAAATGAAACAGTCACAGATAATAGTTTCGATGTACTTTGCCTTACTGAAACCTGGCTTAAACCAAATGATTATTTCGGTCTAAATCAGTCTACTCCGCCAGGATACTGTTATAAGCATGAGCTTACCTGATCCATCTCAGCTGCTCAGTGAATCCAAACAAACAGATGAACTAGAGAAAATGACTAGCAGTTTGAGCACCATTTTCTCTAGTACACTAGATATTGTTGCACCAATTAGATTAAAAAAGGTTAGAGAGAAAACTAAAGCACCATGGTACAACAGTGCTACGCATGCTGTCAAGAGAGAAACTCATAACTTAGAGCGTAAATGGAAACAAACTAATTTAGAGGTCTTTAGAATCGCGTGGAAAGACAGTATGCCACGTTATAAAAAGGCTCTAAAAGCAGCCAGGGCTGATCATCTCCGCAAACTAATAGAAAATAACCAAAATAATCCAAGGTTTTTGTTTAACACCGTGGCTAGACTAACAAATAAACAGAAATCACCAGAGCAAAATATTCCGTTACAATATAGTAGTAATGATTTTATGAATTACTTTGATGAGAAAATAGAAAGCATCCGAAACACAATTGTAAATGTACAATCCTCTATGGTGTCTTATGATTCAGCCTCAATTATCGCCTCTCAAGAACAACTACACCGCTTTACAACAATAGTACAGGAAGAGCTAAATAAACTTATCATTGCATCTAAACCAACAACATGTTTATTAGATCCAATACCCACTAAACTACTGAAAGAAGTGTCACCTGTCGTGGAAGAGCCTCTTCTTAATATTATTAACTCGTCTTTATTTTTAGGTCATGTTCCGAAAATATTCAAGCTGGCAGTTATAAAACCTCTCATTAAGAAACCACAATTAGATCCAAATAACCTAGCAAATTACAGACCCATCTCAAATCTTCCATTTATGTCTAAAATACTAGAAAAAGTTGTGTCCGCTCAACTGTGCTCTTTCTTGCAAGAAAATGATATCTATGAAAAATTTCAGTCGGGATTCAGATCGCATCATAGCACAGAAACTGCGCTAGTTAAAATTACAAATGATTTACTTTTAGCTTCAGACCAAGGCTGTATCTCAATACTAGTTCTACTCGATCTTAGCGCTGCGTTCGACACTATAGGTCATAAAATACTCCTGGATCGACTACAAAACTACACTGGTGTTCAGGGACAGGCATTAAGCTGGTTTAGATCGTACTTATCAGACCGTTACCATTTTGTCTGTTTAAATGGGGAAAAATCGAAGATAACGTCAGTAGACTATGGAGTGCCGCAAGGATCTGTGCTAGGCCCTCTGCTATTCTCAATATACATGCTGCCACTGGGTAATATTATAAGAAAACATGGAATTAATTTCCACTGTTATGCTGATGACACTCAATTATATATCTCATCACGACCAGATGAAAACACTAACTTATCTAACTTGACAGAGTGTCTAAATGATATAAAATGGTTGACGTGTCATTTCCTGCTATTAAATTCAGATAAAACAGAGGTATTACTTATTGGTCCAAAAAACTACCCACAAAATCCCTTACAATACAACTTTAATTTAGAAGGATGTCCTGTTACTTTATCCACTACAGTAAAAGACCTGGGTGTTATACTAGACCGCAACTTTACTTTCGAAAATCATATTTCATATGTTACAAGAACAGCCTTTTTCCACCTTAGAAACTTTGCTAAGCTACGTAACATGATATCTGTTTCTGATGCAGAAAAGTTAGTTCATGCATTCATGACCTCGAGACTAGATTACTGTAATGCTTTATTAGCTGGTTGTCCTGCATCCTCAATAAACAAGCTACAGTTAGTGCAAAATGCAGCCGCTAGAGTTCTTACTAGATCAAGAAAATATGATCATATAACACCTATTTTATCATCTCTACACTGGTTACCTATTAAGTTCCGTTTCAATTACAAAGTATTCCTGCTGACCTATAAAGCCCTAAATGGTATAGCTCCGGTGTATTTAATGGACCTTCTATCGCCCTACAATCCATCGCGTTCTTTAAGATCACTAAATTCGAGGCTTCTGGTCATACCTAGGATATCTAAGTCCACTAAAGGAGGGGAGGGCACTCTCACATTTAGCTCCTAAACTCTGGAATAGCCTTCCTGATATTGTTCGAGACTCAGACTCGCTGTCCCAGTTTAAAACTAGATTAAAGACGCATCTCTTTAACCAAGCATTCACTTAAAGCTTACCTCTTATACTACTGCTGAATCAGTTCGAATGCATTAATATTATGAACATCAGCTATGCTAATTATTTCCCATCTGCCTTTCTGCTGTTATCTCGGGACGCTAGTCCCGAGGTAAATAGCGTTCGTCAGCTCCAGTTTGTATCCAGCCTCCCACGGAGACTTCAGATGCCCCAACACCTGCGATGAGACGACTCAACGCCTGTGAAGAGACGACTCGACGCCTGTGAAGAGACGACTCAACGCCGGCGATATGTTATGCCCTAAATTAATACATGATTAACTGACTGTATTTTTCAATGTACATTTCAGAAATGCACTTTCTATAAAGCTGCTTTGAGACAATGTGTATTGTGAAAAGCGCTATACAAATAAAATTGAATTGAATTGAATTAATAGCTTCTCAATTCTCTGGATTGAATTTCTTTAAATATGAGATCTTACAACTTAAAAACAACAACCTATCCACTGTCAGTAATAGTCCTGTTAAAAACGAAACCACTGATGTAATGGTCAACTCTAATTTCAGGTCTGTCATTAAAAAAATTCAAGAGAAATATAACGTACCTGAGAGTAGGGAACGAGTATTGTGTAGCTGTACGCAGTGGGGAAACTCCTTTCCTCAAGAAATATTGAAGCCTATAATTTAAGGCTATGTTAACACGGAAACGATCTGAAGAGAAAACGTGAAAGTGGTGTTGCGTTATCACTTTTTATTCTGCGTTTAGACGAGCGTTATGGGGGGGAAATCCGCGTGCATATGGTGATGCAAAAGTGTGTGAAATTCGATGTAGTATGCACTCCAGGCGGCTAGGTGGCAATGTGAAGCACTGACACACAATAACACCAATATCTGAGAATATTTTGTACAACTGCTGAAAAGACTCTTGTACGTTTATCAGAGCTGCTAGGGCAACTTGAAGGTCCGACGTATGGAAATAATCCGACATGTTGGTTTGTTATGTTATTGTATATGTTATACATGTTATTTTCCAGTACTGGTGCATGCCTGTGACGTAAACGCGCACGCGACGAGAGCCACCGTGAACAGATTTGCGTTTTTACCGTTTAGACGGGAACGCGACTGTTACGTCCTTGTGGTCTCGCGTGTATGTGTTCTTTTGTTTTTCTCTCTCTATCACATTCTTAGGATTGCGTCACCACTCATCCGCTGTTGGCTGAGAGAGATGTCAATCATCATCTACGTCGTGACGTCATCCTTCCCCCGCAGCCTATCAAGTTCACCTCTCGAGTTTAAAAGGAGGCTGAGAAGAACGCATGTCAGCTTGTTTTCTTTCTGTCGCTCTGCTTTGTCGCCTTGTATGTTTGTTGTTTTCTGTTACCGACATTATCCTGTTTTTTTTTCTTTCTGCCTATGATGGCGTGTTCTGAGATTACCAAGAGTAATGTGTTCTGCCTATGATGGCGTATTCTGAGATTACCAAGAGTAATGTGTTCTGCCTATGATGGCGTGTTCTGAGATTACCAAGAGTAATGTGTTCGGGAAGGGGTGGGGGTACTGGTCTTCTCATCTCTAACAATTGGAAATACTCAACTCTCTCTTCTCTATGCAATAACTACTCATTTGAATATCATGCTATTCAGAGGCGGACGGAGTATACAGCTTCATTACTTGAGTAAAAGTACAGATACCCCTTGCTAACTTTTACTCAAGTACAAGTTAAAGGACTACAGTCAGATGTCTACTTAAGTAAAAGTACTGAAGTACTTGTTTTGAAAAGTACTTGAGTATCAAGAGTACAAGAGTACATTTTCGCATTACTAATGCCACAGTGCTTACATTTATGTACAGAAACGTCCTACATGGAGTTATGAAAAATGTTAATATTAATACCTTGGAGAATGTAAAAGGAATTGAAAGTAAAATCAAGTCATTTTCATCTTTTTACCATGTTGCCTTATTTAACATTTAAGAAAATTTCAGAAAATTCAGAAAATGTAAATAGTCTGGCGATGTGGGGCCGTGGGTTGGCACATTCCCCGGAGGGACCCGCTGCGTCTTCATCCATTGTTTCATCCATGGTTTCGTCTCTTATCTAAATCTGACCATGAGTTGACTTTGGCGGAAAGCTGAAGGTGATTTCTGATAGGCTGTCTCAATCAGTGGCGCCTGCACAATCCAATCACGTTTGAGAGGGAAACAACAAATTGGGGGGTTCCGAAATTTTAATAAAAAAAAAAAAATACATTTTTTTTAGAATTAGTAACGGGTACTCACGGTTATGGATAGAAATGTAGTGGAGTAAAGAGTACAATATTTGCCTCTCAAATGTACTTGAGTAAAGTCATGAGTACTCCCCAAAAATGATACTCGAGTAAAGTACAGATCCCTCAAAATTGTACTTAAGTACTGTACTCAAGTAAATGTACTCCGTTACTGTCCGGCTCTGATGCTATTACACTTACAACTCCCATTAAGATCCATATTGTAGTCATGTATAGCCCCCCAGGTCAACTGGGAAGCTTTGTAGAGGAGCTGGATGTGCTGCTTTCCTCTTTCCCTGAGGAAGGCATCCCACTTGTAGTCTGTGGCGACTTCAATATCCATCTAGAGAAGCCGTATGCAACATACTTCATCTCTCTCCTAGCCTCCTTCGATCTCCAACGGCTTATCGCCACAGGTACTCACAAGTTAGTCAACCAACTGGACCTGGTTTACACACGCAACTGCATCACAGACAATATTTTGGTGAAACCTCTCAATGTTTCAGACCATTTCCTCATTACTTTCAATCTACAACTCACTACCCATGCACCACCAACCCTCCTACCAGTTAATTTCAGACGAAACCTGCGCTCACTTTCTCCATCCCTTCTTTCCTCTGCTGTGTCATCTTCTCTTCCCTTACCCTCGCATTTCTCATCTCTGGATGTAAATACTGCAACGGATACTTTATGCTCCACTCTAACCTCTTCTTTAGACAACATCTGCCCTCTCTCCTCCAGGCCAGAACGTGCTACTCCCTCCAACCCCTGGTTATCTGAGGTTCTTCGTGAACACAGGACCGAACTCAGGGCAGCAGAGAGGAAATAGCGCAAATCAAAAGACACATCCGACCTGAGTATTTATCAATCTCTGCTCTCTGCCTTTTCGGCTGATGTTCACACCGTAAAATCTTCATATTTCCACAACAAGATCAACAGCGCCTCTAACACACGTTCACTGTTCAAGACATTCAACTCTCTCCTCTGTCCACCTCAACCACCACCCACCTCCTCGCTGACTGCTGATGATTTTGCTAACTTCTTCACTAACAAAACTACAACTATCAGCAGTCAGTTCTCAGCTTCACACACACAGGAACACAGACTAACCTCTCCCACAGCCAACAACCTTCTCTCCTCCTTCACTCCACTAACCGAGGATGAAGTATCTAAACTTCTCCTCTCTAGTCATCCTACCACCTGCCCTCTGGACCCCATCCCCTCACACCTTCTACAAGCAATCTCTCCCACACTTCTTCCTGCTCTCACACACATCATCAACTCATCCCTCCACACTGGCATTTTCCCTACAGCGTTCAAGCAGGCTCGGGTAACGCCACTGCTTAAAAAACCAACGTTAAACACATCACTTTTAGTGAATTACAGACCTGTCTCTCTCCTACCATTCATTGCGAAAACACTTGAATGAGTTGCTTTCAACCAAGTATCATCTTTCCTGTCTCTGAACAACCAGCTGGATATCAACCAATCTGGCTTCAAGAAAGGGCATCCAACCGAGACTGCATTGCTGTCGGTCACTGAAGCCCTGCGGATCGCAAAAGCTGCTTCCAAATCATCTGTTCTCATCCTCCTGGATCTGTCTGCTGCCTTCGACACTGAACCATCAGATCCTTCTGTCCACCCTCTCATTACTGGGGATCACAGGTACTCCTCTCCACTGGTTTGAGTCCTATCTCACAGATAGGTCCTTCAGGGTTACATGGAGAGGAGAGGTATCCAAAGCACATCAACTGACCACAGGGGTTCCCCAGGGTTCAGTTCTTGGACCGCTCCTCTTCTCCATTTACACCACATCACTAGGACCCATCATACAGGCACATGGCTTCTCTTACCATTGCTATGCTGATGACACCCAGCTCTACCTCTCATTTCAACCAGATGATCCCACAGTAGCTGTACGGATCTCAAGCTGTCTGGCGGACATCTCGGCATGGATGAAGGAACATCACCTACAGCTCAACCTGGCAAAGACTGAGCTTCTCATCCTCCCTGCCAAGCCGTCTCTACAGCACGACTTCTCCATCCAGCTAGATTCTTCCTCAATCACCTCATCAAGGTCAGTCAGAAATCTTGGAGTAATCTTTGATGATCAGCTGACCTTCACAGACCACATCACAACGGCAGCTCGATCATGCAGGTTTGCTATGCACAACATCAGGAAGATCAGGCCTTTCCTAACTGAGCATGCAACACAACTTCTCGTCCAGGCCCTGGTCATTTCTAGGCTTGATTACTGCAATGCTCTCCTGGGTGGACTTCCAGCATGTGCAACTAAACCTCTACAAATGATCCAGAATGCTGCAGCTCGTCTGGTCTTCAACGAGCTCAAAAGGGCCCACGTCACTCCTCTGTTTATCTCTCTGCACTGGCTACCACTCGCTGCTCGCATCAAGTTCAAGGTGTTGACACTTGCTTACAGACTGATCTCAGGATCATCTCCCTCCTACTTCCACTCACTACTACAAGTCTACATCCCTACCAGAAGCCTACGATCAGTCAATGAGCGACGGCTCGTGGTACCATCACAGAGAGCCTCAAAATCACTCTCCAGAACATTCTCATTCACAGTGCCATGCTGGTGGAATGATCTGCCCACCCTCATCCGGAATGCAGTATCCCTGACAGCATTCAAAAGACAACTGAAAACTCATCTCTTCCGTGAGCATTTAACATAAAAAAAAAAAAACTTTTCCTTTAAATCCCTGCTTATCTGGCTTATGCTACTCCGAGCAATATCTGAACTTAGTATTTTGAGCACTTCTTGCGTTGTTTTTGTCTCTTCACGATGACTCGCTTGGTTTAGTCCTCAGTTGTAAGTCGCTTTGGATAAAAGCGTCTGCTAAATGACTAAATGTAAATGTTAATATTGATAGTAAGGGGTCGTAAAATTCAATCGAAGTCACGTGTCAGTCATTTTTTATGTATTTTTTCACATAAATGTCTATAACTCCGAAGCGAATTGAGATATTTTCACCAAAATCGACACACATATGTATGGGCTCACTTTGAGGACACATACATTTTTTTTAGGATTTTACCTCTTGGTGGCGCTATAATAGAACAAAACATGAAATTCCCATTGACTTCTATACAGTTTTGTGATGTAAAATGCTATACTTAACGAATGCATTGCTGTAACATTACGAAACTCTGAATTTGCTACCAGCACCTTGCCCTGAAGGTGCTGAAAAGATTTCGAGACAGCGCCACCTGTTGGTCAAAAGTTCAAATTACGTTCCCAAAAATGCTCATAACTTTTGAATAAATCTGCCTATTGTAATGACACTGGTCTTAATAGATTCCTTGGGTCATGCCGAGAACATGGATACCAAGTTTGACGTATTTTGACAAACTTCCTGTCCGCCATCTTTATTTACTTTCAAACCTTTTTTGAATTTCTCCTAGACCATTCGTCCAATTTTCACCAAAATCGAATCATATCATCTCCAGACCGTGCTGACTAAAAGTTATGGATTTCGTGTTGATAGAGGAAAGCAATTTCGTATACTGCAGCAGCAAAGTTGAGGCATGATGCCAAAAGGACTATTCAGGCTTAATATCTGCAATTCCTTGACATATTGACATCAAACTTTGTATGTGTCATTGCCACTTCACTCTGATCACATCACATCGATTTTGTAACTGCGGCGCCTATTGGTCGAAAGTGATAATCCATTAAATCAACTTAAGAGTTACTGTATATGAATTTTTAGCCATTTGCCCATAATTCTCTTAAAATGTCTTTAATTGCTCCTTGCTGCAGTTGGTCTGCCACTCCCACCCATGATGGCATCTGTTGCTGCTTCTTGCACTTGGCCCCGGTACTGGCTGCTTGCAGCTATATTTATTATTATTTCATCTCTTGGCATTTTCACTTATGTACAATAAATTGTACTTTATTTTTTTCACAGTACCTCGTTACGTGTCGTCTCTTGCCATTTTAGTCACACCATTTTCTGATCACGACCTCAATGTTGCCCCTTTATTGACTTTGTGTCTAAGGGTGCGTAACATTTAATGGGGGCTCGTCCGGGATATTTAATCCCAAATAAATGTATAGTTGTGATCAATTGTGTGTGTGCTAGTGGTAACTGACATTACGTTAGTTTGGCGGAATACGTACTCGGAGTAGTATTTTTGTTCTCGTTTGCTGGTTGTGCATCATGGAAATGTTTAGCTTGCAAAAGTTCATTGCCAACCCGTCTTTTGAACAGATTAGTTCATGCAAGAAGCAAGACTTAGTGCTGATAGCTGATCACTATCAGGTTGTTGTGAGTAGACAAGCTCTTAAGAGTGAGATAAAGAGTACGCTGATACAGCATTTAAAAGAGATCAATGTTCTTCCTATGTCAAATACCGTGGATGATGATGGGGCTGGCGGAGGTGTTTGTGTGAGTGACGTTGCAGTGGCATATCGCAGTTTTGTGGATGATGAGGATAAGCAGAATGGTAGAGCTGATGCTGAGGCGGAGGTGATGGCTGATGCTAAGGCCGGCTTGCCACCGTTTGATCCATTCTCTCCCACTTCTGTTGATTCTAGAGACGGTGCGCGACTGAAAGTCCGCTTGGTCCGTTTGCAATATGAGGCACAGGAGAAAGCCCAGGCACGTCAAGCTGAGATAAATCTGCGTTTGGAAGTACGCAGGCTTGAGATTGAGGCTGAGACTCTGAAAGCGATGAGAGTTAAATCCAGCTCCGGCTTCTGATGTTCCTCCGCAGTCTGATTCATCCCAGGTAACATTTGACATAAGTAAGCACATTGCCTTAGTACCTCAGTTTAGAGAGTCAGAAGTAGATTCTTATTTTAATGCATTTGAATGCATAGCTACTTCTCTTCATTGGCCTAAAGATGTCTGGTCTTTATTGTTACAGTGCAAATTGATGGGTAAAGCTCAAGAGGTTTGTTCTACTTTATCTTTAGAAGAAAGTTTAAAGTATGAGTCTATGAAGTCTGCGATACTTCGTGCTTATGAGTTAGTTCCAGAGGCATATAGAGAGAAAGTTTCGAGGGCATAAAAAAAATTCGGCTCAGACATTTGTGGAATTTGCCAGAGACAAAGAAATTTTGTTTGAAAAGTGGTGCACAGTGTTGTGGAAGAATTAATATTTTAGTTTTTCATTTTGACATAGTGTGGGTTTTCTTTTTATTCAATCATATATTTTCTCTGCTGGAATATTTGCATATACCTGGCAGGAACAAAGGGACACACACAGACATAGCAAATGGTCAGGAAGAGCCTCTGAACTCGTTAGCATGGGTAATCAGGTAAGACAAAGGGGGCTATCCAGCCTTTTGACCTCACAGGTGTGAGAATAGCAAAGCCCAGAGAGAAGGGGGGATCAGAGGGACCATCAGATCACTGTATTTCTAATCAACCAATCTGGTTTTATTGGGGTAAGACAAAGGTTATTCAGCCCTTTTGACCTCACAGGTGTGAGGATAGCAAAAGCCCAGAGAGAAGGGGGGTTTAGAGGAGTTTCAGACCATTGTATTTCTAACCAACCAGCCAGATCTGGTTTTACTGGAATCAGCGGAAAAGTACAGAAGAAGAGACTTTGTCAAAGGGGAGTATAAAAGCTGCTTGGTTTCTGTGTGATAGAGGTCTGTGTTCCTACCGTGGGGTAGCTGCCATGGTATCTTTTGTGAACAACTTCCTTTAAAAAATAAACTTTCTTTTAAAGTACAATTGGAATCTGATGTCTCTTACTGTGATGCTTGTTTGTTAATTATTGATTTTTGCCATATCAATTGGTGTCAGACGTGGGGATCTCACAGCAGTTTCTTCTGGTCCTGAAGGCGACCTGACGACCGATCATCCTAGAAGCACCAGGCTTCTGGTCTTTCCTCGGAAAAATTGAGAGAGAAGAGCCAGACTGCCTTCAGGGCCAGGAGGAACTCGGCTGAGATCTGAAAGAATCCGGTGGCAGTAAAAAAGCATCGCAGGTAAGAGAACCTAAAAATTATTTTATTTTGTATGGTGTAATTTGATATAAATGGGACTGAACATTTAGTGGCTGAGTCTGTTTCTGTGGTGCGGGTACAAGAGGTGACCAGAATTAATTAAGATTTGGGGCCAGTTCAAGAGATTTCAGAGAGATTCAAGAGATTTTGACTTTAATCTGGAATTAATTGAAATCAGGCAGCCAGATCAAGATATTTCAAGTGGCACTGAGTTCTCGTGAAAAATCTGGAAGTAATTGAGATATGGGGTCAGATCAAAAGACTCAGGCAGGTTACAGTCCAGAATTGATTGAGACCTGACAACAGGTCAAGATATTTCAGGTGGACTTTAATCTGGAACTGATTGAGATTGGGTAGCCAGATCAAGAGATTTTCAAGCAGAAGCACTATTGTGCACCCTTGAACTGATTTTGGGTTAAGAAATCAGATCTGTCAGAGACATCCAACAGATTATTAGACGTCTAACGGTAAATCCACAGAAATAGAAAACAGCCAATATGGGGTAATCTAACAGCAAGCTAGATAATTTTTACACACCAGTTTTCGGTCAAATGAAAAAGAATTACGGACAAAAATGTATGCTAGACATAGAAAAGTTGATCAAATATCATGATTTTCCCGAAGAAGGGACACTGAGCAAAATAAGAATGAATGTTGTGAAAAAAAGCAGTTAAAAAAGCAGTAAAAAGCAACAGAGTTGTTGCGTTTGTTCTCGTCATGTATGTAAAAATTGCGAACAGACAGTGGATTGCTGGTTATCAGAGGCCGATAGAAGGGAACGAAGGCAAATGCAGAAAGAATTAGCGTGTAGAACTGAGAATGAAACGTGTGAAAGAGCTGTATGTATGTCTGCACCACAAGAAACAACTAACAAAAAGAGTGAGTGTGTTTCCCCATATATGATCGAGCCGGCGCCCCTGCCACCGGCATATAAACCTCATTATCCCGTAGTGGAACTACGAGTCCTGAAGCTGAACTCTGACCTCGACTGCTCTCCGCCCAGAAGACCAGCGCAAGCATGAGCACCAGCACCAGCGCAAGTACCACCAGCACAAGCACCACCAGCACAAGCCGACACGGGCGGAGACATGGAAGAACTCTTCTCCGAAACAATCCCCAACACCCCTGATCCCGACAGTGCAGGGGCCCGCGGACCGGAAGAGACTCTGACAAGATCAAAGGTGAAACAAGAAAAAGTCAGCTTCACCGCCCCCATGGTCGAAGTAGTGGGAGCGGACGGGCCGATGATGGTCTTTAGACCGTGGACCGTGAACGACATGAAAGAAGCCATGGCCCATCTGCCAAACCCTGAGGACGCAGGCGACAAATTTTCAAATGAACTAATCATTTTTTGTCAAGAATTCAGTCCAACTAAACAGGAGCTGAAACGGCTGCTAGCCGTGAAACTGGGAGCCACAAACTGGCATAAAGTGAGCGGATCGATCGAGGGGGGAGACCTACGGTGGGCACACAGAGACTGGGACAATGGAACCAACAGTCCATACACGCAAGCTGTGGGGAAGTTAGCAATAGCTGTGAAGACAGCATTTCCTGCACGAGTGGACACAGCAAAGATTAACAACTGTTGCCAAACGAGAGACGAGTCTGTTCGAGACTACTACACCAGACTTTTTGGGACATTTCAAAAACACAGCGGCTTGGAAGAGCCGACTGACAGGGGAACTCAACCGGGCACATGGGAGTGCCACTTGCATAGTTGTTTTTGAATGGACTGAGACCAGAAATAGCGCAAGCTGTGAAAGGAAGCTACATTGAATGGCAGCGAGGCCGGCTAACCTCCACGCTGGCACATGCTGTGCACGCGGAAGAACAAATGCTGACAAAGAAAGACAAAGCCAAGGAGAGGGGAGAGAGACAGCTTCAACTTGCAGTAATCAGCATCTCATCTAACGACAAAGCACCGCAACAAAGGAAAGGTGACGAGTACCAGAGACGGTGGAAATGCAGCTTGTGTAAAACGGACAACCATGCGTTCAGAGACTGCACAAAGTGTAAAAGATGCAAGAAAAACGGACACTGGGTCAATGAATGTCCGCAACAAAATGCAGATTGAAACGAGGCGAGCAGAGAGCAGCGAGGAGAGAGTCGAGCTAAGGGTGGACAGCGATCGGCTACAAGACAGGGAAGTGAACATGTTTTACTAACACGCAAACACGACACACACACAAACACATACACTGATTCACTTTCTGCTTTCTGCAATGAAGAAAATGCTTGCAAACCTTTCTGTGTGAATGACAAAGTTTTATGCAATTAAGTATCTGCTGAATGTTTGAGAATGTAAAACAGTTCAGGGTTTTTACAAATGCCAAAATATCAAATGCTAGTAAATGGGGTATTAGTAGATTTTTTTGGTTGATTCGGGAGCGGGTGTTTCCACGTTACGACCATGTGACTTGCCATGTATGCCAGAATTAACAGGTTC
Organism: Meda fulgida; assembly: GCA_030578275.1. Classification (NCBI taxonomy): domain Eukaryota; kingdom Metazoa; phylum Chordata; class Actinopteri; order Cypriniformes; family Leuciscidae; genus Meda; species Meda fulgida. Next base: position 7,537,874 of record CM060618.1, read on the forward strand.
AGTGTTTGAAAGTATTTCGGCCTCGGGCCATCTGATTTCTGAAAAATTCACAGTGCCCTTAGAGTGTAAGACAGAGAAGGGGAGAACATTCAAACATGCGTTTTTGTGTTCACCATCTTGCCCGGTACCTCTAATGGCCCGAGACTTAATGTGTGAATTAAATTTAACACTTATGGGAAATTCATTTGGGATTAGCATTGAGGAAGAACCGCAAATTTGTTGCTCTAAATTAGAACCACAGTGGGCATACGTATGGCGTATGAAAAATGACGATTGTGCAAAAATGATCTTAAAATTGGCAAAGGATCGAACAATGTCATTTGACACAGAAAATATGATGCCTGACTAGTTGCATTGCACGTCACATGTCGTAATAGAGCGTGAACCACAATATGATGAGGGGTGGTTTAAAGGGGAAGAAAACGAGACTGTAGAATTTGATAAGGTTTTCTGGACAGAAAATGTGTTTGCGCTTTCAGCCTGTCTGACTAAAAATTAATGGGAGTTATTTTTGATAGCGGGGGAAACAGCACCACACTTGTCAGTTACCAAGGCCAGAGAGCAACAGTGGGCAGATTTGGGCCCTTTTGTGAGAAAATGTCTGAGAGTAACAGATTGGGTTGAAATAAATACAGATGTGAAACACCGCAAAGATATAGGCGCATTTATGTCAAAATGTGATCTTGTGGTTGAAGTACAGAGAACTGTAACTGCCGTTATGAAGAGTGGAGAAACATGAGGTGGGGGCTATTTCTGCCACAGACATTCACCCTGCTCTGGCGGAAATACCTCCTGACTTATGGGCAAAACACAAGTACGATGTGGGTTTGATAAAGGGATGCGAGCCAGTTGTAATAACCCCAAAATCTGATTACAAACCGTGTCAGGCGCAATATCCACTCAAACGCGAAGCATTGCAAGGCATAATGCCAGTATTTGATTCCCTGTTAGAGGAGGAAATAAATGTGCCATGCAATGATTCACCGGTGCACACACCAATTTTTCCTGTAAAAAAGATTTGAGACAGAAGTCAGCCCACAGAGTGGAGATTCGTGCAAGATTTAAAGGCTGTAAATTCAGCTGTTATCGTCAGGGCAGCACGTGTGCCAAACCCTTATACAATTTTGTCACAAATTCCGCAAGATGCAACGTATTTCACTGTGGTGGATTTGGCTAATGCTTTCTTTAGCATCCCAGTGGAAGAGAAAAGCCAGTTTTGGTTTCCGTTTGATTCCAATAATAAGGGCTACACGTTTACACAATTATGTCAGGGATACTGTGAAAGTCCGACCATTTACGATGAGGCCCTTTGGAGAAGTATTTAGCCTCTGACTTTGACAGCTGGAACAGCCTTATTACAATACGTTGATGATTTATTAATTTGTGCCAAAGATAAAACTACTTGCATTTCTGACACTGTGACGCTCCTAAAGCATTTGGAGCAGGAGGGGCACAAAGTCAGCCTTTCAAAGCTGCAGTTTGTGAAACAAGGAGTGACATTCCTGGGACATGTTATCCAAACCTAACAGCAAGGCACTGTCTGAGAAACAGGTAAAGGCCATAAAAGAGGTGCCAAAACCGGTTACAAAGAAACAAATGCTGTCATTCTTGGGGATGTGCGCTTACTGCCGTACGTTCTTTCCTAATTATTCCATCTTTTAACAGCCCTTGCGAGGCCTAACGACAGGGAAAGGACTGAGGAAATGTGACAGACTTGTTTGGACAAGTGAGGTTGAGGAAGCGTTTGATAACATGAAAGTGCAATTGGCTATGGCTCCAACATTAGGCCTTCCTGTCATAAACCGCCCGTTTGTACAGATAGTTGATGAAAAGAAAAATTTTATGACTTCTGTTCTCTTGCAGACTCATGGTGACAGACTGCGACCTGTGGCTTATTTTTCAACAAAACTTGATCCGGTAGCTGCAGGACTTCCCCATTGCCTCAGGGCAGTGGCAGCAGCTGAGCTGGCTGTGATGGCCTCCAGAGAGTTTGTAGGATATTCTGATTTAACTTTAATGCTGCCACATGCAGTCTCCATGATTTTGCAAGAGCAGAGAACTTCACATTTGTCTACAGCCCGATGGCTGAGGTATCATACTATTTTGTTGGACATGCCAAACATAACTGTGAAAAGATGCACAACTTTGAATCCTGCCACCCTCCTGCCTACACAGGAGGATGGAGAGGAACATCATTGTTGTCTGTCAGCGCTTGAACAGGTGTGCACACCATGTCCAGACCTTCTGGACGTACCGTTAGATAATTGTGACAATGTCCTGTTTTTTGATGGGTCTGCATCAAAAGATCAACGAACAGGACAGAATAAAGATGGTTTTGCAGTAACGACTGAATTTGAAACTCTGATGTCTGGCAAATTACCATCACATTATTCTGCGCAAGCAGCTGAACTGGTCGTGTTGACTGAAGCATGCAAGTTGATGACAGATAAATGTGTGACAATTTACACAGACTCGCGGTATGCTTTTGGAGTCACGCATGACTTTGGTGCTTTGTAGAAGCACAGAAAAATTTTGAAATCAGATGGGCGCCCGATACTAAACGTGTCTCTGGTATCGGACCTCCTCGAGGCCATTCTGTTGCCAGACAAAATTGCATATTGTAAATGCGCAGCGCATACTAATGATAAAAGTTTCATTTCAACAGGAAATGGCAGAGCTGATATGGCTGCAAAAGCAGCGGCAGCGGATCAGACTAAAGATGATAGTAAAAGCGCCACTTGCGCACAAGTTGACATTAACCTCGACATTTCTCCTATTTGTCCTATTTAACAATCGATTTCATTGAATGAACCCCTTGTGGGAAACTGAAATATTGTCTGGTAGTGGTTGACAAGTGGGTCAAGGCTTTCCCAACCTCGAAACAAGACGCGGCAGCTGTAGCCAAAGCTCTGCTAACCGAGATTGTTCCGAGATGGGGAATTCCAAGAAAAATCAGTTCTGACAACGGAACACATTTTGTCAATGAGGCAATAAAGCAGGTGGGTCAGTTCTTAGGAATTGACATGAGAACACACTGTGCCTATCACGCCGCCAGGGGAGGAGCTGTGGAACGTGAGAACCAGACGGTAAAGAACAAATTGGCAAAATGTTGTGAGGAAACTGGACTCTCGTTGGGTGAAAGCACTCCCAACCGTGTTAATGTTCATGAGAATGAGAAAGAGAGCCAAAACAAATTTGAGCCCATTCGAAATTCTCTTTGGTAGACCACCATTCATGGGAATAGAGGGGGGAAAATGCAGGCTTCCATCAACGGATTTGTATGAAAATGAGATGTTAAATTAATGCAAGGAAATGTCGTGTCTGTTATCCAACATTTCTGTGCAGGTCAAAGCTGCCCAGGCGAAGGTTGCGGAGACGTTCTTGCACAAGATCAAGCCGGGGGATTACGTGGTAATTCGTGACCTGAGAAGGAAGAACTGGAGGGTAAAACGGTGGCGAGGACCGTACCAAGTCTTGCTGACAACACACATGGCGGTGAAGGTTGGAGAGAGAGCTACGTGGGTGCACGCCAACCACTGCAGGAGAGTTCCGCCCACATCGGAAAGGCAACAGGAGGAGGAGCCTCAGCCACAACAACAACTGCAACAACAAACCCCAAGATCGAGCCCAAACACCAGGTGCAAGAGCAAGGTCGCTCAGGAAGAGTAATAAGGCCGGTGGGCAGAGTAAAGCCATTTGTGCAGCCACAACCAAAGATATTGATCATTGCAGAGAGCTGCAATCATGGATCGTTCAAGACTGTGGTACCCATTCAGACTGCCAGGAATGCATGAACTTTGTAAGACTACATTCATTTCAACCTTGATAAATCTGTGTTCCACTGAGGGCTTGAAAGTGCCATCTGCGAAAAAACACACCAACTGGACTGAAACATCTCTGCTGAACAACACCATCAGACAGCGTGATAAGAGACACATTCCCGGAAGTGGAGCCGGTGAGAGGACTGCATGGAAGCATCATTACGATAGAGGAGGGATCAAGTGTGGCTTTTAAGTGCAACCCATTCCAAAAGAATTGTCTCGGATGTGACGGACATACTGAAGAGCACGCACATTTCTATTTCTGTGAAAGCCCATGTAAGTGGACCAACGTGAAAGCATACGCTCATCACTACAAGACGGAATACGACGAAAGATTTCAGGTGCACGCTGTAGATGAAATGAATAACAACATATACGGAATGAGAGTACAATTGGAAAGGGCGACACGTGCAGACCAAGGCAGGTATTACTGTGCCCTGGATTTGGCTGAAACTGACTGGTATGAGACAATAGACATTATGGTAATCGAGGCAAGCAGACTACAAACAACAACGACGACGACACCTTTCTTATCACCTGTGTCACCCGAGATCGAACAGGCTACTGAAGAGGAACTGGCCTGGATGGGAAACGGAGACATAAGCAAAGGTCAAATAAATCCTGAAGTGCGGAAAGCCATGATAAAATGCCAAGGGAACAAAGCCTGTACTGGTTCTGCTACAGAAAGAGGAACTGGAGATCAAAACGAGTTGCTGGATGTGTCTGCAAATATCTCATGCCTGGAAGGCCGTCCCTCTGAGAACAACAACAGTCAACGAGACTAAGTGTCTTATTCCCCAACAAATGACTGATGTGCTAAAAGCTGCTGTGGACCTAGAGGAAGGGAGAACACCACGAAACCGCCTGCTGACGACTGTGATCATATACAACAATACAGCAACACCAACATAGCAATTCCACCTTTGAGGGTAAGATCTGCCCAGGGTGACGTTTGTATCTGTTTCAACAGACCAAGACTGTTAAGGACTGGATGGTCTGACTGCAGAATCAAAATTAATGTACATGATAGAACAATGAGCAATTGTACAGCAGTCATCAACAATGAAGAAATCAACTTCACATGCCCATTCAACAAACCGCACCAAAGTTCCCCAGTGGCGGTGTGGGTTTGTGGCGACAGAGCTTACCACCATTTGCCTAAAAAAGACTGGTCAGGTTGCTGTTATCCAGCTTTAATGAATGTGGGGACTTCTGTGTATTTGCCAATCAAAGTAGGTAAGCGGGAGAGACGAGATGTTAAGATTTTGCCTGGGGCTTTGCCAAATCATTATGCGGGGTACAAATGAACTGATCCATGGACAACACCGGGAGCAAATATAGGTTGGTCAATTTTCTTAGGGGTGGGTACAGCGGGAACGATTAACAAGATTAATGGGTTAGCATGGACAGTATTAGTGATAGCCAATAGCACAGAAAATTATTTGACATTAATAAGCGAGGAAATGCGTCAATTGAGAGAATCAGTTATTCAAAACCGTTTAGTTCTTGACATTCTTATGGCAGAAAAGGGCGGAGTCTGTAAAATGCTGGGGGTGTCTTGTTGTTTTAACATTCCTGATTACAGTGATAATATAACCAACATAATTGAACACATGAAAGAGGCCGTAAAAGAACCTGAAAGGACTGACAACCAGTGGGCCGGGTGGATTATGTCTTTGTGGGGAGGATGGATGTACTGGATAATTCAAAATGTTCTGCCAATTGTAGTAATAGGAATTCTGATTCTATTCTGCTTGCCATGCATTATGAGATGTATTTCCAACACAGTACAGAGATTGGTCAGAGCGGGGACAACCATACAAGCAAAAAAGCTGACCGTTTATCCGATAGATGATGTGTACAAATGTGATTATGAGAGCAACGAGAGTGTTGACATTTACACAGAAATGTGATAGGTTTGAAATGGGGGATTTTATTTTATTTTATGTTTATATTTTTATTGTATTTTATTATACTTTTTCTTTATTCCTACTATGCTTTAAACTATGTCTGAGATGACTGAGAGTACCTATTTGCTACAAACTTTTTACTTTTAAAATTTTCATTACTTTCAAAATATTCTTTCCAAAATTCAAGTAGAGTCATCAGGTATACGAAAATCACGCATCTGTTATGTGTAAATTGTTTGGGAGTGCGGCACGCACAGGCAGCTCTCGAGGGAGCCGTCTGTGAGCACTGTGAAGCACTTCCATTAAGAGTGCTGCGCTCCCGCTTGACTATTTTTTCTAAAGATGGCCAAGCTCGCGATCCTTGCGGTTCAGGTCCCGCGTCCGTTGAGGCGGCGCGGAGGCTTAAATCGTGGGGATCACAGAAGGATCTAGCAGATGAGAACGAGACTGCCGAGGCACTTTCTCGTTCGTCATCTGCGGATTCTATAACGCTCGCGCATGGTGCAGAAGCCCGCGCTGCGGCTTCTTCTGCCCATGACGAGTGCCCGGTGCTTGAGCCGTCTGCTTCCAAGGAAGTGGATGTGCTCAGCACCGGGAGCGCGGAACATGAGTCACACTCGCTAGCTCATGTTCCCGCTTATGAGGAACTGGTGGAGGTTGTAACGCGTGCTGTGGCTAGACTCAATATTAGCTGGCCACAAGATAAGCAGGAGGAATCTCGTCAGAGTAAATTAGACGAGAGATTCCTGCAGCACCGATTACAACCTCAGCGCCGGGGCTTGACTTTTTTCCCAGATCTCCATAAAGAAATAATTAGATCCTGGGAAAAGCCCCACTTGTCTCGCATCTCACATAATACATCGTGTGATTATAGTAATGTTGTGGGTGCGAGAGAGGCGGGGTATGGCAGGATGCCGCGTGTGGAGGAAGCTCTAGCGATTTATCTGTCTCCCGAAGCGGCATCCTCGCTTAAAGCCCCGGCGCTGCCCAGCAAACCATGTAGGGACACCTCTGCATTGGTGGGCCGGGCATATATGGCGGCTGGTCGAGCTGGTGCGTCCCTGCACTCGATGGCTATTTTGCAGGCGTACCAAGCCGATATTCTCAAAGATCTAGATGAGGGGGAGGGACCAACACCTGCTGATATTGCTGAGCTAAGAAGAGCCGCAGATTTATCTCTCCGTGCCACTAGGGAGACGGTCCGTGCTATTGGCCGCTCCATGTCAGCTTTGGTGGCCACGGAGAGGCATCTGTGGTTAAATTTGTCGGGCATGAAAGATAAAGATCGTTCCTTTTTATTAGATGCCCCGATATCGCCTTCTGGCCTGTTCGGCGACGCAGTATCTACTGTCGTCGACAGGTTTCAGGAGGCGAAAAAACAGTCGGCAGCCTTTCAGCAGTACCTCCCCCGCCGTTCTAGATCTGGGAGGGCTGGTCCAAGTGGCCAGGCTCAGCCGTCAGCCAGCTCCTCTCATCGCTTGGAGCAAAAGGAGAGTGTTTCTTCTCGAGCCCCTCCTACGGGAACTTGGCAACAGAGAAAACGCTCTCATTCTAAATCCTCTGGCCAGAAGGGCGACTTGAGGGCCATCATTCAGGCTAAGAGGGACGTAGGAAAGAGGTCCTAGCCAGAGTAATAGGACCTCTAAGGGGGCCCCCCCCACCGTGAGGCAACCGAGGTTGTTTTCCCAGCGGAGCCCTTTGGAGAAAGATGTGGTCCCGCAGTCATTGACGCTTCTGGTCGCATCATTTACCAGCGAACGCACACCGTGGCGCTCGCCCCAAGAGCTTACAAAAGAGCACCACCTATGGTTGAAAAATCATTCTCGTCCGCTTCCTGTCAGTTCGCTGCTTCAGGAGGTCGAGAACGATGCTCGAGAAACACCCGAGGCCAGCCTCGAGAGGCTGGTTCCCTTATTAAATTTTTTGGAGTGGTGGCGCCTTCTTCCAAATATTTCTATATGGGTCCTGAATATAATAGAAAAAGGGTACAGACTGCAGTTCGGTCACCAACCTCCCAGGTTTGCAGGGGTGGTACCGACTACAGTGGTTCCAGAACAGGCTCGGGTTATGGAACAAGAAGTACAGGCTCTACTGGTCAAAGGGGCCATAGAATGTGTTCCCCTACCAGACAGGGAGTCAGGGTTTTACAGCCGATACTTTATAGTTCCAAAGAAGGATGGCGGGCTCAGGCCGATTTTGGACTTGAGGCACTTGAATCAGTCTCTGAGGAGGTTCAGGTTCAAGATGCTGACGATTCCCATCATTGTGAACCAAATCAGGTCCGAGGACTGGTTTGTCACAATAGACCTAAAAGGCGCCAATTTTCATGTCTCCATCCTTCCATGTCACAGGAAGTACCTAAGGTTTGCTTTTGGGGGCGAAGCATATCAATATCGGGTTCTTCCGTTCGGCCTAGCACTCTCTCCCCGCACGTTCACGAAGTGTATGGATGCAGCTCTGGCTCCTCTCAGACTCCAGGGCATTCGTATACTGAATTATATCGACGACTGGCTGATATTGGCTCAGTCTCGGGAAGTGGCAGTTCGGCATCGAGATGTCATCCTTGGCCACATTCAGAAGTTGGGGTTAAGACTCAACACGAAAAAGAGCGTGTTGGAACCAGCTCAGAAAACAACGTTTCTGGGTGTGGTATGGAATTCGGTTACGATGCGGGCACACATGTCTCCTGCACGTGTCCAGTCCATCCTAAATATGGTTTCAGGAGTAAAGCTAGGTCAGGCCATCACTGTGAAGCAATTTCAAAGAATGCTGGGCCTCATGGCAGCGGCATCCAACATTATACCTTTGGGCCTTCTACATATGAGGCCCCTTCAGTGGTGGCTAAAAGCCAAGGGGTTTTCTCCCAAGGGGAATCCGTTTCGTATGATCAGAGTAACGCGCAGATGCCTTCGTTCTCTACAAATATGGAAGAAATCTTGGTTCCTGTCCCAAGGGCCAGTGTTGGGAGCGTCATGTCGCTGGAAAGCCGTTTCGACAGACGCCTCCCTCACTGGCTGGGGCGCGGTCATGGACGGCCGCTTTGCCAGGGGTCTGTGGCAGGACCATCATCATTCTTGGCACATAAACTGTCTAGAGATGATGGCTGTGTTGAGGACTTTGAGGAGCTTCCTTCCAGACATCAAGGGCTACCATGTCTTAGTACGATCAGACAATACATCAGTGGTAGCTTATCTGAACCATCAAGTGGGACTCAGATCGCGCCCTCTGTGCAGATTGGCGCATCAGATTATTATTTGATCCCAAGGGAAAATACTGTCTATCAGAGCAATGTATATTCCGGGGGTTCAGAATCAGGGAGCAGACATCCTGTCGAGGCAGGGGCTGAGGCCCGGGGAATGGAGACTTCATCCAGATGTGGTGAAGTTGATATGGGAGAGGTTTGGACCAACGGAATTGGATCTATTTGCATCTCGAGGACGTCCCACTGCCCACTTTGGTTCTCCCTTTCACATCCAGCCCCACTGGGGTTGGATGCCATGGTACAGGCTTGGCCGAGGCTTCGCCTGTACGCATTTCCCCCGATCGCTCCGCTTCCGAGAGTCCAGGAGAGGGTCCGTCAAGAGGGCATCAGTCTACTTCTGGTTGCCCCAATGTGGCCGACCCGAGTGTGGTTTTCAGACGTGATATCACTCCTGATAGCTCCGCCATGGCAGATTCCTCTGAGGAGGGATCTGTTGTCTCAGGCGGAGGGCACAATCTTCCACCCTCAGCCAGAGCTGTGGAAGCTGTGGGTCTGGCCTCTGAGGGGGTTCAGTACCTAAATGCTGGTCTATCAGCTGGAGTGGTTGAAACCATACTTAGCTCAAGGGCTCCGTCTACTAGGAGATTATATGGCCTCAAGTGGAATGTGTTTGTCACTTGGTGTAGAGAGCAGGAGTTAGATCCAGTAAACTGCCCGGTGGCTTCAGTTCTGGAGTTTCTCCAAGATTGTTTCTCTGCGGGTCTCTCCCCTTCCACGCTTAAAGTGTACGTGGCTGCTATTGCGGCTTTCCACGCACCGTTAAGTGATGGGCCTCTGGAGAGGCACCAGTTGGTCATACGTTTCCTCTGTGGTACTTGGAGGATGAGACCGACAACCAGGTCCAGGGTTCCGGCCTGGGACATGGTGGTGGTTCTTGAAGGGTTATCCCTGGCCCCCTTCGAACCTCTGCAGTTGGCTTCACCTAGGGATCTTACGCTAAAAATGGTATTTCTCTTAGCTATTACCTCTCTTAAGAGGGTGGGAGATCTCCAAGCCCTGGCAGTAACACCAGCTTGCTTGGAGTTTGCCCCTAGCAGAGTTAAAGGTTTTTTGCACCCGAGTCCGGGCTACGTGCCCAAGGTTCCTACGAATGCGGCTCGGTCCACGGTCCTTCAGGCGTTCCATCCTCCACCTCATGTGTTGGCAGAAGAAGAGAAGCTTCATTTGCTCTGCCCCGTCAGAGCTTTGAGCGTGTACCTCGAGAGGTCCTCTCCTTGGAGGAGGTCGGACCAATTATTAGTGTGTTTTTGGTCACCTAAGAAGGGGCTCCCGGCATCCAAGCAAACTATTAGTAATTGGATTGTTCAGGCTATTACCTTGGCTTACAAGGTGCGCGACTTGCCTTCACCTTTAGCTGTTAGGGCTCATTCGACTAGAGGCATGGCTCGCCCTAGGGTCCTCCTTTCGGGAGTGCCCCTCCAGGAGATCTGTGAGGCAGCCGGCTGGGCTACCCCGCACACTTTTATTGGATTTTACAGTTTACACCTCCCTAGTACACCTGGCGCACACGTGCTTTCGTCCTAGTTGATAGCCTGAATCAGTTTCACTCCGGGACAGGCCTATTCGGTGCGTGGCCTAGTGGGTATTCGTTCCCCAAAGTGTCGAGTTCTCGACGCAGTGTTGAGTTCCCTCGAAAGGGAACGTCTCGGGTTATGACTATAACCCTTGTTCCCTGAGAACAGAGGGACCATCAGATCATTGTATTTCTAATCAACCAATCTGGTTTTATTGGGGTAAGACAAAGGTTATTCAGCCCTTTTGACCTCACAGGTGTGAGGATAGCAAAAGCCCAGAGAGAATGGGGTTTAGAGGAGTTTCAGACTCTACTCTAGGAGTTTGTATTTCTAACCAATCAGCCAGATCTGGTTTTACTGGAATAAGCTGAAAAGTACAGAAGAAGAGACTTTGTCAAAGGGTTTCTGTGTGATGGAGGTCTGTGTTCCTACCGTGGGGTGGCTGCCATGGTATCTTTTGTGAACAACCTCCTTTAAAAGAATAAACTTTCTTTCAAAGTACAATTGGAATCTGATGTCTCTTACTGTGATGCTTGTTTGTTAATTATTGATTTTTGCCCAATCAACAGCTAGCAAAGTGAGTGACTAACGAGTTACGAGAGCTCGTACTGCTAGAAGAGTTCAAGAGGTGTTTGCCTGATCGTGTTGTGGTCTATCTAAATGAACAGAAAGTAACTTTGTTGTCTCACGCAGCCGTGTTAGCAGATGAGTTCGTATTAACCCACAAAAAAGTTTTTGCACTTGCACGTCCAGAGAGATCACTGCCTGTTCCTCTGCAAAACCAAACGTTACGTTCTAAAAACAGCCCACCTCGTGCTAGAGAGGATCGAGAATATTTTTATTGTCAAAAACAAGGACATGTGATCGCAGATTGTTTGACGTTGTAACGCAAACAGCAGCCTAAAAGTGTAGGGTTTGTGAAAGCTGTTAAGCCGTATGTTAATATACCAAATGTGGAGAAAATTGATGAGAGTTACCAGTCTTTTATTTTGAAAGGGTTAATTTCCTTAAGTGGAAAAAGTGATAATCAGAAAAAAATAAGAATGCTTAGAGACACAGGTGCAATGCAATCTTTTATTGTGGCAGATAGGTTACCATTGTCTGAGGACACTTTCTGTGGTTCAAGTGTGATAGTTCAGGGCATTGACATGAATTGCATAACGGTACCATTACATCGAATACATTTGCAGAGTGAGTTATGTACGGGATTTGTAAGAGTGGCGATATGTCCTTCTCTTCCTGTTCAGGGCGTTGATTTTATTCTTGGGAATGACCTGGCCGGAGGGAAAATATTGCCTGTGTTAGAGGTTGTTGACAGACCAGATACGTATAGCCAGTCAGAAGATTTGTTTAATACTAACCTTGATGTTTTCCATGCCTGCACTGTCACTCGCGCTCAGTCCCGTAAAATGGGTAATATAGTGGATCTGTCTGACTCTTTTTTTTCTTCCTCTCCTTGCTGGTGACGAATCACTGCATACTGTTACGTCAACAAGGCAAAAAAATTCACAGTTAGAGAAAATCAGAGGAAATGTGTCTGACGCTGATACCTTAAAATTATGTCACAAGAGAAAATGATTGCTGCACAGAAAGAGGATAAGTCTCTCATCACAGCTTTTAATTCTGCTGTCTCTCTTGATTTGGCTAAAGACAAGAAAGTTGCTTATTTTGTGGAAAATGATGTGTTGATGAGAGAGTGGTGTTCTGATACTAATGATTCAGATTGGAATGTTGTATATCAAATTGTCATTCCTTCTCCTTATCGTCAACATGTTCAAAGTTTAGCGCATGATCATCAGCTTGCTGGTCATCTTGGGATTACAAAGACGTACAATAGGATATTATGACACTTCTTTTGGTCAGGGTTAAAAAAATGCGTTGTTCAGTACTGCCGTACTTGTCATACCTGTCAAACTGTTGGGAGGCCGAATCAGGTAATTCGTCCTGCTCCACTGTTTCCCATACCAGCTATTGGGGAGCCGTTCGAGCATGTGATAATAGACTGATGGACCATTGCCTAAAACTAAATCTGGTAACCAGTTTTTGTTTACCATAATGTGCATGTCTACTAGATTTCTGGAAGCAATTCCATTAAGGAAAATCACTGCGCCCGTTATCATCAAAGCGTTGGTAAAGTTCTTTTCCACTTTCGGACTTCCTAAGATAATACAAAGTGATCAGGGCACAAATTTTTTATCAAGACTGTTTAAACAAGTGCTGGAGTCTTTAGAAATTTCTCACAGAGTGTCAAGTGCGTACCATCCACAAAGTCAGGGCGCGCTTGAACGCTTTCACCAGACACTTAAATCGATGCTCAAGAAATATTGTATGGACACTGCTAGAGACTGGGATGAGGGTGTTCCCTTGGTATTATTTGCAGTAAGAGAGACTGTACAAGAATCCCTTGGTTTTAAGTCAAGTCAAGTCAAGTGTATTTATATAGCGCTTTTCACAATATAAATTGCATCAAAGCAGCATCACAATATCAATCAAATAACATAACAATGTTTGTTTCTTAGTGAAAAAACATCCACGTTTGGTAGGGCTGATCAATGGTATTAATGCTTGGTTAATTATTTTGAATATCCCCAACTGAGCAAGCCAAAGGCAACAGTGGCAAGGAACCGAAAAACTCCATCAAGTGACCTACTGGTGTCCTAAAACTCCATCAGGTGACCTACAGGAGAAAAAAAAACCTTGGGAGAACCCAGGCTCAGTCGGGGGCCAGTTCTCCTCTGGCGTTTATGAACTAGAGGCCGGATTTACAGTAACTGTAATTTGATACAGAATTTTGTTTTATTTTATCACTTCGGGGTGGGTACGCGAACCGGAATCACAACATTTTATCTGTAGAGTGGGAAAGGGATCCTCCATAGGGAGAGGCTAGTTGGCACTTCAGCACTGCGTTGTCATCGGGTCCAGGCAAAGCTCCTAGTCAGATCTGGATACGGCCTGGATCCGGTAGGCTGCGGGAAAACCTCGGGATAAACAAAGACACTAAAATTAGCGTAGATGCCATTCTTCTTATGATGATGTAACAAGTACATCAGGATTTAAGGGAAGTGTTCCCAGTTCCGGCTGACCAAATCTATGCAGCCTAACATTGAATTATAGAAGTCTATAATATATTATGTGTATGCTAGGTCAAAGAGATGTGTTTTTAGTCTAGCTTTGAACTGACAGAGTGTTTCTGCTTCCCGGACAATGGTAGGAAGACTGTTCCAAAGTTTTGGTGCTAAATAGGAAAAGGATCTACCGCCAGCAGTCGATTTTGATATTCTAGGTATTACCAACTGGCCCAATTTTGAGATCGCAATAGACGTGAAGGATTATAATGCGTTAAGAGCTCGCTCAAGTACTGCGGAACTAAACCATTTAGTGCTTTGTAAGTAATCAACAATATTTTAAAATGTATACGATGTTTAATAGGCAGCCAATGCAGTGTTGACAGAACCGGGCTAATATGGTCATATTTCCTGGTTCTAGTAAGAACTCGAGCGGCTGCGTTTTGGACCAGCTGTAGTTTATTTATGAAGAGTGCAGGGCAACCACCCAGTAGAGCATTACAATAATCTAGTCTTGATGTCATGAAAGCATGAACTAATTGTTCCGCATTTGTTAATGAGAGCATATGTCGTAATTTAGATATATTTTTAAGATGGAAAAATGCGGGTTTACAGATACTAGACACGTGACTTTCAAATGAAAGATTGCTATCAAAAAGCACACCCAGGTTCCTAAACGACGACGAAGACTTAACAGAGCAGCCATCAAGTGTTAGACAGTATTCTAGGTTATTACGTGTGGAAGTTTTTTGTCCAATAATTAGAATCTCTGTTTTTTCAGAGTTTAGTAGTAGGAAATTACTAGTCATCCAATTTTTTAAATCAGCTATGCATTCCGTTAATTTTGTGAATTGGTAAGTTTCGTTAGGTTTTGAAGAAATATACAGCTGAGTATCATCGGCATAACAATGAAAGCTAATTCCATGTTTCCTAATGATATGTCCTAATGGTAGCATGTACAGAGTGACCAGCAGCGGTCCTAGTACTGAGCCTTGTGGTACGCCATACTGAACTTGTGATCGATAAGACATCTCTTCATTTACTGCTACAAACTGATAACGGTCAGATAAGTATGATTTAAACCATGCTAGTGCAATTCCACTAATGCCAACATAGTTTTCCAGTCTATTTAAAAGAATGTTGTGGTCAATTGTGTCAAATGCAGCACTAAGATCAAGTAACACTAATAGAGAGATACAACCACGATCGGATGATAAAAGTAAATCATTTGTAACTCTAATGAGAGCTGTCTCAGTACTATGGTGCGGTCTAAATCCTGACTGAAAATCCTCGCAGATATCATTTCTTTCAAGAAAGGAACACAGTTGTGAGGATACTGCTTTTTCTAATATCTTTGACAGAAAAGGCAGATTTGAGATCGGCCTGTAATTGACTAATTCTGAAGGATCAAGTTGCGGTTTTTTAACAAGCGGTTTTATCATAGCCAGCTTAAAAGTTTTTGGTACGTATCCTAGAGACAAAGACGAATTAATGATATTAAGAAGAGGATCTATGATCTCTGGAAGCATCTCTTTCAATAGCTTAGTCGGTATAGGGTCTAACATACAAGTTGTCGATTTAGATTAATTAACGAGTTTGCAGAATTCTTCCTCTCCTATAGCAACAAATGAATAAAAATTTTCCTCAGGGAGACTACAATGCACTCCCTGATGCGATACTGTAGTAGACGGTTGCATAGTTATAATTTTGTCCCTGATGTTATCAATCTTATAAGTGAAGAAGTTCATAAAGTCATTACTGCTGTGTTGCTTGGAAACTTCTGTGCTTGAAGCTTTCTTTTTCGTTAGTTTAGCCACTGTTTCAAATAAATACCTAGGATTATGTTTATTTTCTTCTAATAGGGTTGAAAAATAAGCAGATCTAGCAGCTTTTAAAGCCTCTATGTAAGCAATCGAGCTCTCTTTCCATGAAATCCGAAATACCTCTAGTTTTGTTTTCTTCCAGTTGCGCTCCATTTTTCTGGCTGCTCTCTTAAGGGCCTGAGTGTGCTCGTTGTACCACGGCGTTGGACTATTTTCTTTAATCTTCTTTAAGCGCAACGGAGCAACTGCGTCTAAAGTGCTGGAAAAGAGAGAGTTAAAAGTTTCTGTTGCAATATCGAGTTCTTCTAAGCTATCCGGGATGCTGAGATGATGAAACTGATTAGGAAGATTATTGATAAAGCAATCTTTAGTGGCAGAAGTTATAGGTCTAACATATTTATAACACGGAGTCGGCTTTGCAGCCTTGGCTAAATGTAATTTACATGAGACTAGATAATGGTCTGAGATGTCATCGCTCTGCTGCAGAATTTCAACGGCATCAACATCTATTCCATGTGATAATATTAGATCTAGAGTATGATTACGACAATGAGTGGGTCCTGACACGTGTTGTCTAACTCCAATTGAGTTTACAATGTCTTTAAGTGCCAATCCCAATGCATCTTTTTCATTATCTACATGTATATTAAAATCACCAACAATTAGTACTTTATCATTAGCCAATACTAATTCTGATAGAAAGTCCGCAAATTCTTTGATAAAATCTTTATGGTGCCCTGGTGGCCTGTATACAGTAGCCAGCAGAAATCTCAAACGTGATTTATCGTTTACACTATATATTTTTACATTAAGCACCAACACTTCAAAAGAAGTATATTTAAAAATAGATTTCTTAGTGGTTTTGAAAATATTACTATAAATTACAGCAACACCTCCCCCTTTGCGTTTTAGACGAGGTTCATGTTTATAACAGTAATCTTGTGGGGTTGACTCATTTAAAGTAATGTAGTCGTTTGGTTTTAGCCAGGTTTCTGTCAAACACATCACATCTAGATTATAACTTGAAATCATATCATTAACTATGAGCGATTTTGAAGTAAGGGATCGAATATTCAGCAACCCAAGCTTTATCATTTGTTCATCTGTATTATATCTGTTTTTTATTTGTTGAACATCAATTAAATTTTTTTACCTGACGTTTTTTGGATTTCCAAATTCGGGGAACAGACACAGTCTCTATATGATGATATCTAGGTGAAAGAGGCTCTATGTGATGGGATTTATCTGACCTTGGTGACGCGAGGCCGCTAGCAGACGGTCGGTTTAGCCAGTCTGTCTGCTTCCTGACCTGGGCCCCAGATTGTCATGTTTTAGCTCTAAGACTATGTGCCATATTACTAGAGAGAAGAGCAGCACCATCCCAGGAGGGATGAACACCATCTCTTTTCAACAGGTCAGGCCTGCCCCAAAAACTTTTCCAATTGTCTATGTATTCTATATTATTCAACGGACACCACTTAGACAACCAACCACTGAGTGAGGCCAATCTGCTAACTATCTCATCACTCCTGCGAACAGGAAGGGGGCCAGAGAAAATTACAGTGCCTGACATCGTACTTGCGAGTTTACACACCTCTTTAATATTAATTTTGGTGATCTCCGACTGGCGGAGTCGAACATCATTAGTGCCGACATGAATAATGATCTTAGAGAATTTACGATTAGCATTAGCCAGCACTTTTAAATTTGCTTTGATGTCAGGCGCTCTGGCTCCCGGCAAACATGTGACTATGGTGGCTCGTGTCTCTATTTTCACGTTCCGTGTGATCGAATCACCAATTACCAGGGCACAATCAACAGAATTCTCAGTGAGTGTTTCACTGAGTGGGGCAAATCGATTTGTTATGGTAATCGGAACGGAAGAGTGGTTTTTTAATCCGCGACTAGAGCGATCTCTCACGGTCACCCATCTGCCCTGCTGCGTGGGCTCTACTTCAGCCGGAACCGAATCATGTACAGAGTTCACTATGCTAGGCGCATCCAAAATAGTATCTAAAGCTCTAGTACTATCCTTACTATCCTCAATTAAAGTTTGGATGCGTGTCTCTAGCTCTGAAATCTTCTCCGTCAGCCTGACTGTCTCCTTGCATTTATCACAAATAAATCCTATATTGCCATCGGAGAAGGCTATACTAAACATATGACATGTAACACAGGTGACAATAACAGGACAAGACATTACTTACCGTTTTTGTTGACTGATTCTTACTTACCTGGGCTTTTATGAACTCAAAGGCGCGGGCGCGCGAGAGAAAATAAATAATAAATAAATGAGCGCGGGTGGCGCGTAAACACGCGTGCTGTGCTAACAATAACGGAAGCTAGCGATGTAAGGTTAATCTGAGATGGTGGGTAAACTATATTTAGTAATATAAACAACTAGAAATGATAGTAAATGATGGTTCAAAACAGAAAGAAATACAAAGCTAATACGAGGCGTAGAGCTTACAGCCTCGACGCAAACAAACTCACAGCAGGCAGGAAGGCAGGCAGGAAGGCAGACAGGAGCAATCCTAACCCAGCCGAACTCGTATTCGGACATCAGATGAGAGGACCTTTGAAAGTTCTTCAGAGGAGACTGCAGGGCCCGCTGTAGTGTTTATACGCCCGTATAAATATAACTAATTATTATTCATAACGGATTATGATCAATAATTAATAATTTAATTATTTTCAGAATTTACTGTAGCAGAATCAATAGTATGATCATTTTATCAGTTCATCCAATGAACGGAAAGCATAAACAATTATTAATTCTAGGAAATATAGTATCCTCCTGGCCAAGAAAGTCTAATTCCCAGCTAACAGCTAAATTAAGAAATAATTCAAGGGTAAAAGCATAAGTAGCTTAGATCGTAGTTCAAGACAATAAATTCGTAAGCACATAACAGGTAATGCTTCTCTTTTCAAATACAAACAATACTTTATTGATTATAAGCCTATGACTAACACATAAAACTAATATCTAACACACACACACACACACACACACACACACACATTCATACGAGTTGCAGAAAGAAAGAGAGTGAGGAAGAATAAGTTTAAGAGTGAAGTGAAATCCCAAGATTCTATGCACTTATAAGACACAACCTGAACGAACCATCAATAATTAATTTCACCCTTTTATCGTTTCTTAGGCGGGTAATTCAATTTTATATCAATGCACCAGTTCAGTTAAGAGTCTTGTCCTTGCGTTGCTTTGGGGATTCCCTTTTGTCGGTGTAAAGGGGGTTTCCCGGGTCCGTTGCTTGGCTGGCGGTCTCTTCATGCCTGCTAGATCTTGGGCAGCCAATCACGTGGTGTGTTGGCAGCTGGATGAAAGTCTTTGAAGTTGGAAGCGCGTTGCAGTCGAAACGTTTAAACGAAACTTTGCAGCAAAACTTAACTTAGAACCGAGACTTTTAACGGAAAAGAAGTCAAAGGAAAATAAAGGTGAGACGAGTTAGATGTCTTGAATAAATCTTTTTTAACCCTGATCTTGATTTGGGTCATTTGTCTCTATGCGTCTACATGGCACTATAACCATCGTCTGCTCCACCCGACTTGTTCTCCTGCCGAGGCCTTTTCCGAGGGCAAGAGCACCAGAGAGCTGAGGGCAAGAGCCCCAGAGAACCAGAGAGAGCACAAGAGAGCAGCAAGAGAGAGCAAGAGAGGTCAAATCTGTGTTCGGGTCTAAGATTTTAAACTCAAAGTTTGTCCAGCCTCCCGGATGGGTTCTGGCCAATTAGGAGGTTGCCCTATTTTCTTCTTATCGTGAATAATGGGTTATCTGAGATCTCCTTGTTCTCCAGGGTTATCTGAGATCTCCTTGTTCTCCAGCGCTAGCAGAGAGAACAATAGGCCACAATTTAGACATTATTACTATTATACGAATACAAAACATTTTACACAGATTTCAAATCAAACCATCTTTTTGAATTAAAAATACGATCCTGCTGACAGGAAACACGGCACACTTTCATTCACACACCTAATATTTATAACAATTATGGATTGTATGGCATCTAAGCATATGAGACACACACATATATTGTAGGAACAACATAGAATTGTGTAGTTGCATGATGTTTGATTATAAGTCCATCGAGAATCGTTCTGGGATGAGTTTTATAGATTTTGATATGTAAAGTGTTTTAGCGTGTAGAGTTTGTGGGGTTTAAGCCATTCCGGTCTGAGGTCATGGAATAGTTCGTTCATCTCTCATGGGACCTCTGGTCCTTAAGAAAGGGTAGTCTGTTAGTCGCAGGGGTCAGGTAACCTCTTGTTAGGGCCTCTTGTTTCACCATTTCTGAACAGATCTGTTCTTGCCAAATTATAAACATTGACAACGTTCTTCCTTTAGTTAATCAATAAAAAGTCTTTTTTGGTTGCAGAGCCTGGGGTCATCTGGAATGTGAAGCCTCTTTTGTGTGATTATGTGTGGACAGTTACCTAAAAGCTTTACTTGTGTTTGGTTCACTCTTGTAGTCGCTACACCGCTGTCTCGTCTGTTGCACTAGCCGTGGAGCTGAAACAATATTCTGATGTTTCGGGGGCTGACCAGGATGGTGTCTTGCTTCGCAATGCTCCTCAGCAGTGTGCAAGGTTAGCCAACTCAGAGATTTTAAAAGATCTTCACTCGTATCTCAATCATTTAACTTTGGACCAAGAAACTGACCTTGTTAAAGTAATATCTGATTTTAACTGTCTGTTTAGTGATGTTCCTATACAAACGAATGTTTTACAGCATGAGATTATTGTGAATGATGCTCGTCCTATTAAGCAACATGCTTATCGTGTAAATGCAATTAAGAAGTCTATTATGCGTCAAGAAGTAACCTATCTGCTGGAGAATAATTTAGCCAAACCTAGTTGTTGTCCCTGGAGTTCTCCGTGTCTTCTCGTTCCTAAACCTGATGGCACGTTTAGATTCTGCACTGATTTTCGTAAGGTTAACGCCGTAACGGTGCCAGACAGTTATTCGTTACCACGAATGGAGGACTGTGTGGCTAATATTGGGTCTGCTCGTTTTGTCACTAAATTAGATATGTTGAAAGGATACTGGCAAGTTCCACTTACTCCACAAGCATCT
Organism: Meda fulgida; assembly: GCA_030578275.1. NCBI lineage: Eukaryota > Metazoa > Chordata > Actinopteri > Cypriniformes > Leuciscidae > Meda > Meda fulgida. The sequence goes on from CM060618.1 coordinate 7,558,364, forward strand.
GAGATTGCAGCATTCGTAACTCCAGACAAGTTCTTGCAATATACAGCGATGGCTTTCGGCCTCAGAAATGCTCCCGCAACTTTCCAGCGTCTTGTAAATATTGTCTTGGCTGATGTACCTAATGCTTATCTCGATGATTTGGTTTTATACTCTGTGAATTGGAAGGAACGTGTGCTTGTTAAGAACAGTGTTTGAATGTTTACGTGCAGCCAACTTAACTCTCAACTTGGCGAAGTGTGAGTTTGGTCGAGCAACTGTCACTTATCTGGGTAAAGAGGTTGGACAGGGCCAAGTACGACCAGTGGAGGCTAAGGTTGCAGCTATTGCAGAATTTCCAGCCCCTACCACTCGACGAGAGTTGAGAAGATTCTAAGGTATGGCTGGTTATTACCGCAGTTTCTGTAAAAACTTTTCAACCGTTGTTACTCCTCTCACTTCGTTCTAAATTTTTTAAATGGTCTGTGGAGTGTCAGAATGCTTTTGATTGCGTAAAAATGCTTTTATGTAATGCACCTGTTCTTGTTGCACCTGATTGCACGCATACTTTTAAGCTGGAGGTTGATGCAAGCGCCGTTGGTGCTGGGGTTGTTCTTCTTCAGGAAGATACCAATGGTATAGACCATCCTGTGAGCTATTATTCTCGTAAGTTTAATAAGCATCATCTTAACTATTCCACCATTGAAAAAGAAGCACTTGCTCTCTCACTCGCTCTCCAACACTTCGAAGTCTATCTTGGTTCCAGTAGTCTTCCTATCACAGTGTTTACAGATCACAACCCTCTAGTGTTTTTATCCAGGATGTACAATCAAAATCAGCATTTGATGCACTGGGCTTTAGTACTCAAGAATTGCAATGTAGAGATCAAACACAAGAAGGGTGTTGATAATGTTTTGGCTGACGCTCTTTCGAGGGTGTAAAGTATTGTCTGTTTTAACTTGTTTTTACAAACAGGTTTGTTCTTAAGGGTGGGAGTGTTACGTCCCTGTGGTCTCGTGTTTATGTGTTCTTTTTTTTCTCTCTCTCTATCACATTCTTAGGATAGCGTCACCACTCGTCCGCTGTTGGCTGAGAGAGATGTCAATCATCATCTACGTCGTGACGTCATCTTTTCCCTACAGCCTATCAAGTTCACCTCTCGAGTTTAAAAGGAGGCTGAGAAGAACGCATGTCAGCTTGTTTTCTTTCTGTCGCTCTGCTTTTTCGCCTTGTATGTTTGTTGTTTTCTGTTACCGACATTATCCTGTTTTCTTTCTGCCTATGATGGTGTGTTCTGAGATTACCAAGAGTAATGTGTTCTGCCTATGATGGTGTGTTCTGAGATTACCAAGAGTAATGTGTTCTGCCTATGATGGCGTGTTCTGAGATTACCAAGAGTAATGTGTTCTGCCTATGATGGCGTGTTCTGAGATTACCAAGAGTAATGTGTTCTGCCTATGATGGTGTGTTCTGAGATTACCAAGAGTAATGTGTTCTGCCTATGATGGCGTGTTCTGAGATTACCAAAAGTAATATGGACAGGTAAAATGTCACGTGACGTACACAACGCAACACTTAACTCGAGTAAACTCGATGTATACAAACACCAGGTAAGAAAGTGAACGGCACCCTTGTATGTTTGATTGTTAGTTAAGAGTAGTTAGAGAGGGCGTTTTGCGCTGAAGGCCTATTTCTTTACTTTTCTTTTGGTTTTTAGACTGAGTTTTGTTCTGTTCTTTTCTTTTCTTTGGCTTCACTACGTCCTTAAACTCTTAGGTTATTTATTTATATGTCTCTGTGTCCATCACAAGTATTATTATTATTATTATTATTATTTCATCTCTTGGCATTTTCACTTATGTACAATAAATTGTTCTTCATTTTTTTCACAGTACCTCGTTACGTGTCGTCTCTTGCTATTTTAGTCACAATTTTCTGATCACGACCTCAATGTTGCCCCTTTATGAACTTTGTGTCTAAGGGTGCGTAACAGCGACGGTGGAGCATTTTTAAGATTTCCACTCTGGAGGGTGGTTTCACTTTTTTGCGTTTTTAAGCCCCCAAAACGCCGTCGCCGTGTAAACGAAAGGCACATCCGATAAAATATTTTTACTTTTTCACCCGGAATCGTTCTTGTGTAAACATGGCCTAAAACGCAGTGCAGCTGCACAGCTAGCACAACATAGCGTCTAGCTCGCCCATTGGCTGTGCTGTGGCAACTGCACATCCTATGGCGAAGTGGGCGTGGCTTATGACTATAAGTAGCCCCTATTTTCTCCATGTACCAGATTTTATCTCCTTCAGCGACTTCACGTCACTGTCTCTGATTGCTACGCCGTCGAAACAAGCCAGCCAGCAAGAGCGAGCTGTTAATACAGCGGACAGCGCCTTCTGCTTTCTTTAGGAAGCCGCCTCTCCCCTGTCGCCGTTCTCCTGTGGCCATCCGGCAAAGAGCCTATATCCTTTTTGAATCGCACTGTGTGTTCGCAGGAATAGAGTCCTGAAAGAATGCATTTATTATGTCTATGGACGGATAAAAGCCACGAGGAAAGAGAAGGAAAACACACGAGAGCGGACAAGTGTGTGCGAGGAGCTGAGAGAGAGAGCGAGAGCGAGCCCCTTTAATTTTGTTATCTGAAGCAGAGCGCGTGTGGCGCATCTTTTGTTCTGTTTTGTTTTTGTTTGTTTGTGGGAGAAATAAAAACCCCCGTCTTCACTAAAGCCGACCCTGTCCTCTTCCTTCCACCTTCTTGAACATTGACTATTACACTGGTGCCGAAACCCGGGAAGGAAGACGGAAGCCGCCGCCAGCATGCAAACACCGCCACCATCGCCACTTGCGGATGTGGTTACTTCCCTCGCGGCCCTCCACCAAGATCAACATCGGGCCCTGGTCGAGATGAGGACCGATCTGGAAGGCCGGTTCCAGTTTCTCGTCCAAGGCCAACAGGAGGACCGCGAGAGGTTCCGGAGCTGGATGGACCGGGAGGTTCGGCCGGGTTCAACGCCGCCGCCGGTCGAGCGCCCCCACCTGCCCCATAATAAGATGGGCCCACAGGACGACCCTGAGGCGTTCCTCGACCTCTTTGAGAGGTCAGCGGAGGCAGGTGGGTGGCCAAAAGAGCAATGGCCGGTGCGCCTCATCCCTTTGCTGACCGGGGAGGCGCAGGCGGCGGCCCAACAGCTACCCGTCCAGAACCTCCTGGTTTTCGATGATCTAAAAAGAGCCATCCTACAGCGGGTCGGCCGGAGCCCAGAGCAACATCGCCAGCGGTTCCGTTCCCTGGATCTGGGCGAGAGCGGTCGACCCTTCGTGTTGGCTCAACAGCTCCGGGACTCCTGCCGCAAGTGGCTGTTGGCTGAGGGAAGCGACGTCCAGGAGATAATCGACCGGGTGGTGCTGGAGCAATTCATCGGCCGTTTGCCGCGGAAAACGGCGGAGTGGGTCCAGTGCCACCGACCGGCGTCGCTGGACTTGGCCATTCAGTTGGCGGAGGACCAGCTGGTGGCGTGCTCCAGGGTCGGCGAGAACCTCCCTAATGTGTCTCTCTCTTCCTCTTTTTTTTCTCCCTCCCCCTCTTCTACCTCGTCTCCTCTTCCCAGGTCCCGTCCTCCCGGACCGTTCCGTGGCCCTCCCCGGGGACGGGGGGGAACTTCACTGGATCCGGCAGGAGGCCTGAGACCCCAGCACAGGGGCTCGGGGTTCACTACCGGGGGGGCGGACCCGGCTTCCTTTCCCTCCCTCTCCTCACGCCAGTCACTTACCCCACTTCCTGCCTCTAGAGCGGTGGGGAGGCCTGGGCCGGCCTGCTGGCGTTGCGGGGACCCGGACCATTTTATAGACAGGTGTCCGATGATGGAGGTGGGGACAATGATCCGGGTCCCGGATGCCCCGCAGGCTGCCCACGATCAGGCTGGCCGGTACCAGATACCCGTGAGTATAAAGGGGGGTACCCATCAGGCTCTGGTGGACTCAGGATGTAACCAAACCTCGATCCACCAAAGCCTGATTCAACCTGAGACATTGGATATGAGCCGCATGGTTCGGGTAAGGTGTGTGCACGGGGATGTGGTGAAGTATCCGCTCATGTCGGCTTTGATTAAATTTAGGGGGCAAAAGCATAGTGTGGAGGTGGCAGTTAACCCGCACCTCAGGCATCCGCTGATTTTGGGAACTAATTGGCCGGCCTTTACAGAATTATTGGGGTTATTGTGCGCGGATGTCTCTTGTGGGAATAAGAAGCAGGAGAGCGGGGCGGTCGTGCGGTTGGGCGAGGCTGAACTGGGACCTCCGGGACTGGATCCAGGGGATCTGAGCGTAATTGGGAGACAGATTCTCCCAGAGCGTGATGATTTTCCCCTGGAACAGTCTCAGGATGAGTCGTTAAAACATGCGTTTGAACAGGTCCGTACCATCGACGGTCAGCCTCTCCAGCCTGCTCGACCGCTCACTTATCCATATTTTGCAATCTTAAAAGACCGGTTGTATAGGGTGATACAAGACACTCAGACAAAAGAGACTACAACCCAGTTGTTAGTACCGAAAAGCCGTCGGGAAATGCTTTTCCAGGCGGCTCATTCAAATCCCATGGCGGGACATTTAGGGCAAATAACGACACTTAACCGTCTCATGGCCCGTTTTTTTTGGCCGGGCATTCACGAGAACGTGCGCAGGTGGTGCGCGGCTTGTCGTGAATGTCAGCTGGTAAATCCGCCGGCCGCCCCAAAAGCGACTTTGCGCCCCCTTCCTCTAATCGAGGTCCCCTTCCAGCGAATTGCGATGGACCTCGTCGGGCCATTAGAACGGTCAGCACGGGGACATCGCTTTGCGTTAGTCATAGTGGACTATGCAACGCGATATCCTGAGGCAGTGGCACTCCGCAACATCTCCGCGAAAAGTGTAGCGGATGCCCTGTTTCGTCTAATCTCCCGAGTGGGGATCCCGAAAGAGATCCTCACTGATCAGGGCACGGCGTTTATGTCACGTACGTTATGCGAACTTTACGAGTTATTGGGCATTAAATCGATTCGCACCAGCGTCTTTCACCCACAAACGGACGGCTTGGTGGAACGATTTAATCGCACATTAAAGACAATGATCCATAAGTTCGTTCACGAAGACGCCAAAAATTGGGATAAATGGTTAGAACCCTTGTTGTTCGCTGTGCGCGAGGTCCCGCAAGCCTCCACGGGGTTTTCCCCCTTCGAGCTCCTTTATGGTCGTCAACCCCGCGGGGTGCTGGACGTGCTGAAGGAGACTTGGGAGGAGGGACCCTCGGAGAGTCGAAATGAAATTCAGTATGTCCTGGACCTGAGAACAAAACTCCACACTTTGGGGCGGCTCTCAATGGAGAATTTGTTACAGGCTCAGGACAAACAGACCCAGTTGTATAATAGGGGAACAAAACTGAGAAAATTTTCACCGGGAGATAAAGTCCTTCTATTGCTTCCCACGTCGAATTCCAAATTACTCGCTAAGTGGCAAGGACCCTTTGAGGTCACCCAGCGAGTCCGGGATCTCAATTATGAGGTTCTTCGAACGGATAGGAACGGGGCGCGTCAGATTTACCATCTCAATCTCCTCAAAAAGTGGAGCGAGGCAGAGTCAGGGATGCTGGCGACGGTGATCGGAGCGGAAGAAGATCTCGGGCCAGAGGCGAATGTCAAATCACCATCTCTCGCTCTGGCTCCGGGCGGAGATCATCTTTCACCGTGCCAGCTTACTGACGTTGCCAGGTTGCAAGCGGAGTTTACTGACGTGTTCTCGTTCCTACCCGGTCGAACCAATCTCATTCGGCACCATATTGAGACCGAGCCGGGCGTGGTAGTGCGCAGCCGGCCATATCGTTTACCTGAACACAAGAAAAAAGTCATTCAGTCGGAATTAGAGGCGATGCTCGAAATGGGGGTAATAGAAGAATCCCACAGTAACTGGGCGAGCCCGATAGTTTTAGTACCTAAACCCGACGGCTCGGTTCGATTTTGTGTGGATTACCGCAGGGTGAATGCTGTATCGAAATTCGATGCTTATCCAATGCCCCGGATTGACGAACTGCTTGATCGGCTCGGCACTGCTCGGTTTTTTTCGACGCTGGATTTAACTAAAGGATATTGGCAGATCCCCTTATCTCCTATGTCTAAAGAAAAAACAGCCTTCACGACGCTGTTCGGATTACACCAATTCGTTACGCTTCCGTTTGGGTTGTTCGGGGCTCCGGCCACCTTCCAGCGTCTCATGGACCGGGTACTCCGGCCACATGCTGCTTATGCCGCTGCTTATCTGGATGATATCATTATTTATAGTAATGACTGGCAGCGCCATATGGAGCATGTGCGCGCGGTCCTGAGAGCGCTGAGACTGGCCGGCCTAACGGCCAACCCAAAGAAGTGTGCGGTTGGGCGCGTAGAGGTCAGGTATCTGGGATTCCACTTGGGTCACGGGCAGGTGCGTCCCCAAATTGATAAGACAGCAGCTGTTGCAACGTGCCCGAGACCCAAGACCAAAAAGGAGGTGAGACAGTTCCTGGGGCTGGCGGGATACTATAGAAGGTTTGTGCCTAATTATTCGGACCTTGCCAGCCCGCTGACTGATCTCACTAAAAAGGAGTCGCCAGATCCGGTTCAGTGGACGGAGCAGTGTCAGCAGGCTTTCACCCAGGTAAAGGCTGCTCTATGTGGAGGGCCGCTACTACAGGCTCCTGATTTTTCTCTCCCCTTTTTATTACAGACCGACGCGTCGGACAGGGGGCTGGGTGCAGTCCTCTCCCAGGAGATGGAGGGGGAGGAACGGCCGGTGCTGTACATTAGTCGCAAGCTCTCAAAGAGAGAGACTAAGTACAGCACCATTGAGAAGGAATGTTTGGCCATCAGGTGGGCCGTCCTCACCCTCCGATATTATCTCTTGGGACGGGAATTCACCCTCTGTTCGGACCACGCGCCCCTCCAATGGCTCCACCGCATGAAAGACACCAACGCGCGGATCACCCGTTGGTATCTAGCCTTACAACCTTTTAAATTCCAGGTGGTCCACAGGCCGGGTGCACAGATGGCTGTCGCTGACTTCCTCTCCAGGAGGGGGGGGGGGGGGAGGGGGGAGGCTGCAGGCCGGACAGCTCCCCGGCCTGAGTCGGGCGGTGGGGGTATGTGGCAGGGGGGGCGTGGTTCCGCGAAGTCCGTGACGCGGGAGAGGATCGGGAGACAGGTGCGGCGTGAGTGGGTTAAGTGTGAATGACAAACACCTGTGTCTTGTTTCAGTAACTGGCGTGGGGAGACGGATAAAAGCCACGAGGAAAGAGAAGGAAAACACACGAGAGCGGACAAGTGTGTGCGAGGAGCTGAGAGAGAGAGCGAGAGCGAGCCCCTTTAATTTTGTTATCTGAAGCTTTTGTTCTGTTTTGTTTTTGTTTGTTTGTGGGAGAAATAAAAACCCCCGTCTTCACTAAAGCCGACCCTGTCCTCTTCCTTCCACCTTCTTGAACATTGACTATTACATTCGTCATATCCTAGCTTACTGTTCTGACCAATTTTACTCTTTAAAGGTAACAAAAATTACTGAACCGTTACTGTGTACTGTTACTAACCTTACAACAAACTTAACCAATGTAACTGACATTGCATTACTTCTAATGCACAGTTTTAAGTATTTAAGCAAATATAACTGTTCACATAGCTCACAGCCTTACCAAGACAAGATGCAGTTTTTTTTTTTTTCAATTTCACCATTTAACCTCACTGTAAATCATATTCCTTCAACCACACTGGCGTTCTACGCACTCTACTACTCCTCCTAGGATTAAATGTCACTTATGGCTGCAAGTTCTCACAAGGAGTGGAAAAAGGGCCTGTAAAGCGAGCTAGTTTGGAAACATTCCATTGCTTTTTGTCACTCAGCACAACGGTACTCTTTCCGATTTGTTGTTCAATGTTCAGGGGTGGTGAGAACTGGGAAACACCCTTCCTCACATGCACAGGTTTTTTTACTCTCACCTGAAGTCTCATTTATAAAACCATGCATAGGATCCTTATATATTCAGATTTATAGACTTATAAAACCGTGCGTATGCCAGAACCTGCATAGAATTCACTTTATAAATCTCAGCCAGCGGAAGATTGCGCGGACATGCGTCTCCTCCCCGAAATAACCATATATGAGTTTACAACGCCTAGTTTTACTATACAAATCCTCATCTGCATATCATTTGCATGTGATTATTCATCCACGTGACGAGAAAGTTTTTCTCAATCTTTTCCACTGGCCAAATAGTACTTTTAATTGATTTATATTTTTAATGGAAACAGATAGACCATGTTGTGCATTATTTGCACGAAACTATTTTCTCAGACAATCTGCTGTTATCATGATAAACAATTATCTCTGTAGTTAAAACATTAAAACGCATCAAACATCAAAAGCATCGCATCCACAAACAAATTCTATTTATTGAATATAAAAAATGTTGTAACTTCATAGTAATGATTTCATGTAGTTTAAGTGTTTAACTCCATTAATGAGAATGCCATATTTAATCTAAATGTTTAAATCAGAAGTAAAACAGTTTAAATCATTATTTTATTTATTTAAACTGTTATTGTGAAAATGCATTGAATTTATGATTAGGACTCATTATTATGTTTGTGAAAGACTCAATAACCACACTTGTAACTCCGTTCATGTTGCTTTTACTGAACTACCGCAAACCTTACATTAACGACCCTTGCCGTCAATCACTGCGAAAGCCTTAAAGGCACAGTAACCTGTCACTTGCAGTGCATAACATAACAAGAGTCCAACAGGACATAATCCTGAACATTTTCAGACATAACATTTTCTCCCGACCCCCCCTGGAAACTGAAACATAACATTTAGCCCACATTCCCCAGTGTCACTATCACCCTGTCACATAGTCCCCATGCCAGGCGGGCGGGACTCTCATTCTCTGAAGGCATGCTGGGCTTGAACCTGTGTCGGGCGGTGCTGGTGGATTACCCCCCCACCCGGTTAGCTCTTGGCCTGGGCTGCCACCCTAGAGCCGCTGCTGGGGACAGAGGTTATACAGGTGCTGTGGGGGCTGCGACTCTGTGCAGGCGGTTTGAGTGCCAACGAGTCCCATTCTCCAGTCTGTAAGTGGCCGGCCCCAACTGCTTAGTCACCCGCAGGGGCTCTGACCAGTATGACAGCTTATTTTGGCGGTGGAGGTTTTTGATCCTGACCCAAACCCGTGCAGAAAGTAAGGGGGTCTGCACTCTGTGCGTAGCATCAAACCTCTCTTTCATCCGAGCCTACAAACCTTCCACCTGAGCTCTGGCTTTTTGGAGCCCTGGGCTCCCACGTGCAGGAGCTGGCTCAGCTCTCAAGCAGTCCAGTGGTTGCTTTAGTCCGTGCCCAATCATGAGCAATGCAGGTGACACTACTGTGGTGGAATGCTTGGATGCCCAAATGGTCAGGAGAGTTTGGTCGAGTTCGTCGCTGAAAGATTGCCCTTCCTTCAGACAGGCTCAGATTCCATTTTTGAGAGTTTTATTCAGTCTCCCCCCCATTACTCTCTGGGTGATGCACTGCCGTCCTGATGTGCTTGATGGACCATATCGTGAGAAACTGAGTGAACTCCGCAGATGCAAATTGGGGCCCGTTATCCGTTATGACGACTGGGGAGGCCCCAGTGCCCAAACAAGTTGTTCAGGCAGTCGATGATGGAGTGTGCAGTGATGGAGCTCAGCTGAAAAACCTCTGGCCACTTTGAATGAAGATTGTGCACAACCAGTAGGTAGCGAGCGTGAGCAGGAGCCCTGTGAAGTTCCTCACAGAGGTCATCTTGAATATGTTCCCAGGGTGAAGACGGACCAGGCGTCGGGGTGAGAGGGGCTGCAGCAGTTTTCCCACTCAGGAGGCAGCAGGCGCAGCGACGTACCAGCTGCTCAACATCATAGTCTATGTGGGGTCACCACACTGTGTCACGGCAGCGCTGCTTCACATTGACCACCCCCAGGTGCCCCTCATGCGACATATGTAGTAGTCTGGACCTGAGAATCTCCGGAATGACCGCACTGTGGCCACGGGCCAGGCACACCGCCCCCCAGCAGGAAAGCTCATTTCTGAAGCGGTAATTGGGAATTACCTGTCATCCACTTTGGCAGGCCAGCCGTCCTGGACGTAGGTACGAGAGTTGTGAGGGTCTCATCAGCGGTGACTACTGAACTGAGGGGCCCGTGCAGGATATGGACCCAGTCTTCGTCGCTCTCTGTGTCTGATGTCAACCCGCCTGTTTCCTTCGTCACCGACACGGCTCTAGACAGGAGGTCGGTCATCATGTTGGCCCGCCCAGGCATAAACTCTAGACTGAAGTTATACTGGTTCAGCCTGTCAGGCCACCTCAGCAGTCTCCTGTCTCAGTCTTGAGTCGCCAGCAGTGCCCTCAGCGCTTGGTGGTCTGTGCGGATGGTGAAAGGCCTCCCAAATAGGTAAACATGCCAGCGTTCGCACGCTACAGGCAGTCCAGGGTCTCCCTTTCCCCCACCGAATACTTCTCCTCTGCTGGAGTAAGTGCCCGTGAGGCTAAAGCCACCAGGCGTTCCACCCCTTTTTGAGTCTGGGAGAGCACAGCACCTAGCGCCACCACGGAGCCATTGCAGATGACCATGGTGGGCACGGTCAAGCTGAAATGAGTCAGTGTGGGTGGGGACGCTAGCTGCCATTTGATGATGAGCATGGCTTAGTGGCACCCGTAACCCACGTAACATCGTTCCTGAGCAGAGACCCGTTGAGTCGTAGTGTGGCATGAATCTGAGGTAGTAGCCGGCCATGCCGAGGAAGGAAGATAGCTGGGATGGCGACTGCGGGTCTGGCAGGGACAGAATGGCCTCAGTGTGGGACATAATCCGAAAAGTTTGGCATTCTCATGTCCTTGTGTTTTATGTTCTTTTATTTTTAGTTCTACGGCTTAAAATTATTATTCAAATTTCTTGCGGGAAATATACACCTGTCGAGGGGCTTGCGCAAGGATAGATCTATTTTACCTCATTGTCTTGTGGACTTTATGGCATGTTTGTGACTCTAATGACTTCGATGGGCAAAGTCGGTTGCACTATTCAAGACAGGTACTGCTGCAGTTAAACTGTGTGCGTTCAATGCGTGTGATGGATTTTGTCCCACGGCTTCCGGACTTTATTAAGCGAGGTGGTGTAAAGTTACGCCTGAGGAAACAGCGTCTGTCCCGGATTCCTCTGCCCTCGGTGATCATGGGGAATGTTCAGTCCGTGAGGAACAAAACGGATGCACTTCAGGGATATGTCCGATTCCAGAAGGATTTTAAAAACTGTGGCATCTTGGCTTTTACTGAGACATGGCTCAACCAGGAGGACCCAGACATAGACCTGTGCATTGATGGATTTGGAGCAGCGTTTCGTTTGGATCGTGATGCTGAGGTGACGGGGAAAAAACAATGTGGTGGGGTATGTCTGTATGTTAACAAACAATATTGCAGTGCTGTGACTGTTCGAGAGCGGATTTGCACTTCGAATGTTGAACTTTTAACAGTGTCACTACGTCCATTTTATTTGCCTCGTGAGTTTCCACAGATTTTTATGACCGTGGTGTATATCCACCCAAAGGTAGATGCCGTCTCTGCTATTAGTACCATTTTTGAGGTGGTACAAAAACTACAGTCGATATCACCGGAAGCGCAGAGTTTGTTATTGGGTGATTTTAACCATGTGTCACTGAAAAAAGCACTTCCACATTACTATCAATATGTCACTTGCCCAAGCAGACGGAATAAAACATTTGATCTGTGCTACGGAACAGTAAAGAACGCCTTCAAATTACTTCCATTGCCGCCTTTGGGCTCGGCTGATCATAACTGCGCGTTTTTATTGCCCACCTACAAGACTGTCTTAAGGAGAGAGAAGGTGCAAATAAGGATGTGAAGGTTTGGACCGAGGAATCTGTGCTCTGTTTACAAGAGTGTTATGATTGTACGGACTGGAATATGTTTAGAGAAAGCTGTGGAAATGACTTGGATGAACTCACTGATGTGACCTGTTCCTATGTTGCTTTTTGTAGAGATATGATAATTCCTAGTAAGAATTTTACACAAATTATAAACCATGGATGACCAAATCTGTTAAATACAGTATAGAATATAAGAGACGGGTCTTTAAACTAGATGAATTTACTGTTTTACACAGACAAGCAGCCACTGGGGGGCTGAAAGTAGAAATCCTAAAGGCAAAAAAGAATTATAAAGTGAGATTAGAGAGTCAGATGGCTAATAATAAATTGGGTTCAGCCTGGTCCAGTATGAAAGCTATATTAGGGTATGGTAGTTCAAAGCACAATAATCATATCATCTTGGATGGATACAATTCGAAATTTGAATGTGCAAATGCCTTGAATAGTTTTTATAATCGTTTTAATACATCTTTTTTTAAGTGAGGAACTACAGGACTTGCGTAACAAGCTTGAGGATAGCCAGCATTTTTGTATAGACAAAAAGGAGGTGGAAAGGGCCTTTTCTTCAGTTAGAGTAAATAAGAGTAATGGGCCTGATAATATTTGTGGCCGGGTACTCAAGTCTTGTGCAAAAGAGTTGAGCCCTGGATTTCACTATATTTTTAACGAGTCCTTGAGAGTACAACATGTCCCAAAGGTGTGGAAGGATACAATGACTGCCCCAGTTCCGAAAGTTAGTTGTCCAAAGATATTAAATGACTTAAGACCAGTGGCTCTTACATCTATTTTAATGATTTTTGAAAGATTTGTGAGATCTGAAATATTAAAAATGACTGAGTATTTATTAGACCCAATGCAGTTTGCGTATAGATCAAAAAGAGGTGTGGAGGATGCAACGGTCACTCTGATACATCTGCTTTTGAAACATTTGGAGGGGAAGGGGTCTCATGCAAGGCTTGTATTGGTAGATTTTTCCCCTGCGTTTAATACGATTCAACCTCACATCCTAGGAAGTAGACTTTTAGAACAGTTCAAACTGAGTAATAATTTAGTTGGATGGATTTGAGATTTTTTAACGGAGAGAACACAAAGAGTGAAAATAAATAACACAATTTCTGCACAGGTTACTTCCTCCAAAGGATGTGTACTTTCTCCACTACGGTTTATTCTCTACACAAATATGTGCCATAGTCATTTGGAAAATCGTGTTGTGCTGAAGTACGCAGAGGACACTGTAATTGTCAGTCTGCTTCAGAATAATGAGAATAGTCATGTACCTATTATTAATGATTTTGTTGAGTGGTGTGAGGAGTCTCACCTTCATTTAAATGTACTGAAGACCAAGGATATGGTTATTGATTTCAGAAAGAATGTCTATACACATGAAGTCACATCCATTAAGGGTGAAACAGTGGAGTGTGTGCAGTCTTACAAATACCTTGGGACAATCATTGATTCAAAGTTGAGTTTTGAAGCCAACTGTGAAACGGTGTGTAAAAAGGGGCATCAATGTCTGTTCTTTTTAAGGAAATTGTGTCAATTTCAAATTGAGAAAACACTGTTGAGTATGTTTTATCGTGCTTTTATTGAATCCCTACTCTCCTTTTCTTTGGTATCTTTTTACGGAACCTAAATTTAAAGAGTCAGAACTCTATTGATCAGATTGTGAAATGGTCCAGTAGGTTAATTGGGGAACCAATACTGAACCTGGCCTCGCTGTATACTAGGCAGGTACAACGCATGGGTATCTTGAGTGACCAGTTTCATCCGCTGTATTATGAGTTCCAGTATCTGCCATCCAATCGACGGTTTAGAGTACTGCAGTGTACAACAAAAAGATATAAAAATAGCTTTGTTCCAGTAGTGATTAATTTTATGTATACTATTAAGATGGAGTAGGTTATTTTAGTGTGATTTTAGTGTCTTGTTTTTGTCTGTATGGTGGTATCGTTTATATGTATGAGAAATAGCCAAAACTTGTTCTCTGGAACTTAATTTACCTACGGCTATAAATAAAGGAACCTGACCTGACCTGATAATTGGGGCGATGCCCTCCTTCAAGAGCCTGAAGCCCAGAAACTCGATCTCCTCAACCCCGAACATGCATTTCTCAGAGTTCAGTGTGACCCCATGCTGTTCGAAATTCTGAAAGATCTGCTCCAGGCGATTGTCATGCAGTGCGGTGGAGGGGCGCATGCACCACTACGTCATCCAGGTAAATGGATACAACCTGGATACCAGCCAGTATGAGTGATATTATCTTCTGAAAACAGCTCGGGGCTGATGAAAGTTCAAATGCCATGCGTTTAAATCTAAAAACCCCCACGTGTGTGACAAACGCTGTAAGGTCCGTGCTGGCCGGTGCCAGAGGGACCTGCAGGTAGCCGTTACGTAAGTCCATCTTACTGAAAACAGTGGAGCCATGGAAATGGCTAGTGAGCTCCTCAGCTGTAGGTAGGGGGTACTTATCAGGGATGATGGCTTTTTTACATCTGTGAGGTCGACACAGAGTCGCAGTCCGCCCCCCCCTTCTCCCCTCCAGGTTAGACACCCACGGCGAGGTGTCGACGGGCTCTATGACGTCCGCCTCCACCAGGCGATGTAGCTCGGCCTCCACCGCGTCATGGAGAGCCAGGGAAATGCACCGTAGGGGCTGGATAGCAGGGTGGACTGACAGGTCAACAGTAGGCTGGTGTACAAATATAGTCATGCGACCCAGCCCGTTGAACAGTTGTGGGTAGCGGTGAGGCCAGGAGGCAGCAACCTGCGAGACATGCAGGCCCCTAGCATCACTCACAGTAAAACCCAAGGTAAGAAACAAGTCTAGGCCCATAATGTTAGCTCCCTTCCGGGTGATGCAGAACTTGGTGGCCGGTGCACATTGTTGATCATCTCTGACGGCGAGGCAGGCCACACCCAGAGTGCAGATGGGAAATGTTGGTAGCATAACAGGGGTTTAGCCACTGCTTCCAGAGGCACGTGGCTGAAGAAGTGGTCACATGTGCATTTTTTCAGAATTCAAGGTTCAAGGTAGTTTATTTGTCATTACAATAACAAGTTATCGTAGACGATATTTCACTCCTGGAAAATGATCTTACTAGGGCACAACAACAGCTCACCCAACTACAACAAAAAACTGGCACAGTCAGGCTAGAATTAAATGAGGAGAAGACTGTCCAAGTGCAAATGAATGCTTCCAGTGACAATGAACATCTACTAATAAACGGAAAGGATGTTGAAATCGTAAACGAATTCAAGTATCTTGGATCTTACATCATATCGACGGAGAAAGACGTCAAAAATCATATCTCTCTTGCATGGGTGGCCTTTACCAAATTAAAGAATCTGCTTGTCGCTCCACCACCTAAGCCAACGATAGAATTCAGGACTCGGCTCTTTAATGCAATTTGTCTATCTGTATTGCTTTATGGCTGCGAGACATGGGTTCTAAACAAAAGCTCTAGAGGAAGAACTGGATGTGTTTGCGAGAAAATGCTACCGAACATTGTTGGGAATTAGACAAGCAGACGCCCATATGAAAAACAAGGAACTCTACAGGCTGACCAAGCAACGTCCAGTAAGCGTGACCATCCGCAAGCGACAGCTAGAGTTCGTGGGCCACTGTTTTCGTATGGAAGAGAGCGAACCAGCCCACGTCTATGCCATCTATCATTTAGATGTCCGTGATAAGAACAAGGAGCTCCTCGCTTAACTTTCAGACATAAACCCGGAGCTATATTGACAAGTACAACAAAAGTAAAAAAGCCCGTAATCAAATAGCTCTCCTCGCAGCGAAGAGCAGTCAGTCACTCACTCATGTCGAAAGGGAAGAGGAAACTAAAGTGATCATCAGCATCGCCAAGAATAGAGAATTGTGGAAACATATTGTCGAGCTCCATACCAGGGGACCTGACCAATGATGACAATAACAAGTTATGTAATGAAATTCTTAGATCCCACCCCCCAACGTTGCCGATAAAAACATCCTATCACATCCACATAAAAAAATAAATAAATATACTAACTGTAAGATAGATATAATAACAATAGATACATACAAATAATATACAGATAATATGCTAAGTCCAGTTAGCTGCGTAGCAATTGTGAAATAAAATAACAGTATAAAGGACAGTCTATGTTTGGTTCAGAATGAAGTGCATTACGAGTTATATAGCCTAACGGCCAGGTGGAAGAAGCTGTCCCTAAACCTGTTGGTCTTGGTCTGGATGCTTCTGAGCCTCCTGCCCGATGGCAGCTTGCTAAACAATCGATGGCCCGGGTGACTAGGATCAGAAATTATCCTTTTTGTTCTTCTCCTACACATCTCGTTGTAAAGATCCTGCATGGATGGCTGGTCAGACCCCGTTATGCGCTCTGCTGTTTTAACAACCCTCTGTAGTGCCTTACGATCGTGGGAGGTACAGCTGCCGTGCCATGCGGAGACACATCCGGTCAGGATACTCTCAATAGTACCTCTGTAAAAATTGGACAGTATTCTTGTGTCCATGCCAAATCTCCTCAATCGTCGGAGGAAAAAGAGCCGTTTCCTGGCCTCCTTAACCACCATGTTAGAGTGGATGGACCAGGTCAGGTCATCACTAATGTTAACCCCAAGGAACTTTGTTATTGACTCTCTCAACTACAGACTCATTGATGAAAATGGGAGCATATTCACCTCGCCGCTTCTTCCTGAAGTCCACAATTATTTCCTTTGTCTTACTGACGTTGAGTTGTAGATTGTTCTCCTGACACCAAAGAGACAATGATCATATCTCGTCTCTATAGGCCGACTCATCATCATCAGATATCAGGCCTATAACAGTGGTATCATCTGCATACTTGGTGCATACTGCAAACAATGGTGTGTGCTACACAGTCATGGGTAAAAAAAGAATACAGGAGGGGACTCAGCACGCAGCCCTGGGGGGAGCCAGTTTTTTTACACATCCGCACCACCTTAGATCTGCCAAGTTCCCTGAGCTTCACCGCAAGTGTAAGAGGCACAATGGTGTTGAATGCTGCGCTGTAATCTATAAACAGCATTCTCACATACGTGTTCTTTTTTTATCTAGGTGAGAGAGAGCAGAGTGAAGTGACAGAGAGATGGCATCCTCTGTAGATCTATTTGCTCTATAGGCAAACTGATACGGGTCTAGAGTCACAGGCATTGAGTCAATAATGTGAGCTTCGATTAACTGCTCGAAGCACTTCACGATGATCGACGTTAGTGATACCGAGCGGTAATCATTCAAGCGCAGTACCTTGGACTTTTTAGGAACTGGGACAATGATAGATTTTTTAAAACAGATGGGGACCACTGACTGAAGTAGCAAAAGATTGAATATATCAGTAAATACATCAGCCAGTTGGTCAGCACATACTTTAAGACCAGGGATATTGTCCGGTCCAGCAGCTTTACGAATGTTAATCCTTTTAAGTTGTTTACATACATCTGCCCTGTTTACTTGGAGGGGGCACCCGCCCTGTTCCCACTCAGTGACCGTGCCATCAATGTTGGTTTCAAACCGTGAAAAAAAAGGTGTTAAGTTCCTCTGGGAAAGAGGTTGACACCTCCACCACCCTACCTGTGTTCCCTTTATAGTCCGTAATGGCTCTCAGACCACTCCACATGTCTCTGGTGTTGGAGCCCTGATAGAGAGATTCTATTTTTGTTCTGTATTGTTATTTTTTTGCCCTCTTAATGGCCTTCCTTACATTGTGTTGTGATTCCCTGTACTTATCCATATTGCCCGAATTAAATGCTGTAGTCCGTGCCCTTAGCATAGTACGTATTTCCCTATTGACTCATGGTTTTTGATTGGGAAATGATCTTGAAGTTGTACGTGGTATAATATCCTCAATGCATTTACCAATAAAACTGGTCAAAGTCTCTGTATATTCGTCAATGTTTCCCCTAGATGATTCCTGGAACATATTCCAGTCCGTGGTGAGGAAACAATGACGTAGTTCAGCTTCTGATTCGGTCGTCCAGCACTGAGTGGACCTTGTTATTGGCTGTTGTTGTTTGAGCTTCTGTCTGTATGCAGGAAGCAGCAGAATCGACACGTGATTTGATATGCCGAAAGCGGAATGGGGGAGGGCCTTGTATCCATGCGGAAAAGGGAGAAAACGTTTTTCCAGTGTATTTTCACCTCGCGTTAGAAAGTTAACATACCTTTTAACCTTCGGTAGTACTTTCTTCCGATTCACACCATTGAAGTCACCCGCAATATTAAAAGGCAGCATCCAGATGTGTATAAAATCCCTGTCAAACTCTTAATTTGAATTAATCTGTGACATCTGTTGTAGAAATTTTAGTAGTCATTTATTCCTAACAGATATCATAAGGGATTGATCCTATTCAATGTGTAAAAGTATATGTGTGTACGTGCTTGTGCGTGACGTTTCAGGAATATATGGGACAGGACATCTTGACCTTAGGAATGGTCAAGATTTGGCTAGTTTATTTCAGGGCCAGGTTGTGTCTTTAGTAGAAACTGAACAGCAATGGGGACCTTATCTGAGTGGGTGAAAGGGTAACTGCTGTGAGGAGGAACCTTGAAAAGAGTATAAAGGCTGTCTCATGTCTTCCTGGTGTGCGTCACTCACTTCACAGGGTAACTGCTGTGTTGGCGACTGGGCCTATTCTTGCAAGAATAAATACTTTTCTTTTTTATTAATTTGACTCTGAGTGTCTCTTACGCAGTGATGATGTTTAACAGAAGTTTTGCCACAACAAATCACATGTGGGCGGAGTTGGGACATGTGCGAACAAGTTCATATCTGTGGCTGTAACGAGACATCGTTGTTTGTTTGGATGTGTGTGCGTTCTTGACAACGTAAGTTTCTATTAATATACTTTAAGTGTATGTGTATAAGTAGACACATTTGTTTAGTCAATGCTATATTGTTGTTTGTGGTGATATTTATGCACATGCTATTGTTAAGAAGAGAGTTTCGATTAACAGACATGCACAAATATACGTCACTTTCTGTATTTATTTTAAATGCATATATTTACTATGCTGATCTTGATCGCTGAAATATTTCTGTGATGTTATCATTTAGTATTCTAGTTACAATTTGAGAGTGTTGTTTAGGTGATTTATCGCGAGTAGGCTCATTTGGATTTGTTTAGCACCTAATTTTGTGACTCTGTTCTAATACTGGAGCAACAGCTCCGCCTAGTGGTCATTTGTTTACTTTCATTTAATACTGCAATTCCCAAAGTTAGTATTGCTTTATTATGGCATTATATATACCAGCATTGTAGTTAAATATTTGATGTTTATTTAATTCATTTATTTCAGAAACCACACTCATAAACCTACATATAAACAAACTACTTGTGGATTTATTGGAATAAATCAATGCTTGTGAACTGAAGCTGTCATGAACTTATTTGCTTACAACCTTCTGAACGAGGTTGAGGATAAGATGTTGACAAACCAGTACATTAATGTACATACATCTTTAACAAAGTGGTCCTTCGAGCCGGATGTAACATCTCATCCTTATGGCAGCATCTCGGGATTATATTGAAGAACATCAGAGTCTCCATCCTTCGCGGATCCGACGAATTTCTGGACATCTGGAGGACTTTGTACTTGCTTCCCAACCACGGCAGCTCGTTCCACCCCCCTTGCAAGAGGATTTACGCCATATGCAGATTAGTGAGACCTTTTCTGATCCAGATATGGACTATCGAAATTCTACTCCTGATAGACTTTTGACTGAGCAGTACCCCGAGACAACAAGGTTAGGTAGAGTGGAGGAGTGTGTTTGGAATGTTCAAGAGCAAATCAGGGAACTACAAAGCACATTAAGAATGTCTCTTGAGCAAGCGAAAGGTTCACCACGCATGCATCAGGACTTGCTTTACTCTCATGCCGCAGGTGCTGGACATCAAAGGTCAGTCCCTCACTCAGGCAGTCATCAGCAGTCCATCCAGCAACATAGTGCCAGCTTGCCTTTTCTCTATGCAGACACCAGACCAAGTCCACAAAGCCCTTATAATCTTGGAATATCAAGGTACTTTTCTCAAACGATACCTGCACACTCACCTCAGCCACACAGTCAATCTCCAGTCCACCTGTCACCAGGGTTATTACCTCAGGCTCAAAAGCCCTTGTCTCGTCCAGCATCTGACCCAGTAACTGAGCATCATGTAGTACTACATGAGCCACGCCCAGATTCTGCTCCAGCAGGTATGATACATCAGTCAAATGTTAATCAACAACCTGGTGATCTTCAGCAGACATTTCAGCCACAAGTCCAGTCCTTCAGACAACTATGCGTACCTACAATGACATCTATGTCTATGGTGTACCGAACTGTAACTGGCAAACAGCCAGTTTATGCACTTCCTATGACCTCTGTGCAGAGCAATACTGTAAATCCCAATTATGAACAACCACAGATCACACAGTCATTACCAGCATTTGCTCCTACAAAGCCTCTGATGTTTCAGTACTCAAAACCTCCCCCACTGCAATCTGTGTATTACTCAGATCCATACACACAGGGCTATCGGCCTAACAGACCCCCAGACACACTACTTCAGCAAAAGCCATACTCTGCACCATTATCTTCTACTGTACACCCAGCAGTTCAAGTTCCAAGCATGTTGGATATGGCTATCGCATCCGCTTATGGAATACCTAAGCCTAAGCTCATTAATTTCACCACTGGGAAGGAGAGTGATTTTGCTCTGTTAAAAAAGGGACTTGATAGCATTCTCAGCCCACATCTCCATTTGACAGAGGACTATACATTTCAAGTGTTACTTGACCATCTCAAATTACCGGCTGCCTTCCAAATAGCGAAGAGATACATGTATGATCCCATGCCTTATACTCAAGCCATGCAAGCTTTGCAGCATCGCTATGGGCAGCCCGACAACTGGTACAGGGAGAAATTGCCAACATTCTCCATACACCTCCACTGAGATCAGGGGATGCTCAAGGTTTTGAGGACTTTGCTTTATCAGTTAGCACTTTGGTTGGTCTGCTTAATACATTGGAAGGGTCTTCCAAGACTGAACTTATATGTGGTTCACATGTCGATAGATTGCTCACCAAGCTCACATCATCTCATAGAGATAGCTTCGTTGAATACTGTATAGCCAAGGGCATTCTCCAGAATGGCACTGACAGAACCTACACGCTTCCTGAGTTCGCAGAATGGCTAGAGAGAAAATCACAAGCGCTTCAGATATCAAGGAGAGCAGCTGAGATCTACAGTTCAGATAGACCTCACTTTGAGAATAGAGAACAAAAACCTCCAAAGCCACCAAAGGTACAATCCACAATTTACTATGGCATGGATTTTGTGAACGAGAAGCCTTCTGCCTCCTCTACATCATCTCTCCAGACAAAGGTGAAGAAACGTGAAAGCTTTAAGCCGTACTGCCCCTTCTGCACATGTCAACAGCATTACCTCAATTCATGTCCTGAATTTGGCAAATTAAATGTTGCACAAATAACAGCATGGATAAAGAACAGCAACAAATGTTGGAGGTGTGGTAGAGGACATGAGCCTTCACACTGCACTCTGAAAAAGCCTTGTTCCAAGTGCGGTGAACAACATTTGTCAGTTCTCCATGAAATCACATCCAACCTCAATAAGAGCATCCTTACTGAGAATACAGTACCCCGCACAATTTACCTTGATCAAGTTACTCATGCTGGCCGAGTCATGTTGAAAGTGGTCCAGGTCAAACTCCATAGCAAAGGGAGAATATTGGACACATATGCCATTCTAGATGATGGGTCTGAAAGGACCATAATTTTTCCCAAAGCAGTGCTTTACCTTGATCTGGATAAGGCAGATGAATCATTTGCCCTCAGAACAATTAGACAAGAGGTAGTAGAGATCCAGAGTGCATCAGTCTCATTTGAAGTGTCTGCCTCTGTGAATCCGAGCATTCGTCACAAGATCCACACTGCCTTTACATCACAAGAGCTGAACATTGCCAAGCAATCCTGCCCTGTAGAGACTCTAAAGCACAAGTTTGCACATCTGAGAGATGTTCCTATAATACCGTTCAAAGAGGTACAGCCCATGCTCCTTATCGGTTCTGATTACCCACAACTCATCACACCGATAACTCCAGTACTTATGGGTCCATTAGGCAGTCCTGTGGCAGTTAGTACACATTTGGGCTGGGCCATCCAGGGTCCAACTACATTCCTAGACCAACCATTGGATACTACCTGTTTGAACGTCTCGCTGTTACATGCTCCTACACAAGATCTGTCTCATCATGTTGAAAAGTTATGGCAATTAGGCATACTTCCCTTTCAGCCTATGAAAGACATTACACGATCCAAGCAAGACAGAGATGCACTTCAGATGCTGGAAACAAGAACGAAGAGAGTAGAAGTAGATGGAGTCTCTCGCTACGCAACTCCTCTGCTTCGCAGACGTAGTGAAAAGGTCTTGCATGCAGGTCCAGAATCAGTCATGGCACTTTTAAGGGCCACTGAACGCCGTTTGATCCAGAATTCAGACCTAGCAGACGTCTACAATAAAGAAATCCACAAACTGGAGCAAGCAGTATATGCAATAAAACTCACTCCTGAAGAGGCTAAAGGAACAAAAGAGTCATGGTTTATTCCACACCACCTTGTGCATCACAACAATAAAGCTAGGGTTGTGCTCAACTGTTCTTACCAGTTCCACCAAGCTTCACTGAATGATCAGTTACTTCCAGGACCTACGTTGGGTTCATCTTTATTGGTAGTTCTCCTCCGATTCCGACAATATCCTGTGGCCATCAGTGGTGACATTGGTTCAATGTTTCACCAAGTGCGCCTACTTCCTGAGGATCAGCCATTGCTGTGGTTCTTGTGGAGAGATCTGGAAAAGGAGAGGAGTCCTGACATCTATGAGTGGCGAGTTCTGCCATTTGGAACCACATGTAGTCCATGTTGTGCAATCTATGCCCTCCAGCATCATGCCTTGGACCACTGCGACAGCAATGAAGAGGTAGCAGACTTAGTATTGAAATCATTCTATGTGGATAACTGTTTGCAGTCCCTTCCCACAACCTATGAAGCCAAACAGCTAATAGACAAAATGAGAGCTGTACTATCAGCTGGGGGGTTTTAAATAAGACAATGGGCCAGTAATTACCCAGAGGTAATTGCTCATCTACCAACTGAGGCACGATCGGAAAGCTGTGAGTTATGGCTGACCATGAACAAGACAGACCCACAAGAATTGACACTCGGGCTCTCTTGGCACTGCCTCTCTGACAAGCTTGGCTATTTAAACAGGCCACTAACAACAGAGGAGCCTACCATGCGCAATATTTATAGAGTGCTAGCTTCTCAATATGACCCTCTAGGGTATATTTTGCCTTATGCCACCCGGGCAAAAATCCTTGTTCAAGCTCTATGGATAAACAAAAGAGGCTGAGATGACTGCATTGAAAATGAGATGCTCAAAAAATGGCAAGAGTGGACCAATGAACTGCCGTATCTTCCTTTGGTAGACATGCCGAGGTGCTATTTTCCAGTTTGTCCAGAACCTGACAATGAAAAGATAGAGCTACACATATTCTGTGATGCCTCTGAACGGGCTTACGGTTCAGTAGCATATCTGCGTCTACAGAACAAGGAGGGAGGAATTCATACCTCATTTGTTATGGCCAGATCCCGTGTTGCACCAAAAAAGCAGCTATCAATTCCCAGACTGGAACTGTGTGGTGCCCTTACTGGAGCCCAATTGGCTAAACTCCTCTTAACTGAAATTAATCTGACCATTCATAACACAGTTCTCTGGACAGACTCCACCACAGTTCTCACTTGGATCAAATCTGAATCCTGTCATTACAAGGTGTTCGTTGGCACGCGGATTGGCGAGATACAAGAGTTGACCAGTTCAGAGAACTGGAGATATGTGAACTCCGAACTAAACCCTGCTGATGATATTACAAGAGGGAAATCTCTTAATGATCTATCTCATGTTTGTCAGTGGACTCAGGGCCCTCAGTTCCTACCAGAGTCAACAGAAAACTGGCCAACACAGCCTTCTTTACACTCATCAGATCAGAATGAGCTAAGAAAGTCGTTTTTCTGTCCTCATGTTGCCATACTTCAATCCTCCATACCCGATCCAGAGCAGCACACAACATGGGCAGACTTAGTCCAAGCTACCCACCAGGCTGTACATGGGACAGTCACACCCGCAATGTCAGCTTCACAACACATTGATACTGAACTGCTTCTTCTGAGACAAGCCCAGCAAGATAGTTTCCTTGATGAAGTCCATGCACTTCAGAATGCTAAGGTCATACGCGCCTACAGTAGGTTAAGTACTCTGTCACCTGAATATGATCAAACCATGGGATTAATTCGGGTAGGAGGTCGTCTTCGCAAAGCTGAGAAACTTGAGATTGATACTTTACATCTGATTGTACTTGCACCTGATCACCCCATCACTAAACTCATAATACAAGACTACGACAACCGACTGCTTCATCCTGGTCCTGAACGTGTCTTCGCAGAGGTATGAATAAAATACTGGATAATCCGAGGCAGACAAGCTATAAAGAAATATCAACACCAATGCAGAGACTGCAGGACATGGTGTAGTAATCCAGTTAACCCCAAAATGGCTGATCTTCCTGCTGTTCATCTTCGCTTATACCAACCTCCTTTCTGGTCAACTGGAGTTGATTGCTTCGGACCATTTACAGTAAAGATAGGCAGAAGACATGAAAAATGCTGAGGAATAATTTTCAAGTGTCTCACTACGAGGTGTATCCAATTAGACCTTCTGCATAATACGGACACTGACTCGTTTCTCATGGCTATAAGTCGTTTCATTGCACGACGTGGAAAACCCTTCGAATTAATATCAGACCAGGGCACAAATTTCAGAGGTGGAAATCGAGAACTCCAAGAAAGTTTATCTGCACTTGAGCCAGCAATCAAAAAGAAACTAAGTGAACAGAGTATTTCATTTCAGTTTAATCCTCCACATGCACCTCATTTTGGTGGAGCCTGGGAGCGTGAAATCCGCTCCGTAAAGTCCTGTCTTCAAGTAGTACTCAAAGACCAAATTGTATCTGACGAAGTACTGTCAACTGTTCTGATTGAAGTGGAGGGAATACTAAATTCTAAACCACTTGGTTATGTATCGTCAGAGATATCAGATGCAGAACCAGTTACTCCAAATCTCTTGCTCATGGGGCGGCGGGATGCCTCCCTCCCTCAAGTGGTTTGTGGCACAAGAGAATTGCTTGGAAAGAGGAAATGGCGACATAGTCAAGTCATAGCTGACAATTTCTGGAAACAGTTCATTCAGAATTACTTGCCAAGTCTACAACCCCGTGCAAAGTGGCGGAAATCTACACCAAATCTATCGGTGGGGCAAGTAGCTATGGTTATGGACTCTCAACTGCCCAGAGCCCTCTGGCCAGTAGGCAGAGTAAACCAAGTTGTTCCTAGCAGTGATAGAACAATAAGAGTGGCAAAAGTAACTGTTGGAGACCGCGTTTACAGTCGCCCTGTTTCTAAACTTATAGTGCTCCCAGAGATGCCCACGGATACCAACGGCACATACCTTCAAAGAACAGGGACCCTCATTTGATTTCTAATTTGCTGCACAAATTAGGGGGCGGCTGTATAAAATCCCTGTTGAACTCTTAATTTGAATTAATCTGTGACATCACATGTGGGCGGAGTTGGGACATGCACGAACAAGTTCATATCTGTGGCTGTAACGAGACATCGTTGTTTGTTTGGATGTGTGTGCGTTCTTGACAACGTAAGTTTCTATTAATATACTTTGTGTATGTGTATAAGTAGACACATTTGTTTAGTCAATGCTATATTGTTGTTTGTGGTGATATTTATGCACATGCTATTGTTAAGAAGAGAGTTTCGATTAACAGACATGCACAAATATACGGTCACTTTCTGTATTTATTGCAAATGCATATATTAACCATGCTGATCTTGATCGCTGAAATATTTCTGTGATGTTATCATTTAGTATTCTAGTTACAATTTGAGAGTGTTGTTTAGGTGATTTATCGCGAGTAGGCTCATTTGGATTTGTTTAGCACCTAATTTTGTGACTCTGTTCTAATACTGGAGCAACAGCTCCGCCTAGTGGTCATTTGTTTACTTTCATTTAATACTGCAATTCCCAAAGTTAGTATTGCTTTATTATGGCATTATATATACCAGCATTGTAGTTAAATATTTGATGTTTATTTAATTTATTCATTTATTTCAGAAACCACACTCATAAACCTAAATGTAAACAAACTACTTGTGGATTTATTGGAATAAAATAAATTGGGAACTGAAGCTGTCATGAACTTATTTGCTTACAACCTTCTGAACGAGGTTGAGGATGAGATGTTGACAAACCAGTACATTAATGTACATACATCTTTAACAAGATGTAAACATTCAAGCCCATCGATAACACGAAAAATTTCGTCAAGCGCAGACCTGGCATCAGCTTGCGGGGGAATGTACACAGCTGTCAAGATCACTGATGAAAACTCACAGGGTAAATAGTAAGGACGACATTTAATCGTAATATGCTCCAGGTTATGAGAGCATCCTCTAGAAATACAGTCCACATCCGAACACCAAAGTTTGTTTACCTTAAAGCAAACACCTCCCCCCCTGCTTTTACCGGACTCTGCTGTTCGATCCTGCCGATGGACAGATAGCAATAGCCCGGAGCAATAGCCGCATCTGGGATTGAGGGTTCCAGCCAGGTCTCAATGAAAACCAGGATGTTACAGTTCTTGGTGTCCCTCTGGAAAGTTAACCTGGACCTTAACTCGTCCAGCTTGTTGTCTAATGACTGGACATTCGCCAGGAGAATGGTCGGGAGGGGAGCATGATTTTTCCGCAGCCTTCGTTTGCGTCGTATTCCAGGTGATTGTACAGGTAAGCACATCAATGGATATTTCGAGGAGTTTGCCGAACTAGACGTTCTAGACGATAATGTAAGTTCCAGAGCAGTTTTAATGTAAAATAATTGCTGTCTATCATAGGTTAATAAAACACTGTCAGATGTGGCTAAATAAAAAAAAACACTAGTGCTAGTAAAACAATAAAACGGCAATGTTGGTTTGGAGCGTAGGAAAAGGCAGCCATCCTCAACGGCGCCATCTTGTCATGAATTGAATTAACACTTCAGCCCCTGTGTCCACGAGGAGTGGAATGAGAACTGTGCCCACACAGCATGTGCAGAGCTTGAACGAAGGCTGTGAGGTCTGTACAGTGTGTATGGGAACCGCAGCAGTATCATGGCAAGCAGGAGAGGAGTGACAGCAGCGTGCAAAATGGTTCAACTTGTTGCATTTACGACAACGTTTTCCCTGGGCAGGGCATGACTGATCTCTGGCTGCATGTTTAGGGGAGCCACAGTTGCTACAGCTCTTGTGCCCACTCCCCCTGGGCCCCCTGTCCATTCTCTGGACATCCAAACTGTCACTCACAAAGTCAGCCACCTTTGCAGTCTCTGTGTGTTGAACAGACGTGGTGATGATGTCCCAGGCTCGTGCACAGCGCGGCCGAACTTACGTGCCTCCATCAGGGCCGTTTCCAACTGCTTTCCAATAACTAGAGCATCTGCTAGTGTCGTGGAGTCTGACTCTAGTAAGTATCTCCCTCAGTTGGTTACATGACGTTTTTTTTCTATTAACTGGTCAACTATAAGTCCATCCTCCAAAGGCCCAAAATTACTAAGTCCAGCCAGCTCACGTAATGCTGATACATAGTGGGCACCGGTCTCGCCCGGCTTTTGGGTCCTTTGATGAATCCGCCGGCTTCTTCCGGAGCTGAAATGAGCCTTCAAGGCTGTGACGTACTTATCATCCGATAAGGTGAGCGTGGCGAAGATTCGCTGTCCCTCCTGCCCGAGACAATGGCGCAGGAGTGTGCATTTCCTCGCCTCCGCTAGGTCCGAGTGTCCCAAAGCCAGCAAATAATCCTCAAACAACTTCAGCCAGCGAGCCCAGGGAACAACTGGATCACTGGGTACAGGTAGGAAAGGTGGCGGTGGTGGTAAGTCGAGTTCAGACAGCCTCGTTCACCAATTATTATGTTTGTGAAAGCCTCAATAATCACACGTGTAACTCCATTTATGTTGGTTTTACTGAACTGCCGCCACCCTTACATTTACGACCCTTGCCGTCAATCACTGCTGAAAGCAGGACACAATACTGAACGTTTTCAGACATAACACTCATAATGAAGATTTGCGGATTTACTTTATCTGCCGTTAGATAGGCTATATATGCGTCCGTTTCACTAAGCGGCCCAAAGCGCTCGCTGGCCCGGACATTTAATAAGGGATGGATATTTGCTTCAATTGATAGGCTTGGTGAGTGAAATTATATTTGTATTATCTTACTGTATATGTATAATTTTCTTTAGATTTTCTGTCTTAAAGGGACCAAAAATACATTTAACTCAAGTTTACCATCTGTTACGTCCCATGACATAATATTTAGAGTTTGTGTGCTGGCGATGTTTTCTCCCCTCCTTCTGTGTCTCTCTCTCTCTCTGCCATGCAGCACCCTAAATCACCCTGCAGCTGGCACTGATTAACAGGAGTGGGTATAAAGCACCAAAGACACAGTGCTCAGGAGGAATCCCTCTTCGGCTATCCCAGACGTTGTGGTGTTACATGTTGTTAAACCTTATCTGTGAGATCTGTGTGATCTGTGTTTGAGTACTACGAGCTCTTAGACTGTGTGAGTTTAAGTTGTTCAACCGTGTAGGGAGACGGGTGCCAATTTGTTTGGAGTATCTACTCCTGAACTTTTCTCCTGTTTATTCTTTGTTAGTCAGGGAGAGAGGTAAGATAATTGTCTTTGATTTCATCTTCTTTTTGTTAGGAAATTTAATTGGGCTTAAACTTTAGGGAGCCCCCATTTTGTTTGTTATTTTGGCCTGGCCCTCTCCTGACGATTTGGTTATTATTTAAACTTGTTTATCTGTTTACTGATTCTTAATATATTTTGTAAATATATTGAGCAAGCCTTTGTTGGCCTCTATTCAAGAAAATAAAAACTACTTAATCATTCTCTCTCAATTTCCTTTTGTGATCAGGTAAAACTCAAAGGGTGTTGTGTAAATCTGTTAAATATAAAAGTGAAATACAGATAGAGCTGGGATAGAGGAAAAGGAGATTTCTCACATTTATTATTTACATTTTTTTTTTCATTTATTGTTAGTCCCTCTTTTCCCCTAGACTAAAGAGAGGGAATGTAACACATCGGTGTAGCCAAACTGCTTTTTTTTTTTGCGTGCAGGTGCGCAAATTTTCCCGTCAAGTTTGTTTTTATAAATCACAACTTGTGTGTCGGAAGTGGCGTACTCCTCTTTCAGGGCCTGTTTTGTGCGTATGCAACGGTTATAAATGAGGCTCCTGGTCTCCTGGTTTGAAAGTGTGGTAATTGGCACAATGTCTTTTGTCAGTGTACTTTTTACTCTTGAGCTGTTTGGTACTCACAGCCTCTTTCACTCAAGCACATTTGTCACTTTTGGGGTTCAGAAGGTGAAACGGCCGTAGTACTGTTTGGGGTAGCTCTGTAGCTTTGCAAGAACTCAGTCACTGCATGTTTCCATGGTTTCCCCATCTGTTCCAGAGAAAGGATGCATTCTTTCAGGACTCTATTCCACCGCTCCACAGCGCCATTGCACTGTGGGTAATACAAACTACAATGCATGTGACTTATTCCTCTCTCCTTTAAGAATGCTGCAAACACACTGGAGAGGAATTGAGGCCCATTGTCAGTCACAACACACTGTGGATTTTCCCTCTCTACTGAAAACTGATTGGAGGAATGATGTGACCACCTCAGCAGTGACATTTGGAGAAAACGCCACCTCAGGCCACTTACTATGATAATCCACCAGAGAAAAGGCAAAACAGCATTCAGAAGGTCCTCTCTCAAAAGGTCCAACTATATCGATCGCTAGTTTCTGCCATGGTTCAGACGACATGCTGACAGGCTGAAGAGGAGCAGGTACTATTTTAGATGATTTGTCATTCAGTTGGCATGTCAAGCAGGAAGAAAAGGCAGACTGCACTTGAGCATCTATCTGAGGCCACCAGAATAATTCATGCAGCCTCTGTTAAGTTTGGACAATTCCTTGGTGTGTCTCATGTGCCAGGCTTATCATCTTACAGCGCAATGTAGAAGGAACAATAACACGATTTTCACCTCTCCTCACCAGCACACCATCAACACACAGTTAATCCAGGTCACAGGATTTTTTCGGCCAGCCCTGCCTGATTCGCAAGCGCAGCTGGGAAAACTCTGGACAGGCTTCCGAAGCAGCTATGAAATCAGACAGCTATCATTTCCTGTCAGGAATGGCAACCTGGATAAACAATCTGCAGCACAATTAAGACATCCAGGTCGGTAGATCACATCATACGTGTAGCAAAGCAAGCGTGCCGACCACCGGGCGACCCGCATACCGGCCCGGCCAATGCCTTTGATTGCCAATAGTGTAGTGAGCGCACAATGATCAGTTCTGAGCGTAAAGTGTTGACCCCACAATTACGGCCGCCGCTTTTCCAAGGCCCAGACACAAGCCAACGCCTCCTTCTCGACCATAGAGTATTTCCTTTCAGCCGCTGTAAGGGTTCTAGAAGCAAACACTACAGTTCTCTCAACACGGTCTGGGTGTATTTGTGTCAAAAGAACAACCACATCAGGGCCCACTTCCCTAACTTCCTTAGAAGAACGGCAGACTTTAGAAAAATATCCGGTCTTATCAGAAGTATGGCATTTGGCCCAAGCGGCTGGGCAATCGGTAGATTTAGCCAGATGATTTGTAGCTCCGCAACGGTAACACGCGTGATTCGCCCTCTGTGTAGTTTCAGCCACAGATTTACCCCCGTTAAAATGTGCAGCACGCTTCTTCCAATGAAAGGGTTTAGAGGCCACAGCATGAATTGAACTTTGTGAAGTGAGCATGTCCGAATTTGAGAGCGCTTGTTCCACCTGACACGCAATAACAATAGCGGTGTCCAGGGTCAGTGATGGTTCCAGCAGGAGTCTGTCTCGCACTGTTGGGGCATACGATCATTCGACCAGTTGATCACGCAGCATTTCACTCTCCATATCAGCATAATGAAGATAATTCCCACAAAGCAGACAGGAACTGTGGAATGGTCTTGTCAGCACGCTGAGAACGCTGGCGAAAACCTTCGAAATAAAATGATCCTCCAACGCTGTCATTGCCTGTTCAAATGTAGTTCCAGTATTATACAACATGTAGAAAAGCCGCTGGCCTTCAGTACCCAAGTTGTGTAGTAGAATAGCACCTTTCCTGGCATCAGGCCATGAGTCTCCTGTAGTATTAATAGCAAGCAAGTAATTCTCAAACATTTTCCTCAAGGGAACAAAAGGGATCGCAGGCTCTCCACTGCATGGCAGAAATGGTACAGGCGTAGGTATGGAAACCATGCATCGTCGCCAATTTGTTGTGTATTGTAGTATAAAGCACAAGACCAGAGTAACTCCTTCGAGGCTTTTTTTAATTCAACCCATGTCTCACAGAACAGATTACTTATCTTCTCTAATTCCTCAGCACCACCACAACACTTAGGCATTACACTGCCACCTTGTGGTTAACTATGAACACCAAAGGGGGGTGATCAAGAGGGGGAGAATAACATTAACATATTCTCCTCAATGCATGTTTAACCAATAGTACCTAGATTGTACATTAGAATACTTTAATATCTCTATTAAGTTCAACACCATTCATTTCAGTTTATAAGCTGTCAGATGAGACCAAACATGACATAGTTAAATATTAGAACACACTAGTAAATAAACAGTATGTAGTTGAAAGCATATGTCCTGTGAAGCAAATGTTACAGACGTGTCATTGAGGTGCAAATGACTCTGTCTCTCCCGACAGAACCATTCTGTGCTTTGAGTGTCCCAACAGTCCTCGATCAGCATATTGATGAAACCCTTGCACTAGATGAGCATTAGCATACTGTGATGAGAAAGGCCATTGTGCCACGTTTAATTCACATGTATACCTTTAAAAGGATTTCTGAAGTACTAGGGCAGTAAAGAGTTCTGCCCATATTTGCTCAGCCCTACAATATATGTATGTATGTGTGTATGTATGTATGTATGTATGTGTGTATATGTAAGCATGTATGTATGTATGTATTGTAACAAGTTGCCAGCAGCTCATCAAGCGTTGCCCCTGGAAACACACACAAACCAGCTGGGGAGCAATCACTAAGCCCAGCTCATGGCATCCAGTCAATCATCTAGACAAGGATATAAACACCGGTGGAGAAAGAAGATGTAGATATTCTTCTCTCAACTGAAACTAACGGTTGTGCTTTTGTTTCTTTGCCAGAGAGTGTTTAACAGGAGGTTGGTGTTATGGACTTTTTGCTGGTAGACCTCCACTAAGACTGAACACTGTCTGCTCAGTGTACTTTTACCCTCAATCGCCCAGACCACGAAGAAGTACTACTTCACGGAGACACGGAGCAGAGAATTACAGTCAAGCATCCACTGGTTTACTTTCCTTGCATTTACTCACTTCAGAATAAATACACCCTCCAGGTCCCTCCACAAGAGGCTGGTGGCAAGCCAGACACATAGAGCTGAAGACCCGGTGCGCTTACGAGCAGAGACAACCGCTCGCACAACTCCAAGATCTTCAGCCAGGCCAATCCTCCCTAAAATGAATAATCAAGATGACATTGAGGCGTTCCTCCATAGTTTGGAGACTGGGATCAAGCCGAGTGGGCACAACTTCTTGCTCTGCTGCTCATGGGAGATTTTTCCTCCCAAAGGACCAGGCAAATGATCATGCCATGCTGAAGAAGGAAATTCTTGTCTGTCTTCAGTCTCTGTGCCGCACAGAAACTGCATAAATGAATTTTGAGCCTTGTGTCCCCGTGCAGATTCAGGCTACACAGCTTGCTCAAGTTGTTAAACCAATTAAACAATTAGTGCTGGGCAACGATTAATTGCATCCAGATTAAAAGTTTGTGTTTACATAATATATGTGTGTGTACTGTGTACAATTATTTTGTATATATAAATACACACACATGTATATATTTAAGAAAAATGTTTTATTAATATATAAAATATTTATATATAAATTATGTATAAATATACAGTATATAGATGCAAATATTTTTTAAATATATACATGCATATGTGCGTATTTATATATTCAAAATAATAATACACAGACGGTACACACGTACACACAAACTTTTATTTTGGATGTGATTAACTGTTGCCCAGCCCTAAAAAAAAATCAACAATTGTTTTAAGAAGCTGTGAAACTTGGTAATAAAGAATGGAATGTTTTCATCCTTTTTCAAATTGTTTGTCAAAATAGTATAATTATCTTGTTTAAATGTTTTGTGACATCAAAAAATACAAATGGTAAAATAAATCTAAATAAAAGTCAGAAAATGTGAAATCAAAGATATTATATTACTATTTTTTTAAGTTTTATTAGAATTTTTCTTTTCACAAATTACATATCACAGTCTTACACTCTTGCACCTGTGGTTCGCTGCAAAAATCCCCCTTTGGAGCCTTTATTTTTAAGAGTGTATTCAGTAGAATGTACATTACATGAAAAACCTTTAACATCCATGGAATCCTTCCATTTCAGGTTCTTTATATAGCAGAAAAAGGTTTCTTCAGATTATTAAAATGTTCTAACCTGACGTCGTCATACTCAGATTCTAGTCAGAATGTGAGTCTGATACTGCTCCATTGGGCTGTGATTATGGGGTGATTATAGGGCGTAAAGAAAATGCCTCTGCACTCAATTGGATAGACCAACAACCAATCAGAGCAACGGAGTAAATGACGTATGTTGAGGATTCCGGGGTTCTAAAAAGGAGCTGGCAACGACCGCTGGTTATGTCCACCTCGTCGTGCACGCCGAGTTGCATCGCCGTGATGCCCATTTCGGTTGCTTCTTTCACTTGGTCCTCCATGAGTGCGACCAAAGGAGAAACCACAATGACCACAGGGTTTTCATTGCACCCCTTCTTTATAACGACCATCGGGGCCAGCTGATAAATTAAACTTTTGACGAATCCCGTAGGAAGGATGGCAAAAACCTCTTTCCGATCGGCAAATGCCTTGATCGCGGTTCTCTACTCCTCTTTTGTCCATCATCGTATAAAGCCCGCCCTGATAATTTGATTGGTCCGAACAGCTCTGGTTCGGGCATACTTGCTTCACAACGGATCAAGTCCAGACCGAACTTCCCATCCTCAAATTTTGTCGGCGGGGCAAAGTTCAGCTGGCATCCAGGCTAAAAATGTTCTTCAAACTAAGAAAATGCCAATGCTGCAAAAATTCCCTTTTGGAGCCTATATTTATAAGAGTCTATTCAGTAGAATGTACATTACAGTAACTAAAAAAGTAAAAATATTGGCTTATCTATATTTTAATATTTCTAATGAATCATGCAGAAGTTATGAAAGCCTGATCATCTCATGTACAGGCCTATACGAGGATATTTACTCATGGGAACCAAGCCCTGAACAGTGACATCAGAAACACAATAACAGTGCTTACATACAGAAAAAAGAAGATAATATCTATTATTGTTGCCACTCTGGTCCAGCACAGGGGTTTCCTCTCCTGTTGGTTTTGATGAGCAACAGCCTGAAACTCCACAAGGATCTGCTTCAGAACGTTAAGAGTATACGGCAGCTCTTCATTGCTGTCTTCAACTGCGTCTGAAGGGCCCTTTGCGTCCATTACTGTATCTGTGAGAGGATATATATATATATATATATATATGTTGAAACATAAGATGTTTTATTAAGGATCAATTTCTTTTGAAGAACTAATAAAAGAGTGAATTTTCATTTTTCCCTGCCTGCTGCAAAACGTTCAGATATAGAGATCTCAGATAGCATTCACAGCTCATGAACAATAAGTTCATGGAGCAAAGATGCCAAAATCCAAATCCCATTAAGATGAATAATGGGAATGTGCATGGATAACTAACTAATAAAATGCCCCTCATTATTAGATGATGTTGGGTAAACATTTACCAGAAAGAGCAGATGTGCTTTCCATTGCTGCTACTGAAACAGTCTGATTTCCTTTAGCCATCAGAAAATTCACAAAAATAGTCTCCAGAACACTGATGCCCATGAGAGCGAAGATGACAACACAATACATCCCTGTGAAAACATAAAAAAAATATATATATATATATTATAATAAAAATAAAAAGTCAAAAGTTTTGGGGAAAAAAATGTTTTTGAAAGCAGTATCTTTATGCTCACCAAGCCTTTACAATAAAAATGAGTAATATTGTGAAATATTACAATTTAAAAGAACAGTCTTCTATTTTAATATTTTTTTTACTGTAATTTATTCTGAAATAGATAGTCTACAGTGTCACATGATCCTTAAGAAATAATCAGAATATGCTGATTTGCTATACATAGAGTACAGTAGAGTAAATGAACTCACCAATCAGTGGGATATTACTGGCAGTCGAGGGCAGCATGTCTTTAAGAAGCAGCAGTAACACAGAAATGGACAGAAGCAAAGTTACTTTAAAACTAAGCTTCTCTCCTCCACTTGAATCGATGAAGAAGGAGGCCACATCCAGCACAAGGAAGTAAAATACTGGCATCAGAAAAATAATGACATACAGTAGAGGTCTCCGCTTTATGGTGATCTGCAAGAACAGAAACTTCTTTAAATGGGTTATCAGAGCAGCTTTACATTAACATTGGAGACCAGAGCTAGTGGAAGGTCTGTATCTTATCTGTAAGGTTTTAAGTCAAAAGTTCTAATACTGAAAAACATGTTTTCTCTAGCAGTGGTTTTCGTATTTTGTAATAGCTGTTAAAGGTGCAATGTGTAATATTTCTGAGGATCTATTGACAGAAATGCAAAATAAGATCCATAACTAAGTTTTCAGTGGTGTATAAATACCTTGCATAATGAACCGCTATGTTTTTATTACCTCAGAATGAGACACTTATATCTACATAACCGCGGGCACCCCCTTTTATGGATGTCGACATATTTTATCATCATGTTTCTACGGTAGCCGACAGCGAACAAACAGCGCTACAGAGCGCGTTTCGTCACTACCTTGACAGAGAAGCAGCAGAAGTTGTACTTTTCTAACTACTAGGTAGTAGTAGAAGCTCTCCTTTATTAGAAGTGGAATTTTGGACAAATGAAGGACCACAGCTATTATTTAGCACAAGAGCCGACGGAGGGTGAATCTGCTTTGAAGAAGCAAAAGCATGATGAAGCCACACTATTAGGGGAGCAACGCAGACAGAAATCACGGGTCAACATCGGAGTGGCTTTTCCCAGATGGAAGGGTCTAATGAGGGAAAAATGTTTTCAAAGCGACGCCGAAGTTGCCTGTTTTCTGCTGGACAGGTAAGGTATTCCAACTTTAGCAATGCAAATGAAAACTGTATAATGAAGTAAACAATTTCTTAATGTATCTTTGTAAAGAAACCTCATTGCTTAACAGGTTACTCTATGCTGTCTCAGACGACGACATCATCTTCTGTCGGCCACCGTAACTTTTGATGGTTGCAATTCGTAACCTCACCACTAGATGCCGCTAAAAATCACACATTGCACCGTTAAATGAATGCTATGAAGTTACACTGAGATACATGTACTATATAAGGAAAAATGTATCTGAAAGGTGAGAAGACAACACAGGTATATTGAGCAGCAGTGGTGCAAGTAGAGCAGATTGGGTAATTCAGAATAACTATAGCAGGTAGAGGACAATAACTGCACAACAACTGGTTGTAAATAATGAACGTGTTTACTGTGGGAGATCATGGATAGACATGCAGGAGATTGTGGTATGCCTGCTACAGACTGTGCAATTTCAACAATCCTATAAGATTATTACAAATCACACTGTACAACATGGATCTGTTATACTTGGGTACGACATGTATGTAGACTGTACGATGATGACATCTATTGAATCATAGGATACTATGACACAAGTTAATATAGAAGAATAAAACATCATCAGTATGCGCTAGTGGTCAACAAATAGAGCAAGATGAATCACACTTTGGAAATTGTGGTTTTATGTGCACTGAAAAAAAGAGGAGAAAGTGAAAGAGGTGAATATGGATGTAGCTATGGTTAGGAAAAAGAGGCTAACTTGGCATGCCAATTTTGCATATGGAGCTTGAGGTAAGTAGTTTTAAGTTTTAGCGCCATCTCCAGTTGAATCAATTCATGTTGCATTTTTATTGGCTAATCAGTAGACGTAGGTCGTAGCAGCAAACACACTGTGAGATGATCATGCAAAATTTCTCACAGAAAATGATTGCAGACTATCTTTGGTCACAAGAACGTGACAACGGCCATCTTTGAACCGCTCTCACTATACGATGCAGGACCACCATTTAGGAGCCACGACCACAGAAATTGCCATTGCCATCTTTCGTCTAGGACAGCCCAAAATCATACAATCTGTACCGGGCAGAAAGCACACACTTCTTTGGATAGATGACACAGTAGTGTCTATAGGTATGAACTTGATCTTACATGTGAAGACAAAGATCGCTGGAGCTTGAGGACATGTAGGTGCGTAACCACATGATGGGTGTGTTTGAGATGAGTGCTTTTAAACCAGATGTGATGAGTGTGCTGAGGTGCAGGTGATCGCTGAATGAGTACATTTGGTGAACCGGAGGAATGCTGGGAAATGTAGTATGCTAAGGTGACTGAGCTGATGATGGGAGTTTGTGATATTGCCCACCCCAGTTGACCTAATGAAACAGAAAGACAACAAAAAGAGAGTTCAAGGGTGGAGTTCAAGGGGGATGTCGACAGCCGCCTGCAAGCTATGTCTGCAGTCATCGTGAGCAATGGAGCAGAGCATTTTGGACAGGAGGAAGAGAAGTCCAGTAAGTCAACACCTTACATCATGAATCAAAGAGCGGCAAAGATCAATCAGCTCCGACAAGAGCTCCGGGCCCTCCCAAGGCGGTTCAAGAGCGCAGAAGAGGAGGAGAAACCACCACTTGCGGAGCTCCGCAATATCCTCAGGAAAAAGCTCATGATACTGCGGAGGGCAGAG
This sequence comes from Meda fulgida, assembly GCA_030578275.1. Classification (NCBI taxonomy): domain Eukaryota; kingdom Metazoa; phylum Chordata; class Actinopteri; order Cypriniformes; family Leuciscidae; genus Meda; species Meda fulgida. The sequence continues at coordinate 7,596,407 of CM060618.1, forward strand.
TGGCATAGGAGACGGGGCAGGGAGAGAGCCAGGAAAAGAGCCGCTTTCATAGCTAACTCCTTCGGTTTTAGAAGGGGATTGGAAGTGGACACCTCACATGCTCCAAGGAGGAGGTAGACCAATATCTCCTAGCCACACTGCAGGATCCTTAGCGAAACCAGGAATTGGAACAACTGATGGCCCTTCTGGATCAATCTGCCCCAGAAGTTGACTTCGATATGAGGGAGCCGAGCTTGAAAGAGATCCAAGAAGTGAAAGCCAGAGCCAGCTCCTGGACTGAGCGGAGTACCGTACAAGGTTTACAAGCGCTGCCCAGAACTGCTCCAATGCCTCTGGAAACTGTTGCATACAATCTGGCACAGAGGAGTTGTTGCCAAGCAATGGAGGTATACTGAAGGGGTGTGGATTCCTAAGATAGAAAATTCCACAAACCTTGACCAGTTCAGAACCCTCTCTTTGCACAGCGTCGAAGGCAATATTTCTTTTTCAGTATCGTGTCTCGACGGCTGACAGAATTCCTGCCAAAGAACAACTAAATCGACACATCAGTGCAGAAGGGAGGGACTCCAGGGATGCCAGGCTGCTTGGAACACACAGGGGGAGTCACACAGCTGATCAGAGAGGCACACAAAGGGAAAGGAGATCTGGTTGTGCTGTGGCTAGACCTGGCCAACGCTTACGGTTCAATACCACACAAATTGGTAGAGACTACGTTAAACCGGCACCATGTTCTCAGCAAAATCAGCAGGTCCCCCAAGGTCTGGAATCGGTCCTTCTCCACAATCTTCCTCAGGGTCCGGTCACCTCTTCTCGTTGTGCAGTTTTTTTTGCCACACTTTTTCCTTCCCACAGACTTCCCACTGAGGTGCCTTGATACAGCACTCTGGGAACAGCCTATTTGTTCAGAAATTTCTTTCTGTGTCTTACCCTCTTGCTTGAGGGTGTCAATGATGGCCTTCTGGACAGCAGTCAGGTCGGCAGTCTTACCCATGATTGCGGTTTTGAGTAATGAAACAGGTTGGGAGTTTTTAAAAGCCTCAGGAATCTTTTGCAGGTGTTTAGAGTTATTTAGTTGATTCAGATGATTAGGTTAATAGCTCGTTTATAGAACCTTTTCATGATATGCAAATTTTTTTAGATAGGAATTTTGGGTTTTCATGAATACAGCTCATGAAAACCCAAAATCATCAGTATTAAAACAATAAAAGACCTGAAATATTTCAGTTGGTGTGCAATGAATCTAAAATATATGAAAGTTTAATTTTTATCATTACAGTACATTATGGAAAATAATGAACTTTATCACAATATGCAAATTCTTTGAGAAGGACCTGTATCTAGGGCTCCTGACATGACGTTTGTTTGCGGTTCTTTGAGTACGTGCCTTTGAGCGTCAGAGAGCCGACCTAACCCTTCTGCGCTTACAACGCTGGATAAAAGCCTTTACTGACGGTACATAAGAATCAGCCTCCTGAGAGGAAAACAGAGGAGGCTGATACCCTAAGCAGCAGTGGAACGGGAAAGGCCGGTAGCAGACGTAGGCAGAGAATTATGGGCATATTCGGCCCAGGGCAGTTGTTCAGACCAAGTTGAGGGGTTGCGAAAGGCCAAGCTAGGCAGGAGATGACCGACAATCTGGTTGGTGCGCTCCGCCTGACCGTTAGTCTGGGGATTAAAACCAGACAAAAGACTGACGGACGCACCGATTAGACGGCAAAATTCCCTCCAGAACTGTGACACGAATTGAGGTCCCCTATCTGAAACGTCGTATGAAGGGAGACGGTATTACCGGCCGACAAAGGGAGACCAGTAATAAAGTCAAGAGCGACATGAGACATGGACGAGACGGAATGGGGAGAGGTCTAAGGAGACCAGCCGGCGGGGAATTACTTGACTTTTTCTGTGCGCAAACGGTGCACGAGGCAATAAAGCGTTGTGCATCTCATTCGAGAGTGGGCCACCAAAATCGTTGACGAATAACAGAGAGCGTGCAGGACGGGAGAAGCCTCTTGCATGAGTTTAGTACGAAATAATCTGGCAAAGAAGCAGGGAAAAGGGAAAGCAAGAAGTAGCAAAAACAATTAGAGGGAAGAGAGAACAGGTGTGAGAGAATGAGCGTGACAGAAGCGTAAGTGGAAACAGCTGAGGGTGAGTGAAGGTGCGTGAGGTTGTGTGTGTGTGTAACCAGAAGAGGGAGACAGACAAGGATACCAGATACCAGGACAAGGGTATTTCTCATATCAGGTCAGGGCAAGTTGTCACAGTTTTTTTTTTTTATATGTTGAAACATTCACCATTTCTGTTGTTTCATCAATTTCTTTCTGTTACTGTCACAAGCTTGACAGACCCACGGCCATAGTTACCAGTATACTAATGATGACCTGCCACTCATCAGCCCACCATCACAAGTTGTCTGGCCTCGCCAACTTGCTCCATATACAGTACTGTGACAGCATGAGTCTTATTCTTGCTGAAGTGACTTGAAGTGCACCATTCACATTAATGATAATCTATAATTATGTGATTCTTATTGTTCTGCTCTGTACCGTATATATCAGCTGATCCTGTTCTTGTCCTAGAGGATTGGCACAGCCTTTAGAAATATTTATACTGAGGAGCTCCCACTCTCCCTGAGTCTGAAAGGCCTTCTTGGAGCTGAGGGTCAGGAATGATGCATCAGAGAAAGGGTTAATTAGGAGCTCCTTGCCTGAGAGAAAATCAACAACAGACATTACAATGACTTTCATTTCAAATATGCATGGGAAGGGATTTTTTTTGTTTGTCTCACTACCACATGAATGCATAAAGGGGGTCAAACTGACTCGTATTCACCAGATGACCTTCTATTTCTGCCATGATTCTGAAGGTCACATACAATGGACATTTTACTATCCATAGACCATGGGAGAGGAGTGGCAAAAGGCATGGGAATGACAAAACTCACTCTAAAGCTCAAATGACAATGCTAACATGGTGGTGGGTGTATTCAGACTGCATTCATACCACACACATTCATGCTCTCTAATATTCATACTATACCCATGTATACTTTTGTAACAGTCATGAAGGTCTTCATCAAATGTAGACCCTACTCAGACAGTATATGAGTTGACTAGAGAAAGGCTACAGAAAAGGACGGAACAAGGCCCAGAAAGGAATTGGTGCAAACTCTTCCCAAAAGTTTGCTTAGAAATGAGCAAATTTTATTTAAAATGTTCTGTCTCTTTCTGAAAAGATAATTTCCACGTGGTCTATGTGAAACGTGGGGAGTAATGTTTAAATGTTAGTAAAGTTAAATCTAAATGAGTTTAGAGTTTAAGAAACATCCAACTGCATTTTTTAAAGAATACATTTCCGCTTTTTTAATATACAAGGAAAGTGGACAAAAAACATTTTTAACATATATAAAAACATTTGTGTATCTTCAATTATTTCATTAATAGGACACCTATTTTCAAAGAAAACCATTAATCTGAATACAGGTCATTTTGACCCCATTTATGCATTTGTGTTAGTTTTTTGGTTCATGCATTAGGGGTTAAAAATGTTTTGACATTAAACATGTCAAACATGAATGATGTTTTTAATTGTTTAATTCTCCTGAATTGTAATTTTGTATATTTCTCTTCCTGTCATTTCAATTCAAATGCCATCCTGTGTGTGGGGCCAATTCCACTCAATTTCACATTCATTAACTAAATTCTTCATTTTTGAATTCTGCCCAACCCTGATAATCATTGATTTCTGAATTTCAGATGTACTTGAAAGTATTGGAGACTGAAGGGTAAAATTGCAGCTTTGGACGTCAAAAGGAAACTGGTGAAGGTCCATCTTGCAGGCCGAGGTCAGAGCTAAAGTGTTAGATGTGAGAACAATGCCCACATTAAGCAACTGCACATGATGATTCTCTATTGTTGCAAACTCTGTCTTGATGCTAAATAGAAAGAAAAAAAAAAGTAGTTCAGTAAAATCAAATGAAAACTTTAAAAGGTATAGGTCAACCAAAAAATAAAAATGTTGGCATCCATTACTCAACCTTATGTTGTTCCGGATGCTTTCCTTCAACTTCGAAACATAAATGAAGAATCATTTTTTATAAAATTTGAGAGATTTCTGTCAATTAAAAGTCTGTTCTACCACAATGTTCAAGATTCATTAACTTCGTAAAGACGTCGTAAAATTAATCAATTTGATTTGAGCGGTTTAAGCTAAGTCTTCTGAAGGAATATAGCAACTTTAAATAATAAGCAGGTTTAATTTAGGCTTTTATTCACTGCTTGCTTGCTTGCAGGGGTGTAACCCCAGTGTCCTGGCCACAATCCCACTGAATTGACTCTATCACTCTCTCTCCTCTCCACCTGCAGATGGTGTGTGTGATCACACTGGTGCCGTTGTACTGTGGCTGCCGTCGCATCATCCAAGTGGATGCTCACACTGGCGGTGGTTGGGGAGAGACCCCGACATGATTGTAAAGCGCTTTGGGTGTACAGTAGTACACATGAAAAGCGATGTATAAATGTCTCATTCATTACTTCCTTCCTTAGCAAACCACTTACTTACTTGCTTAGCAAACCACTTACTTAGCAAACCATGCTAAATTACACAAAATTTCCCATACCTTTCAATTATGTTGATGTCTGGAATCCAAACCATATCTTTTTTAATTGAAGTGACAAAGATCCCACAAAAGTCATGAGGATTCCATACGGTGAACTCACTGTACCAACCCTGCAAAGTTATATGGGTATAAAGTGAACAGTTATTATAACTAGTAGGCAACCGATTTGGTTCAAAGTAACAAGTTTGATAAGTGGCTTTAAAAAAAGTGGCTTTGTTTTTATTTTTTAGTATCTACATATATGATATGTGACTTCAAATAAATTAGACCTTTCAATGTCTTGCTTTAATTGGTTCATCAGTCAAATGGTTACTGGGCGTCACCAAAAATTATGTTTAGTTGGCCTGTTATTTATAGCTTGACAGTGTAACGACAAATATTATCATCGGTTTTTTTTCCAGATAAAACATCTGATTACACATGTCATGGTTTTATAAGTGGAGTAAAACTGTGTGAAAAGGGTTCTGAAAACACTTACAATTATAACTGTGATCAGTGTTGAGATGCTCTGGGCTTTTTCATCCTGTAGAAAGAAAGAAATGTTAAAGGATTAGTTCACCTCAAAATAAAAAAATCCTGATAATTTACTCACCCCAATGCCATCCAAGATGTTCATCTCTTTCTTTCTTCAGTGAAAAAGAAATTAATTTTTTTTGAGGAAAACATTTCAAACATTTTCTCCACACAATGGAGTTCCAACCAACATGTTGAAGTCCAAAGCAATGACGTTTCAAAGGGCTGTGAACGATCCCAGCTGAGGAATAGGGTCTTATCCAGCAGAACGATCGGTCATTTTCTATAAAAAAAAAAAAAAAACATTTATATAGCTACTTTTTAAAGGGATAGTTCACCCAAAAATGAAAATTCTGTCAGTATTTACTCAGTCTCATGTTGTTCCAACCCCGTAAGACCTTCGTTCATCTTCGTAACGCAATTCGTAATTAAGATATTTTTGATGAGAGCTGGATCACTCCTCCATACTAGTCCATAGGCTTCTTCAGGAATTGAAACTTGGCGGCCTCGAAAAGTTATTAAAAACATCGTTAAAATAGTCCAAGTGACTACAGTGGCTCAATCTTAAGTTTATCAAGTGACGAGAACATACTAGTTTAACCGACTAGAGGTCCACGAGAAGGAAATGAATAGTTGAAATAAAGTCGTTATTTTTGTTTGTTTTTGCGCACAAAAAGTATTCTCGTCGCTTGATAAACTTAAAATTGAGCCACTGTAGTCACTTGGACTATTTTAACGATGTTTTTAATAACTTTTCGAGGCCGGCAAGTTTCAATCCTTGAAGAAGCCTATGGACTAGTATGGAGGAGTGATCAGCTCTCAGATTTCATCAAAAATATCTTAATTCATGTTCCGAAGATGAACGAAGGTCTTACGGGGTTGGAACAACATGAGGGTGAGTAAACACTGACAGGATTTTCATTTTTGGGTGAACTATCCCTGTAACCACAATTGTTCGTCTTGTGCTGGTCTGCAACGCGCCAGGCATTTCGTCATCAGGTTGGAAACGCCACGCGTCACGTCATCTAAGTTATTTGTCTGTGTACTCCGGTTCAAAAAGGCAGCGAAGGGCAAAAAATTCCATCTCATTTTCTTGTCCAACTTCAAAATCGTCCGACATCTTTGTTTGTTTTAATTTATTTATTTATTTTAAATTGTGACGTTTCCAACGTGATGACGTAATGCCTGGCACGTCGCAGACCAGCACAAGACGAACAATTGTGGTTATAAAAATTATAAATGTTTATTATTTTTAGAAAATGGCCGATCGTTCTGCTAGATAAGACCCTATTCCTCAGCTGGGATCGTGCACAGCCCTTTGAAACGGCATTGATTGATTTGGTTGCGCTTGAACTCCATTGTGTGGAGAAAAATCCTTAAATGTTTTCCTCAAAAAACTTAATTTCTTTTCCACTGAAGAAAGAAAGACATGAACATCTTGGATGGCATTGGGGCGAGTGAATTATCAGGAAATTTTCATTTTGAGGTGAACTAATCCTTTAAGTGATGACAATACAACGGCGTGACATCGTGTGTCATTGACATTCAAGTAAATCATGCAGGATTTATACCACTTCTGTGATGGAGGTCACAAGCAGGTTCATATAAACACTGGTAGGAGTTGTCCAGTTCTGCACGGGCCGTAGGGACGTCATCTGAACATCACTGTTGTCCAAGCCGAGATGTTTTATAAGTGCCTTATAACTGCAGTTTTCAGCAGCAGACACACACCCTGCACAGATGACACTTCATGTCCTTCATTTACACCTTTTTCTCTGTTCAACATTCATCCTTCCATAAAAATACTTCTCAACTAGTGTGTTTGTTCCAATAATAATAATTATAGAAGGGAGATATAAAATGCAACTATGCTTATGACCTGTTCGGTGAACGTGGTTTCACCAAGTAAAACATGTCCCTGCGTCAACATCTTTGTTGATTCTGGAACAACAATCCAATCAACCAATCAGATTACAATCAGTTTACAGTTTATGTCAAGTTTAGGTGTACAACCCGGGTTAGGTGCTTTTACATCAGTGTTATTCCCCATCATTTCCCTCTGGTTTGAGGGATAAGTCATGGGTAGAGTTAGGTTTAGGGGTAGGGATATGGTTATGAGTACATTTTTACAAACTGAATGTAATGTTTTTTGAAAACTTAAATGCATGCTAACTGAAATTAAATGAAAATGCACTATACTTTAAGCAGTCAGCAGAACTTAAAGGTAGGGTAGGTCGTTTTTGGTCTAAAAAATTTTTTCCCAAATTTGTTTAAACTTTCTATATATATCAATGCATAATTAAAATGTAAGTACTCTGATAAAAGAGTATAAAAATCGAGTGACTCTTGACCGTTTAATCTGCACTAAACACAGCTCATTATTTCCATTTAGGACGAAATAAAGGATTGGCTTAGCCGACTGTCACTCTCTCGAAACCATGGCAACACCCCCGCTGCTACATGCGCTGCCCACATGCGCGCACTCGTTTGACTCGAGGAGGGTAAGAGACTAGTAAGAGACACAATTACGGCGTATATGTTATGAATCTTACATGAATTCACCTTCATCACAGTGTAACTGATTGTAATGGGAAAACGTGTATCAATGCAACCTGTTTTTAGCTTTGCTTTATGTTACTAGCTCGTTAACGAATCAAACTCAATATATTTTAAACTTTACCAGTATCAATATCCTAGCTTGATAGTGAGTACTAACAGCCATGTTAGTTGTTTATATTCATAATGGTAAAGTCAGGTATTTTATTACATGTGAGTCTGACATGCTGTCACTACATGCACTGCGCTCCTCTGCGCTCGGCTCTGGTAAGCGCGTCCTCCAGCTGTGAGCGGTCGGCATCGCGCGTTCCTGTGTTTTGGGGGCGTGGGTTTGGAAGGAGCCCAGAATGGAGGGGGTGAAAGTGAATGGAGATAAGTAGCTGTGTTTATTGCAGCCCTGAGAGGACTACAGACACTCGATTTTTATACTCTCTTTTCCAGAGTACTTACATTTTAATTATGCATTGATATATATAGAAAGTATATAAACAATTTTGGAAAAAAGTTTTTTTTTTATAAAAATCTTACCTACAATACCTTTAAGAGTGTGTTGACCTACTTAAGAAGGACTTAAGTACATCTGTATATGTAATTGCATAATTACTTTTACTGTCTTTGAAATATGATTAAAGTCACTGCTGAATACTGACATGCTTTTATGATAAACTAATATAATGGAATTTCTATTTAAACTTTTATGTCTTGTATTTAAATGTATTTGTACTTACACATTTGTAATGACGAAGTTGCAATTTAGTACACTTAAAATATATATGAGCTTAACACTTAAAATAACGGCTTAAAATGTACTTTAAAGTAAAGCTTAATTTAAAAATTATTACAAAGTGCACTTTTTAAGTCTACTTATGTGTTAAGAAACATGAAAGTATCTCTTTAAGTGCACTTAGGTGGCCTTTTATTTTATTAATATTATATTATCTGCAAGTAGGTTTTTTAAATATACTTTTAAGATCTGACGTACACTACAAGTGAATGCAATTAAGCTCATTTCTTTTTCATAAGTGAGGATAGCAAAATAAATATACATATCAAATCAAAAGGCTGTGTATCAAACCAAACTGCAATATTTTTGTGCAAATTCATCTGTCATGTGACTACATGACATACACTCATCCATAAACACCAGGGGCAAAACTGCACAACACAACAACAGAAACAGTTAGACATTTAAGAACCGACTTACCGACTGAGGCGAGATAAAATATTAGCCACCGTAGATCCATGGCAAATAGTCAAATAGAGATGCAGTATTGAACAGATGACTGTCATTTGGTCACATTTATATAGTGTAAATGAAAAGCATGTCCAACCTCCTCTCCTCTCCTCTCCAAAAAAAAAAAAAAAAACCTATTCAAACTGCTGATGTCATACCTATATGTCATTAAAAAACATGCTTTGTCTGATGTGCTGTTTGACATTTTGTTTGTTACACCGTATAAAGTGTTTTTGTCCTCATGGGCTGATAAAACTTTGAGTGTTATTTGCTTTAAAAATGAAATGACTACTTATAATCAGATTTGTGGTGGCTGCATGACTTTATGATCATAATGAATGATGTTTTTAAATTATTCATTCATAAATGTATCATGACATGCACACGTTTTCTGTTACGACTCTATTAATTATAAACATCTTCCTAAACACTTCCTGTTGTGGATTTTTAAGGGGTCTTTGTTCTAAACAGAGACATATTTTCACCATTCTAGCATTCTTTTTCAGATCATTATTATTTAATCTGCTTGAACATAACTTAATCAGATTTAAATAAAGTTAACAGTCTACCATGATTTATATGCTATAGGACTTACCTGTGCATGTAACATCAAACAGACGGATAAGAGATGCCACAAAACCCACTGGTGCAAATGCAAACAAACCTTATGCAGTGTGTGTGAGTCAAGACCTTTGTTCAATACTTCATTCAAAGGACATAGCCCTTGTACTGTACAGTGTTATTTACATTTATTCATTTAGCAGATGCTTTTATCCAAAATGACTTGCAATTGAGGAATACCATGAGCGATTTATCTTAAAGGGGTCCTTGATTATGATTTCTTTTTTTTTAACTTTAGTTAGTGTGTAATGTTGCTGTTTCTGCAAAAATCTCCAAAGTTATGACGCTCAAAGTTCAATGCAAAGGGAGATATTTTCTTTTACAGAAATCGCCTTTTAAGGACTACAAGAAGCTTTTTCCCAGGTTGGTGACATCACAAACCCTAAGATTTACATAAACCCCGCACCCCGGGATCACGCAACAATCCCAGCAAACACAGAACACAACGTACTTGTCACGGAGCCATCCACATCATCACTCCCGCCCACTTGTTACACCAGATCCCAATCACCTGAATTCTAATCACAGGCACCTGTACATCATGATTACACTCACTATTTCAGTCTCAGTCTCCTGCACCTCTGTGTCTGGTCTCGTCTTGCGAAGCTACAGACTCTACTCAACTGTTACATCCTACCTGAAGATACTTACCTGTTGTCCTGTGTATTCCCGTGGTCATCGCTTAGAGTCTCCTGGTCTCCATTGTCCTGTGTCTCCTTAGTCTTCGTGTTCAACAGTACCCTGGTAAAAGACATTGAGTTTCTCATCAGTGAAATGTTCATCGTGTCAAGTTTATTCTCTTCGCACTCTAGAATTGCTCTGCACTGTTCACTCAGCACCTCTCTCTCTCTGCACATCAATAAACCTGAATATTACTTACATCTGCCTTATCTGTCTTTCTGTGAGTGTGACAGTACTCAACCTTCTAACAACGTTTAACAACATTGCCAAATGGTTGCTATAACTACGTTGTGTGGTGAAGGTTGTCACGACGTTGTCACAATGTTGAAATTGAACCACCATTCAGGGCCATTGCTTAAGGTTGTGCCTAGGGTGTCTGGACAACCACTGGACAACATATGTACTCGTCACCGCCCTGAAGGGCAAAAATCAGCCTTTTAAATTTCAACCGCCCGTTGGGCCGTCTCATTCTTCATCGAGCAAGGATAGAGAGAATTGCGTTTAATTTACCTCAGCTAAATAAGATACGTAATTATTCAAACACAACCTACACCTTCATTTTCTAATGTGACATGTATTTGTTCTTTCTAACTGAAGGGACAGAATAACATCAGCTAATATTTCATGAAGTTTGCGATCTTGTGTACATTTACATTTTCATTTAGCAGACGCTTTAATCCAAAGCGACTTACAACTGAGGACTAAACAAAGCGAGTCATCATGAAGAGACAAAAACAACGCAAGAAGTGCTCAAAATACAAAGTTCAGATATTGCTCGGAGTAGCGTAAGCCAGATAAGCAGGGTTTTAAAGGGAAAAGGAGTTTTTTTTTTTCTTTTCTTATGTTAAATGCTCACGGAAGAGATGAGTTTTCAGTTGTCTTTTGAATGCTGTCAGGGATACTGCATCCTGGATGAGGGTGGGCAGATCATTCCACCAGCATGGCACCGTGAATGAGAATGTTCTGGAGAGTGATTTTGAGGCTCTCTGTGATGGTACCACGAGCCGTAGCTCATTGACTGATCGTAGGCTTCTGGTAGGGATGTAGACTTGTAGTAGTGAGTGGAAGTAGGAGGGAGATGATCCTGAGATCAGTCTGTAAGCAAGTGTCAACACCTTGAACTTGATGCGAGCAGCGAGTGGTAGCCAGTGCAGAGAGATGAAGCGAGTGACGTGGGCCCTTTTGGGCTCATTGAAGACCAGACGAGCTCCAGCATTCTGGATCATTTGTAGAGGTTTAGTTGCACATGCTGGAAGTCCAGCCAGGAGAGCATTGCAGTAATCAAGCCTAGAAATGACCAGGGCCTGGACGAGAAGTTGTGTTGCATGCTCAGTTTGGAAAGGCCTGATCTTCCTGATGTTGTGCATAGCAAACCTGCATGATCGAGCTGTCGTTGCGATGTGGTCTGTGAAGGTCAGCTGATCATCAAAGATTACTCCAAGATTTCTGACTGACCTTGATGGGGTGATTGAGGAAGAATCTAGCTGGATGGAGAAGTCATGCTGTAGAGACGGCTTGGCAGGGAGGATGAGAAGCTCAGTCTTTGCCAGGTTGAGCTGTAGGTGATGTTCCTTCATCCATGCCGAGATGTCCGCCAGACAGCTTGAGATCCGTACAGCTACTGTGGGATCATCTGGTTGAAATGAGAGGTAGAGCTGGGTGTCATCAGCATAGCAATGGTAAGAGAAGCCATGTGTCTGTATGATGGGTCCTAGTGATGTGGTGTAAATGGAGAAGAGGAGCGGTCCAAGAACTGAACCCTGGGGAACCCCTGTGGTCAGTTGATGTGCTTTGGATACCTCTCCTCTCCATGTGACCCTGAGGGACCTACCTGTGAGATAGGACTCAAACCAGTGGAGAGGAGTACCTGTGATGCCCAGTGATGAGTGGGTGGACAGAAGGATCTGATGGTTCACAGTGTCGAAGGCAGCAGACAGATCCAGGAGGATGAGAACTGATGATTTGGAAACAGCTTTTGCGATCCGCAGGGCTTCTGTGACCGACATCAATGCAGTCTCGGTTGAATGCCCTTTCTTGAAGCCAGATTGGTTGACATCCAGCTGGTTGTTCAGAGACAGGAAAGATGATATTTGGTTGAAAGCAACTCATTCAAGTGTTTTCGCAATGAATGGTATGGTAGGAGAGAGACAGGTCTGTAATTCACTAAAAGTGATGTGTTTTACGTTGTTTTTTTTAAGCAGTGGCGTTACCCGAGCCTGCTTGAATGCTGTAGGGAAAATGCCAGTGTGAAGGGATGAGTTGATGATATGTGTGAGAGCTGGAAGAAGTGTGGGAGAGATTGCTTGTAGAAGGTGTGAGGGGATGGGGTCCAGAGGGCAGGTGGTAGGATGACTAACCGAGGATGAAGTATCTAAACTTCTCCTCTCTAGTGGAGTGAAGGAGGAGAGAAGGTTGTTGGCTGTGGGAGAGGTTAGTCTGTGTTCCTGTGTGTGTGAAGCTGAGAACTGACTGCTGATAGTTGTAGTATTGTTAGTGAAGAAGTTAGCAAAATCATCAGCAGTTAGCGAGGAGGTGGGTGGTGGTTGAGGTGGACAGAGGAGAGAGTTGAATGTCTTGAACAGTGAACGTGTGTTAGAGGCGCTGTTGTGGAAATCTTGTTGTGGAAATATGAAGATTTTACGGCGTGAACATCAGCAGAAAAGGCAGAGAGCAGAGATTGATACTTACTCAGGTCGGATGTGTCTTTTGATTTGCCCCATTTCCTCTCTGCTGCCCTGAGTTCGGTCCGGTGTTCACGAAGAACCTCAGATAACCAGGGGTTGGAGGGAGTAGCACGTGCTGGCCTGGAGGAGAGAGGGCAGATGTTGTCTAAAGAAGAGGTTAGAGTGGAGCATAAAGTATCCGTTGCAGTATTCACATCCAGAGATGAGAAATGCGAGGGTGAGGGAAGAGAAGATGACACAGCAGAGGAAAGAAGGGACGGAGAAAGTGAGCGCAGGTTTCGTCTGAAAGTAACTGGTAGGGGAGTTGGTGGTGCATGGGTAGTGAGTTGTAGATTGAAAGTAATGAGGAAATGGTCTGAAACATTGAGAGGTTTCACCAAAATATTGTCTGTGATGCATTTGCGTGTGTAAACCAGGTCCAGTTGGTTGCCTGACTTGTGAATACCTGTGGTGATAAGCCGTTGGAGATCGAAGGAGGCTAGGAGAGAGATGAAGTCTGTTCCGTATGCCACAGACTTCATCTCTCTCCTAGCCTCCTTCGAATGGATGAATGTTGAAGTCGCCACAGACTACAAGTGGGATGCCATTCTCAGTGTAAATTGCAGTAACACGCTTTATTCTTAAAAGAAATGTGTATATTCATATATAAATATATAGGCCTATATATATATATATATATATATATATATATATATTCACAAATGTATGACTTTTGGAAGTGCAATTTGATTACCATATGCAGTTTGAATAAAGTTGCAGTTGTTGATTATAACTGATTTACTGTTAGGCCCTTAAATAATAATAATGATAAAGTATATAATTAACATCTGACTGATTCAAAACGTTTTACGGAGAAAAGCTTCCAGAAGAGAGTACAATGCAGGCTATATGCACAAAAGCTTCTCCTGAAAGACGTAGCCCTTTCTTATTTTGTCGGGACAATTTGTTGTTTATGGATCACAGCTTGTAAGTATGTCTTATTATTTGTAGTTGTGTTGTCTATTAACAGTTAAGCTAACTCATTTCATTTGAGGAACTGATTACCTCAATTCATTTAAGTTATAAAAAAAACAATAGTTATGAGTACTCTGAACTTATTTTAATCGAGTCTACTAAAACAGTAATATTTCTTAAAATACAATTAAACTTTACACTGCATTTAATACTTTTTATAGCTGAAACTTCACTTTGAGTAAAAACAGTGAAATGACAAACTTTAAATAATAATAATAATAATTAATTACATTTATATAGCGCTTTTCTCGGCACTCAAAGCGCTTTACATAGAAGGGGGAATCTCCTCAACCACCACCAATGTGCAGCATCCACCTGGATGATGCGACGCCAGCCACATTGCGCCAGAACGACCACCACACACCAGCTTACTGGTGGAGAGGAGACAGTGATGAAGCCAATTGGTATATATACTGTATATATGGGGATATGATGAATGGGATAAATGAACTCAGAGCACTTGCAGTTACTGCTAGCTCACAATATCACACACAAAGTCAAATCCAATGAGTTAAGCTAACTCATTACATTTAACAATAGTTATGAGTACTCTGAAATTATTTCAGTTGAGTTCACTAAAAGTAGATATTGCAGTCAAGAAATTAAGTAATTAATTAAGTGATTGTTGAGCATTAGTGACAAACACCTGCTGTTAACAAGCAGAATCACTGAAGGACAGAGAAACACAAGAACTACAACTGACTTCCAACCACAACATTAGATGAAATCAACTGAAGATAAAATGTGTTTAAATCTCTCAAGATCTCAGCAGAGGAGGATTGAACAACTCCACAAACAGCATTACCAGCTTCACTTATAACTGACCAGTTTGAGTTTTATCATGCGTCTACAGAAGGTGTTATTGTGAATGAACAGAGGTTTAGATGAAGACGATTTATTGAGTTTCATTTAAAGACACCATGTAAGTGGTCAGTGTTTGCTTTAGTTGGGCTCTTGACCCTTGACTTTATAACACCAGTTTTTCCTCTGGCTGCTGTAACTGAGTGTTTATAGAACACATTTGTTATGGCACAAAAGCCAAAAGAAAATATGAGCATGTGGTTGTGTTTTGATGATAATTTATGGAATGATGAATTATCATTTGGTGTCTTGATTCTCTGATCTTTTCTATAGAATAATCTCTGATTAAACAGGTGATATATAACTTGTAATATTCATTATAAAAGAACTGTGATTCTGCTGTAAGGGCCATTGTTGTTACAATCAGATTTTAAAAACCTCTATGGTATAATGCTGACTTACACAGACATTAAGAATCAACGTATGAATCTCAACAATGGTGACCATTAAAAAAACGATTCATACTGCAATGCATGCTAGGAGCCATGGATAAGTTTTGTATTATGGTAGTACCCAGCATGCTTTGCAGTATGAATAGTTTTTTAATGATCACCATTGTTGAGATTCAAATGCTGATATCTGTGTTATTTTGGTAATGAATTACATTTTCTGTAAAATCCTTCATATTATCTGATAGTCATAACATCGCTAGTTCTTATACTGTAGAATCTCAGTTTCAAATCAAACTAATAATACGTTACCCTTTTAATCAGAGACTAGGTTCTGAATGAGATCAGTGAATCAAGTCATTAAATGATGACTGTCATCATCAAACCTTGACCATCATACCCGATCATACTTTTTCTTGAATTTAATGCCATAACAAATGTTTAATAAATACTCAATTACAGCAGCCAAAGAAAAACTTGTCCTCAAAAGTCAAGGGTCAAGAGCCCAACTAAAGCAAACGCTGATCTCCATCATGGTGACCTTAAACCTTGTATTTCTTGTGTTCCTCTTTCCTTCAGTGATTGTGCTTGTTAACAGCAGGTGTTCATCACTAATGATCAATCATCACTTAATTGATCACTTAACTATACAATTATTATTCAATTATCATTCTGGGATCTAGAAATGTTCTATAACTCATTCAGTTTGAGTTATGTTTCAGTCATTCAAGCCACTTCAAGTTTCGGTATTATTTGAGTGCAGTGAACTCAATTTAATTTAGTACATATTACTGTTAGGTTTTACAGTGTTGATGTAAACGAAGGGCAAAGCTTTGCCTCTGCTAGCCTGCTAACTAACATTACAGTATTAATGCAGAGTTTACTTTAGCTTTTGTAAGACAGTTCACCACCCCTTAGGAAAATGATCCATGATTTTGGGATCGATTACTGACAAATATGATTAAATGGTGGATAACATTGTATCTATGAAAAAAATAGACCACTCTGAAACATCCTGTGAAATCCGTGCTTGCAAAGGCTGTGCTTGAAATCCGTTCTGCACGATCCTCTTATTCGATAACGTTGTCAGGGTCTGAATCGGGCTCAAAATGGTTTTAAATTGACGCCATCGTTAATATTTACATCTGGGTAGAGTTTGCGGTTATGAAGGGGCGTGACATTTCCCGAACACACGCTAAACGCTGCCAATCACAACACACTGTTCCAGCTAACCAATCACAGCTCGGAAGGAGGGGTTTCATCGAAAATGGCGCGCAGACTGGGAAGAGAGGAGCTGTAATAATGTAAAACGTGGAAAAATTATATGTTTTTTACTATCAAGAATCTGATTTGTTAATTCTCTTGAAACTTTATTTAACTGACAAAAAGAAAATTTCTAATGTTTTCACTGACCAACTTAATTTTATTTTGTAAATATAAAGAAGTTTTGATTTTAATGGCTTCTACACAGTCCAAAAAAAGTTGGGACAGAGGCATGTTTACCACTGTGTCTCATCACCTTTCTTTTTAATTACACTTTTTAATCATACTATCAAGATACTAATTGTTGAGGTATTGCAAGAGGAATATTTGCCCAATCTTTTCTGATACAAGACATATGCCCAACAATCTGTGGTCATCACTGTCCGTTTCTGTTCATGATGGGTCATACATTTTCAATAAGAGACAGATATGGACTGGAGGCAGGCATCAGGCACATCTCTTCTATGGTGCAGAGTGTCTAGAAATCACTCAGTTTTAGCATGTGGAGAATGAGGCCTGGAATTGTCTTGCTTCCCAGGAAAGATGTCATCTTGATGGCAGTTTATGTCTCTGTACAATCCAAATTTATGCCTCCATGTCGATGGTACCATCACACAAATGCAAGTTACCCATGCCATTTGCACTGATACACCCCAATACCATGACATATGTTTGCTTTTGCACCTGTCGCTGATGAAAGGCTGGATGGTCCCTTTCGTCTTTGGGACTGACAACTCAATGTCTGTTTTTTCCCCAAAACAAGCTGAAACATGGACTCATCTGACCACAGCACACATTTCCACTGTTTTAGACCATCTGAGATGAGCTCAGGCTCAGAGAACTCGCCGACATCTTCACATAGAACTGATGTATAGCTTTCTCCTTACGTAACAGAGATTCAAGTGGCATTTCTTGATGCAGCGTTAGACTGTGTGAAGTGAAAACATTTTTCCAAAGTACTCCTGGGCACATGTATGTGGCTGTATTTAACAGAGTAGCATGATGGTTTCTAATGCAATGCCTTCTGATGGGTCAAAGGTAATGCACATTCAACAGAGGTCTCCTGCCTTGCCCTTCACAGACTGAGATTTCTCTCGATTCCCTGAATCTTGTGACAATATTATGTATGGAAGATGGTGAAAGACATAAATTCTTTGCAATCTTGCAAATTAAGAAATGTGATTTTTGAATTGTTTGACAATTCTCTCATGATATTTGGCACAAAGTGATGACCCATGACCCATCTTTGCTTAGGTGTCGTCCGACTCAAAGCCAGTTGTCGACTGTAGACGCAGTGCTAGAGTATAAATATTATTGTGTCAACTGTAGATGCTTGGATGTCCTCTGGAGGACATAAGAGGTAGATATGGACTGTCTCCCAGGTAAACTTAAGTCAGGTGCGTAGGAGAAAATCTACCTTTTCTAAGACCTTCTCTTCTGCTGACCTCTTAAGCAGACTCCAAAGCAGATAATGCGCTGCTCTGAGCTTCTAAAGCTGGTCATTGAAGAAGAGGGAGTACCTAGGCGCATTTTTAATAATCGAAATAATCAATTGGAGACTATACGTGACACCCAATTATTGAGGGAATATAAGTTTGAGCGTCAGTCAATCCTTCGTCTCACCTCAACACTCGAGCCTAACATTGAGCACCAAACCCAAAGGAGTCATGCACTCCCAGCACTGCTTTAAGTTAATTGCTGAGGTAATGAGTTTTTTTGCTTGCTGCACTTTTCAGTCTGTCCACTGTCAAATCCCCTGTCTGCAGAGCTGTCCATCGACCTCCTGGGAAACAGCAGTCCCCTCCCTCTCTGGTCGCCCGTCTCAGGGATGCTTTGTTGACCGTTGAAAAGCTTTAGTGGTGGCCTGGGGTTATGGCATCATCTTCTTGTGGGGTGGGCTCGACGCCTCAGTCTGCTTCTGGACTGCCGAGAGCTGCTGTGCAAAGTCCTCGACAGTGTCTCCGAAAAGGCCACCTTGCGAGATGGGAGCGTCGAGAAAGCACACTTTGTCGACATTTCGCATGTCTGCAAAGTTTAGCCAGAGATGGCGCTCCTGGATCACCAAGGTGGACATTGTCTGGCTGAGGACCTGTGCCGTGACTGTCGTTACCCGAAGGGCAAGGTCAGTCGCCTTGCACAGTTCCTGCATCAACCCCGACTCGGAACTACCCTTGGGCATTTTGAGTGGTCTGGTGGACTTGCAGGATGGCCATCGCATGCAAGGCGAAGGCGGCCTGTCCATCGGAACTGTAAACCCTAGCATAGCAGCCAGAGTCTGTCATCTCACAGGTGCTGGACAGGTGTTGCGGGGGATTCCTCCAGGTGGCAGCACTTTGCAAGCATAAATGCAACGCAATCACACACTCCACCTGGGGAATCCCTAAGAATCCCCTTACCGGCCCACCATCGAGAGTAGTGAGAGAGGAAGAACTTTTTGAAGCAGATTTTGGCAATCTCGTTTGGCAAAGAAAGGCGGCCAGGGGCAAGCATGGCTGTCAACTCTGAATCTGATTCAGCATGAGCGCAAACAGCTGAAGCAAGAAGCTCAGCATCATCTTCCTCTCCAGAGAACAATAGCCCTCTATCTGATGCAGCTATCGACATCTGATCCTTATCCAGAGCGCCGAGTGGGTCGTCGTGATTCATATTCCATGCAGTCACATCAAGTTGAATATACACAACTGTAATTGAATTCTATCTTATATCACCACTTCAGCTGTTGATATAGTGGGTAATGTTTTATTGACTCAGTATAGCTTTCCAAAGGCATACAGACGGAGCAAATAACTAAGCTTCAACGCTTATCTAATTAATGCTTTACTAAGTCAGTTTAAACTATAACGAGCTTATATGTGGGTA
This sequence comes from Meda fulgida, assembly GCA_030578275.1. Taxonomy (NCBI): domain Eukaryota; kingdom Metazoa; phylum Chordata; class Actinopteri; order Cypriniformes; family Leuciscidae; genus Meda; species Meda fulgida. Next base: position 7,615,700 of record CM060618.1, read on the forward strand.
ATTTAATTAAACAACATTTAAAGAAATTAAATTGATTATCGTTTTTGGTCCCAATTTGTATCAGGTAACTACTATGGACTTACATAATAATAATTGTTGGGTAATGTACTTATAGTGTTGATGTTGTATTGTTTAACACTTGTGCTGCTATTGAGGTGGATACAGGTAAGGTTAGGGACAGGTTTGGTGGTAAGGCTAGGTTTAAGTGTGGATTAAGTGTAAGGGAAGGGTCAACAGTGTAATTATAGATGTGATTACAGAAATTTATTACAGCTGTAATTACATGCAGGAATTTTTTAACCATAAAACTATAAAAAGATAAATAAATTACAAGTGCTGTCAAATCAATAATTCATGATCAATTAATTGCATCTAACATAAAAGTTTGTAAAAAATAATAATAATATACAGTATGTATGTGTATATATGAAGAGTTCAGATGCAAAAGCCTCTAAATGCCATCTGAAATTTTCTTCTAGAATAATCATTTTTATCAAGCTTGTATATTTAAGTTCAGTAATTTTACTTAAATGGCAATGAAAATGACCCAGTAATTGTTATTTAAGTGAAATTACTGAACTTAAATATACAAGCTTGATAAAAATGATCATTCTAGAAGAAAATTTCAGATGGCACTTAGAGGCTTTTGCATCTGAACTCTTCATATATACACTCACCTAAAGGATTATTAGAAACACCATTCTAATACTGTGTTTGACCCTCTTTCGCCTTCAGAACTGCCTTAATTCTACGTGGCATTGATTCAACAAGGTGCTGAAAGCATTCTTTAGAAATGTTGGCCCATATTGATAGGATAGCATCTTGCAGTTGATGGAGATTTGTGGGATGCACATCCAGGGCACGAAGCTCCCGTTCCACCACATCCCAAAGATGCTCTATTGGGTTGAGATCTGGTGACTGTGGGGGCCATTTTAGTACAGTGAACTCATTGTCATGTTCAAGAAACCTATTTGAAATGATTCGAGCTTTGTGACAAGGTGCATTATCCTGCTGGAAGTAGCCATCAGAGGATGGGTACATGGTGGCCATAAAGGGATGGACATGGTCAGAAACAATGCTCAGGTAGGCCGTGGCATTTAAACGATGTCCAATTGGCACTAAGGGGCCTAAAGTGTGCCAAGAAAACATCCCCCCACACAATTACACCACCACCACCAGCCTGCACAGTGGTAACAAGGCATGATGGATCCATGTTCTCATTCTGTTTACGCCAAATTCTGACTCTACCATCTGAATGTCTCAACAGAAATCGAGACTCATCAGACCAGGCAACATTTTTCCAGTCTTCAACTGTCCAATTTTGGTGAGCTCTTGCAAATTGTAGCCCCTTTTTCCTATTTGTAGTGGAGATGAGTGGTGCCCGGTGGGGTCTTCTGCTGTTGTAGCCCATCCGCCTCAAGGTTGTGCGTGTTGTGGCTTCACAAATGCTTTGCTGCATACCTTGGTTGTAACGAGTGGTTATTTCAGTCAAAGTTGCTCTTCTATCAGCTTGAATCAGTCGGCCCATTCTCCTCTGACCTCTAGCATCAGCAAGGCATTTTCGCCCACAGGACTGCCGCATACTGAAGGTTTTTCCCTTTTCACACCATTCTTTGTAAACCCTAGAAATGGTTGTGCGTGAAAATCCCAGTAACTGAGCAGATTGTGAAATACTCAGACTGGCCCGTCTGACACCAACAACCATGCCACGCTCAAAATTGCTTAAATCACCTTTCTTTCCCATTCTGACATTCAGTTTGGAGTTCAGGAGATTGTCTTGACCAGGACCACACCCCTAAATGCATTGAAGCAACTGCCATGTCATTGGTTGATTAGATAATTGCATTAATGAGAAACTGAACAGGTGTTCCTAATAATCCTTTAGGTGAGTGTACAAATTATTTATAGATAGTTACAAATTTTTACGTTAGATGTGATTAATCGATTTGAAAGCACTAGTATTGACACAATAAGTGCATTGTGACAAATGAGTAGTTTAGTATACATAATTAAGACACTTAATACTAAATATAAAGAGATTGACAGCTCTAGCTAAATAAGCAAATCAAACTCAAAATGCAATTTGAACTCATCCAAGAATGTAGATGCAGAGATGTGGCTCTGTGGATTCACAAACATGGCAGCACCCAGATATACACTGTTGTTGATAAACATCAGATAAAACAGATTGTTCTATTGAGTTATTCGTTTAATTCCAATGTCAAACTTTGACCATTTGAAATGCTCATCTGTCTTTCCCATTCTAAACAGAATATTTGTATTGTGGCGGCCTTTCCACTGAAGCACAGTAATGAATAAGCAGAGAATGATGAAGAACCACCATCACCAATATATGTGAACCAAGACATCCATATATTATTTCCAATATGGAGTACACAAACAAAGCCAAAAACAAAACTTAAACATGTTACCCTGAAAGCTTTTTCAATGAAATGTTTCTTCAAAAAAAAAACAATTTTAATGAAATCCAACCAGTAGAGATGGTCCTGAAGACAATACATAATTAACCAAAGTAGGCAAAATAGACATTTTTGATGACATAAATGCTGGTGTAGTGTTTTGGCATAACTTGCAAAACATGATAAATTCTTAACAGTTTTCTATTAAAATGTAATTAAATGGTTAGTGCACCCAAAAATGTAAATTCATTTACTCATTCTCATGTCGTTCAAACCTGTATGACTTTCTTTCTTCAGTGAAACACAAAAGAAAATATTTTGAAAGATGTTGTTAATCAAACAGTTTTGGTTCCCATGGACATCCATTGTCCAATGGAAGTCAAAAAATACAATGTAAGTCAATGGGAACAGTTTGATTAATTTTCATTTTTGGGTGAACTAAAACTTAATACCCTGAGATACACATTTTTTTTTTCAGTACAGTTTTAGAAATGCTCCTTTAATACACATCGGTTGGAAGTTTGAAATCCTTGAAGCAGTAAAAAGAGATGTCCCCGTGATCCACCACTGCAAACGTTACTGGGACATCTCCACTTTGGAAGGACAGCTGCTTCATGGCATTCAGATCAGGCACGGGACCATCAAAACTGTCAATGAACGATGACATAAATCAGTAGGCATGCTCAGATCAGGACCTTTTCAGACTATACAAATTTCTTGTTACATGATAATAATAATAATAAATATAGCTGAAAGCAGCAATTACAGGGCCAAGCACTTAATAAGGCCATATTGACATTGATGGACATAGACTTTATTTAGGGAACTTTACGAACCTTGCAGAATTCACAAGGCTTAACACTTGCCATCGACTGGATTTGATCAAACAGTCTTTAAACCGCTAACCTGTTGCTTTACACAGCATGCCACTCATACACCGTGGTTTGCTTAATTTAAAAGTAGTGCATTTTTTCAACGTTTTCAAAAGTTAAGCGTTTTTGCAAAAATCCTTATATCTCTGGAACACTAGGTGGCGCTGTGATCAAACTCCTCAGGTACCTTAAGGACATGCTGTTAATGATCCCTACCAAATTGTTTGCCGATAAAGTCAAATAGTTTAAAGGATATTGCAATTTATGTCAAATTTCAAAATGGTGGACAGGCAATTTGTCTGATCTTGGCAAAATTGGTATTGAGTGATTCGAATCTGCAGAGACCAAGATCTTGACTTTCTGATAAAGATTTCAAAAGTTATGAGCACAAATAGGCATTTTCGCAATGTGCTAGTTTTTCCCAACTTACGCATATACCCTCAGATCTGGGTGCTGACAAAGGGAACCAAGTTTCGTTTCGATTGATCAGTTTTTTTTTCCTTTTTGATGAAAAAGGTACATCAAAATTCTGTAATTTTGGACCAAATTTAAAGGTGGAGTAATGAAAAAACTGCATACAGTACATTTCAGAATTGCCACTAGTGTAACGGGTAAAGTATTAATGTGAGATATTGAATGTGGTCAGCAAATTAAGTGTACGAAGAATTTTGTTTCTATGACAAAGGCTTCAAAAGTTATAGCCATTTCAAAAGTGACCACCACTATAATATTTTTAGAGGATTTAACAGCAAAATTGCGAAGCTAATAATTAGCATTTAGCATTTACATTTTCTTCTGTCAAAGTCCCCCTGTAGTCTATAATTTTATCCCTTAAAATGTATCTTTGATCACCAAAATGACATTTAAAAAAATGTTCCATAAAAAATTCTTCATGTTTTAAAATAGCTTGAATGTAACGCTACACCCTTGCCTCATTTAGTTTATGAGGTTCTATGAATATGCAAATGAGCCCCGCCTCCACTGGTTGACGATCACACGTTGATCTGATTGGTTACAAGGTAGTTTGTGACGTCAGAAACACCAGCGATTTCAAACCGTGTTTTTGAGACTGTCTTTGGTTCACTGCAGTTTTAAGGAGAAAACACTCAGCAATGCTGTCGACTTATGAATTTGCACATGGTGTGTCTTAAAGCATATTAAAAACACCACATACGGTAGACATATAAACAACATTAAAAGCTTGATTTTACCTACAGGGGGACTTTAAAACTTTTGTATTTATTTGAGCTGTAAAAAAAAAATATGTTCAGTATCTCCAGTTATAACTAAATTTGTTATGTCTAATCATAAAAAAAAACATTTAAAGGATAAAAACATCAAAGACGGGTCATATAATAGCATATTTCAAACATTTGTATGACTTTATGCTTATGTCATTGCTAAGTACTGCAAAATCATAAAACCCATTTTCCAGCATGAATCAGCAGTCTGTGTGATCCTAACTAAGGCAAAATAACAAAACCAACACAGCAGGAAAAAGACGATCATTAAAGCGCGTACTGAATGACTGGACTGATTTCAGTGTATTGTGTCAGTATGTTTACCTGCAGACACACATGCGGCTGTAAGGCTTTCCAGGATGGCTCTTTTTAAACTCTGCCACCGTGTCCGGTTGGTAAACATCAAAACTAATCTTCCACTGGTCTGACGGGGACAATCTGACAAAATAGATTGTTTAAAACATCAGGTCAATCATCTCAAAGGCTTATTTGACTTCTGTCAATTTCAGGAGAAAGCTGCCAGGTTTACTCTGACAGCGTTTCATTTCATCCCTCAATATGATATGGCTACAGGAAAGTACAGGACAGTAAAGGTGGGCTTATACACCTGGAAACCCCCTCAGACCAGCTCGAAGACTTGACAATGCCGATCTGGTCCAGCAGTTCACCTGCACCATAACAATACAAAAAAGATGAATGTCACATGAGAGTGAGGCAATAACAGGCATCTTTCACAAACATTACATTTTCTAAGCACAAAAACCAAGATCATATATCAGACAAACATAATCATCTAGTTTTTATCTGTTTGACACTGAAAACCCACTGTAGAATAATTAAAAACATCATTACAAACCTATTTTAATGTATTTCACACATTTATTACATACAATTGTACATAGTATAAATTATAATTTAATCATATGTTAAAAAAAATAGATATGTGTGAAATACATATCTTATAATTTGTACATAGTATAAAAAAAATACATTGAAAATAACCCTTTAAATAACATTAACAATACAATTGCTTAATGCATTAGGTGTCATGAACTTACAATGAACAATTAATATCAATCTTGGTTGATTTATATACAAATACAATTTTAACATTTAAACTATAAATTACTATTACTCAACGCATTATGAACAAGCATGAACTAACATTATATTATCACTGTTATTATATTACATTATATTTCTTAATTTAACAATTTATTACTTGTTTGGTTGTTGTTGTTGTTATCTAAAACTACAGTTATTAAAAATTATTTATTATTTTTAAAAAACTGAATCGATGATAAGGAAAATATTCCTTAGCAGTTAACTGAAATAAAGAAGTACAAAAATGACTCAAACGGAAACAGAAATAAAACTAAATTAAGGATATATCGAAATACAAGGGAAAAAAATGCTAACATTTTTTTTAAAAACAAAGCATATCATTAAAACACTGAAATTACACAAATTAAAATCAAAATGAATTAAAAGCTAATTCAAAGTATTATTAAATACTATGATAGTGTATAATCAATACAAAAATAACTATTAATACCAATTTATTTGATTCATTTATTGCTAAATGTATTTTCATTTCTTTCTTTTCATATAGAAAAATAATATATTATTAAACTAGATTAATAAATATTATAAACAATTATTGTTTATTGTGAAATCATGATATTCACCAACTAATATTAACAAATTGAATCTCATTTATTTTTTTGAATATTTTGATACAGTCATGTAATAAACCTTAGTAGAACGAATAACCAAATGCTTATTTATTCTTATGTTAGCTTCACCAGATATTATGCACAGACTGATGATGCATTAAGTCATTAGTCACACATAAAAGTGACGTGTATTTTCTAAACCAAGTAGGGCTGTGAAACGATTCATCGCATCAAAAATAATTATTTTGTATGTATAAAAACACACACATGAATGTATATATATATATATATATATGTATATATATATACATACATATATATAATTTATATCATATAAATAACACATTTTTCTTAAATATATACATGCATGTGTGTGTATTTATAAATACAAAATAGTTATACATAGTACAAACACATATATTATGTAAACTCAAACTTTTATTTTGGATGCGATTAATCGTTTCACAGCCCTACCAAACAGAACTGCAATCTGTTGGTTTGAGTGGCCCCATCAGGTCTTGTGAGTTTGAGACAGGATATCTGTTTGACCAAACCATGGGGGACAAGGTTCGTTCTGACACTGTTCGTTTAGGAATCTAGTCGTTGAATGTCTACTGAACGAGTGTTTTCTTACGGTGCGAGGCGCACTGGCCGGGCTGAGTGAGCGGCGTCACCTCTCTCTCCCACAGATGCGCGGGTCTGTCTTTCTGTCCCCGTCTCCTCCTGTCCTCCAGCAGCTGGAAATACTCCACCCAGTTCCTGCAGCGCCGCACCTCTCGGTCGCTGTTAACATCCCTGCGGTAGCGATCGTGCTCTCTCTGCCGCTCCCTGTCCCTGCGAGACAGCTTCTCCTGCTTCATGTTGAGTCTGCTGAGCCACGGAGCCACGTCACAGCCGCCCACCTCCAGAGCGCCGGGTAATAGGCTACGGTCCGGGGACGCCAGCCACTCGGAGCGGCTCCTACGAGAGCCCAGGTCTGGGAAAGGGATGCTGCTGAAGTCCCAGCGAGGAGCTGCGCTTTGGGCTTGAGGAGGTGGAGGCTGGACATCCCTCTCCATCCACCACGTCCTGTCAGAGGCATCGGCGGACTGCAGGGGCGACTCGCTGCTCTTAACTAGCTCGCCACTTTGGTCTTCAGCAGTCGTCTTCTCCACTGGTGACGTGTTCTGTTTGTCACTGAGGCCGATCAAGACAGAGATGAGAATAGTGAGTAAGAACCAAGCGGCAACATTCCGGTCTCTCTTTTGAAACCAACACGGAAGTGACGTAAACTGCAATTCATCGACTGGCCGCTAGAGGCAGGCTCCAAAAGAGAGTCAATTCCATAGACCCCCATGTTAAAATGCCCAAATTTACAACAGAAAAAAATATGTTTACAGCATGGTACAAAATGTGTTTTTTGTCTATATAGCTAATTTTGCCCTTCATGAGAGCTGCGAGGGCGGTGAATTATTTTACAACTCATCTGTTTAAATTATATTAAGCCTTAAAGTTCTGCATAATTAAGGGTGTGGCCACTTGAGTGACAGGGGGATTGCCGCTGCTGTCATTGGCCGTTTGTCTGGTGTCTGTTAGCATCACATCACCTCAGCTAATTCGCCTCTTTGCCCATTTTCGTTTATCCGGGAGTGACGTATGGTGACGCGCTGCCAAGATGGCGGCGGCTGGCCCCGCCCACTTTTGGCTTCAAAAATGCTCTTCAGAAACCTATGGGTGACGTCAAGGACACTATGTCCATATTATTTTTTAGTCTATGGTTAGAACTTAATGCTCTTAATGTTAGAAAAATTGTATGTATTTATTTATTTTATTTTTTTTATTTTTTTTACAGAAAGGTACGAAACTTGGTTAAGGTTAAATGGTCCTGAAAAAAATAGTCACTCTAATCCTGGTCCTTGTGATCAAAATGACGGCATTGGAAATTTCATCTAGTGGAAAAGGAATTTCATCTAGTGGAAAACAGAAAAACTTGAAAAATCGTTTAGATTTATGGCTTTGATTTTCTTGCAGTTTTAGAGCAAATGTGTTTTTGAAAATATATTTCATATCAAAATTGAAAATAGTATTTTTGTGCATTTTTCATAACAGTTTAAGTTGGAAATGTAATTTTCAGGTCTATGATGAAAAAGTGAATAAATGGATTATAAATACATCGTAAATATAATGTAGTACTATAAAATCCCCTAAAAATACAAAATATTAAATAAAAAAACATTATCGAACTAAAATATAGTACATAAGTTTCATTGAAATAAAAAAACAATCTGTAATTTTTGACTGACATGCGAAGAGCACCAGAGGGTTAAGTAGAGTAGGTGGAAAATGAACAGGGGCTTTGGGGCAAAAATAAACAAAATGCCCCTCAAATTAAAAAAATGCTCCTGCACAATTAAACAGAATCTGTAAGGACAGTCACGATTAAAGCAATTGTTGATTGCGGCCAGCGTTGCCAAGTCGGGCTGCTTTTAAATTTTTGCCGCGGTTTGATTGATTGTTTTCCCCGCGGGTCAAACGTCACAATAAAATTCGAATTTAAGTCTCAGAGCCACACCCACTTATTACAACATTGCGAAGGACCATCAGTACTTCGAAGGTGTTGGCAAGCGGTTTCAAACTCCGAAATGAACACTGAACGAACTTTATTTTGGCCTGATTTTGTTCTAAATCACGTCACACCAATTCGTTCGATTTCGCTTTAAAGTGCGGCTCATAACACACACAGTTTCTGCCAATCTCATGTTAATCTTGAGTACCTATATAGAGTATATAAGTATATGTACCTCTTGAGTAATATAGAGTATGTAAAGTATTACCGCTTCTACTATACACACCTAAAAATAAAAATCATAATCCAAAATTGTAACTATGATTATGATTTTTATTATTAGGTGTGTATAGTAGAAGCGGTGATACTACTACTAAGGATGTTAATCAACATGAGCATCCAGGAGCTGAAGAAGACACGACGTGTACCTGGATACAGGACTTTGAGAGCGTTTCCTCTTCAGCTGTTTTCTCTGCTTGTCCCGTGATGATGCCGGCAGATTCAGCTGTCTCTCATATGTGGATGGGACTAAACTGCGTGAAAGACAACTTCTATTGCACACTGTAGTGATATATCTGATAATATAATTTTGCCAGCGCAATTGATTGTACTGAGGATAGGTACATGAGTTTTACCTGGAGTCAAACCTGTTGACAACATACCCAAGCCTTTTCAAATGTCCAAAAACCTAAATGAACGAAGACAAATTACACTTATGGATTATTCCTGTATGTTTCGCTCTTCTTTGTTCCAGTGGTTTGGAATTTTCTTCTGACGGTGACTATGTATATTATTTAAACATTTGTCAAAGTGCAAAATATGTTTGTGTTTTCTTCTCAGGTGACACTGGAGACAAACCTGATACTGATGAAGAGTCACAGTCTCACTAGAGAGAAAGCGCTCATATCCCTCCTGAATGGACAACGGAAGGTCCCGGTAAAACACCTGCACATTGCCCTGAATTAGGAAAACATTGCAAAGATACAGTTCACACAAAAATACTAAGCCGTTTTCAACATTGATGATAATCAGAAATGTTTCTTGAGCAACAAATTAGCATATTAGAATGATTTCTGAAGGATCATGTGACGCTGAAGACTGCATAAATATACAGTTCCCATAATAAAAGATTATAGCGTGATATAAATATGAGAATGGAAATGTCCACTCACACATTCCATGAGGTAGAGAGCCTCTTCAGGACGCAGGTACTGCTTGCCTCTCTCTGAAAAACCCATCGTCTGCCAAAATTTCCCCTGCAAAAAAACATGATAATTTCTAATGCCCTGTTTACAGCTGGTATTAAGATGTGTTTTGGTCGATCGGATCACAAGTGGACGAGGGAGACACATTCCCGTTCACACCTGGTGTTTTAATCCGTCTCTTTTGTCCACTTTCAAACACTTCTGTCCTGATTTCTTCGAGGGGAGGGTCTATGAGCGGGGAAATGAATGTTTTTTTTTTGTTTTGTTTTTTTCAGATCTTTCAATCTAATGGACGAAATGAGTTCACGCAATTTACAGTTGTAATCAAAACTCCCATTGCAAATCAGGTTTACTGGCAAAATTTACAGACTTTCATCTGTTTGCAATAAAAAAATCAAACAAAGGTAATTGAAGTAGCTCAACGCAACAAATGTTTCAAGTGGTTTCCCCGAATTCAACTGAAAATGCAACTTTTTGATGACTTCTGCAGTCTAAAAATGATTCAACCCCCTGAACAGAATCCCTCACAAATCTGCAAAGCAGGTGTAGTCTAAAACATACACCTGATGCAACTAATCAAGGGCTTCATTAGTGTCACCAGGTGTGCTTGAGCTACAACACATGAAATATCTTCCCAAAATGTTCACGCATTAGGTCATTGTTGACGTCTTTTGTGGCTTTACACTACGAAAGCAATCCGGTCAAATGCGTTTTTGACTACCTCTGGAAGTGGTGAAAAGTGGACAAACTCAAAACGTTTGAGACCCAATTTACAAACGTATTTAGCATCGTCCACTTGCGATCTGATCGACCAAAACGTATCTTAATACCAGGTGTAAACAGGGCCTGACAGTTGACAATGAACAGATGGAGATGATCATTGAATGTTTGACATGGACTCACTGCAGGTGACTGCAATTTCACTAGTCTTTCCTCAGGGGTCCAGACAGCTTTCACTAGATTCCCTCTGTGCGGAAACACACACGCATCCGCTTTAGCTTGGCTTTGCTGTGCAGTAAGTGTGCGTGTGTTTTTAAGACATCACTCACAGTCTCTCCACCCTCTCCTCAGCCAGGAGCGTCCAGTGCTCGTCCAGACTCTGCTGCAGACGGGCCGTCTGCTTCTCGGACCCATCGGGCAGGAAGTCTTTCTGACCCTTCACTGGTATCTTATGGCTCCGGGACCTCGCCTCAAACAGCTCTGATGGACTGCGTAAATATGAAAATATAACTAATGCATGTGTAACAGAACATAAATCCAGACTTAACAATCAGAACCCTGTAAACCTGACGTATGACATAATAGTCTGAAAAAACATTATTTGAACTGGAACGATGTATTGACACTTTAGACAAAATTTAAAATAAATAAATGCAAAAGTGTTTGTTTTATATCATATATGACACATCAGGCTTGTATGGCTCTTATAGTATGATATAGGGAGAATTTGAAGCTCACACTAGAGGAACAAAACACCTCACTTTTATTCAGAGGCCCAAAAATATGCAGTTTGAGCAAAAGCCTGAGGGATCATATTTGATACTCATATCTGAACATGATTTTTTCACTAAATGTTTTAGGGATAGTCAAGTAAAGCTACGTTTTTTTTTTTTTTTCAGGTACAGTAAGTGTTCATCTTTGAATATCACTAACAATATAAATGTAAATCTTTTGTTTACTTAAAAAAAAACAGTAAAGACTGAAACTAACACAATAAAAAGACTATACTGATAGCATAAAAATTATTGACAGTCCATGTCTATCATTTCCACCAGAACATGCTTAAAATGAAATATGAGACAAATAAGGTTAATATTTCAGATCAGAATATTTGTATTGTGCATCATTTTCAATCAAGCAGTAATTGAAAGTGAAAATATTATTTGTGTGCATTTAAGATAAGCACCTATTATAGCAATCATATTATAGCAATGAAATTAGCCTGAACAAGACTACAGAGTGATAACTTTTTTCTCTCTTCATTCTTAAATGTTAGGAATGTTATTTCCACCACAAAATATTATTGCATGCAAGGCGTTGGGGAAATGACATCTGTTCATCGTGGTTCAGAAGAAAGACATAATTCTACTGTAATGCATATATTCACTATTGGAAATTATTGAAATAATAAGGTGTATAATGTGTGTTTAAGGGAGTTTAGAGCTTATAGCTCAGCTCATGATCGGACGAAAACAAATGTGAGTTGGTCCACACCTATTCAGAGAGTTATAGTAAAATTCTGCAAACAAAGAAATGTATCTAAAATGAGAACATCTTTTGTCATAACACATGTGTCACATGATCTAACTTTTGCATGTCTGTTTGCTAGTTTTGGGAGAAACGAAACTGTTCGAAACTTTGAATCAATTGAATCAATGGTGATGATTCATTATCATCAAACAAACATTGCAAAAAAATTGCAAACAAACATTTCTAAAAAAAAAAAAAAAAAATTCACCTGCCTGCTAGTCAGAACAGTGTAAATGCAAGTAAAACTAAGGCCAAACATGCATAAAAACACATTTAAAAACGAATTGCATGTTTTAAGGAAGGTGTTCTATTCAATACCAATGAATGACTAATTCATCATGAAATACCATTCATTATAAAGGCATTAAATAAAAGGCCTAAGTGTCATTTTATTAAATTGTAGGGCTTGTTTTGTTTGTTTTATGGAGAGCCTATTGAACCATTGAAACATTTATGATGAAAGGAAGCCTCGCTTCCTGAAATCACGTGACTTAGGTGCTACGAATCACTGCTTCGAAATAAATGATTCGCAATGTTTTCGAAGCTTCACCGAAGCGTGTGTTTTGAGCGCGCCCTTCACTGGTGTTTGCTGCTGTCTAGCGCATGTGCCTCGCCTTCAGCACATCGACGCGAGGGTTGTCACAACATCACAACAAATAAATGAACTATATCGGCACAAACAATAAACAATTGTTCCTACAATGAATAAACGATGACAGTTACCTGAGCAGCTCCTGATAAACATTGAGTTTGTGAGCATCTGTGGATGTGTCTCTGTCTGCCATATTTACTGCTGCCTGTGTTGTGTCGGGGTCCTAGTGCGCATAGGATACAATGTAGATTATACACGCGACTGTGCGCCTTTACCAGTAGATGGCAGCACATAGCCATAGACTACTACATCTTTGTTCGTGGTGTTTTGTTTTGTTTTATTAAGGCATCAGATGAAAGTTATAAACAGAAACAGACGGTTGAAGTACAGTATTAGCATATTAAATGACATTAGAGTGCTGCAGGGATGTATAATTTAGTCCAAAACCTGGAAACGAGTTGCATTTTATCACTTCCGGTCCCTTGTGGTTTTATTGTTAAATGCCTGAATTAAGGTCTGTGGTGAACACAAGCCCAAGATATGTTAATGTTTTATTTTACTACATAAAATATATCAGTAATGCCCTCCTGTTTTTTTTTTTTGTTGTTTGTTTTTTAAGCCTTTACTTGTCTTGAAAATGGCGGTTGACAAGTGTCTAAATGGCTACAGGTTGTCAGACACATTAAATGTCATCAGGTTGAACAGGTAAACTCATCTACAGCCGTGTTGTGATTATAGTCAAACTATTCTAATTCAACTCTCAGGGGATTTATTATTATTAATATTATTATTGACTAAAAAGTGAAATAGTTTTCTGACATTGAAGTCATGTGACCATAGTTTATTAATACTTTTAGGCTTCAAAATTCATAAGTTTGTGTGAAGATTATCATGATGACAAAACATGTCAGAATCAGAAAAGTTGTTCAAAGCCAATGGGAAAAAAAATCCTATTGGGTTTTAGTTTATCATAAATGCTTGTCAATACATTCGGCAAAACACTTTCATCATATTTCAACACTAACAGACTATATAAGTAATTATGAAATGACATATAAAGTAGGCTACTGAAGTCCTACTGGGTCAAAAACCCTAACAAAAAAAAATTCTAAGTACGTTTTGCTAACGTTTTCATTAAGTTATAAAAACGTTGTTTCTGAATGTTCTCTTTAAATGTTCTAAAAAAGAAGAATGATCTTTCTTGGTTATGCGAACATTAAGAGAACATTCCATTTCACAAACATCAGAGGAACATTTCTTTTCAATGTTCTCTAAACGTTCTGAAACAATTACTAACATTAAAAAAAAACCTTACATGAACATCCAAGAAATAAAATGTTTTCAGAAAAAAAATGTTCCATGAACAATGTATGAATAATATTTTTGTGCTAAGAGAACATTATGAAAAACCATATAAGTTTGAACAAACGTTCTGTTGACGTTACTGGAGGAACGTTTCCTCATAACTTTGAGATAACGTTATAAACCTTCAGAGAGCGTTCCCTGTTGCTGGGCAAGCTCTAAACTTCATCTAATTGACTTTAATTATAAATTTAAGCAATAACCCATTTTCATTTAATTGCAATTAATATGCAGCTACGTTTTAAGAAAACCTCAGATTACACTTATATATTCCTTTAAATGATAACATTTCAAGAACCGGAAGCTTTTTGGATCTTAACAGATGAACTTTTGTGGGAAAGAGCTGTGAAAGTTATCTGGTCCACAACAAAAAGCATAGCATGAGGGTGAACAATTTTTTTAGGTGAACAACTATTTCATCACTTGATTTGTGTTGGCCTGTTATAGTGCCTGACTCTCTGGCTGGTCTCTGAAGTGCCGGCAGGGGTATCAGGTGAAAGGTGTGAAGGGTGACGTGTGTTTGTCCGTATCACACATCCAGCTGTCTTTTGTTTGACCTGAACGGCACACACAGCTCAGGCACCTGAGACAGACACCTCACAAACCAAAACACCACCACAGCTCCTCCACCCCCTTCCTGAAAGTCAACAATAAACCACGCTTCCAGTAAGCCAGATAGCTTCCCAAGTCCTTCCCTTCGCCATGGAAACAAACGCCTTAAGCTGACAGTGGTGTCTCTCTTGACCAAACGAGGCCACCCATGCAGAGCAATGCATGGCTCAGCATGACACTTTCTGTACGTTTATATATATATATATATATATATATATATATATACTCTGAGAGTTTCTGATGCATCACTTTCTGTTCTTGTGTTTTTATTTATGGCCATTTTGCTACTTTTTGCCAACACGTGCCCTGCTTTGAACATGAACAACTGCTTTATATGAAGAATATTTATCTATAATTATTCAAGCTTCGTCTTCATTTTGTCTGGTCTCCTCTTGTGAAAAAGAAGCATCGTCGTGTGCTTCAAATCTTAAAAGTATATTTTTAAACAGCTTGCGGTTTCTGTAATAGGCTGTTAATGAAATGAAAGGAGTGCACTTAAAGAGAGACACTTTCATGACTGTTTCTTAACACACTTTTAAATAATGTCAAATTAAACGTTTTTACATTGCAGTAGCCTTTAAAATCTTTTGTTGTGTTTTATAGTTTTATAGTAAAGAAGTGCACTTATTTTGCTAACATACTAAAGCACTTGTATAATTTTAATGGTAGTGTGTTATTTGATATTACATTTAAAGTTAACATTTTTTTAATGTACTAAATTGTCATACAGTTACATAACTTACAAGTTTACCATAAATGCTTGTCATTCAGCAGTAACTTAACCATGTTTCAAAGATAAGTCATTTTGAAAACACATGTAATGATGTACTTAAGTGGGTCAAATAAGCACTATTAAGTTCAACTAATTGACTTATAAATGTGAAACTATAACCCATTTTCAATTAATGGCAATTAGCATGCAGTTATTTGTGTCTGAAAACATTACATTCAATCCGCACTTAAGTGTATTCTTTAAGTATAATATTTCCATACTTAAGTAAAGTGCGCTAAGGATCTGTTTGAAATGTTTATCTCTCTTTTATTTTAAATAATCAGTTTTTCACTTTAGTCTTTTGCAACGTCCCCTTCCTTAATGACATCATCTTCCAGAAAGTGACATCACATATCTTTGGAAAACATCAGTACGCATTAACAATGCATTTGATGAATTATGGGATGTTTTGGTGTATTGATTGGTTTGTGTCACTTTAAAACAGTTACAGCTCTTTAGGGCGCAATAATATTTTTAACCCTCTGGTCCTCTTCAAGTGTCGTTCAAAAATGACCGAAATCTTTTTTTTTTCTTTATTGTTTACTTTAAACAATACATTAACTTTATTGACAATGTTTTTTATTTAATATTTTTTTATTTTTAGGAGATTTTATGGTACTAAATTATATTTATACTGTATTTATAATCCATTTATTTTTATAATCTTGAATGCTTTAAAGCACAGACTTGAGTTTGGTGTCTTTTCAAAGACGACACTTGGCAGATTATTGCTGGAGTGAAAAAAGTATAAAAAAGTGAACTTAAAAAAGTTACAGAATTTTAGGATGATTGTTTTTTTTATGAAATATATATTTTCAACTCGAAAAAATACTCTAAAACTGCAAGAAAATTAAAGTGTTTCAAATTTAAGGTTGATATCCCAATAAATGAATTTTCAGTCAGATGTTGTTTGGCCGCAGTACCAAACGTCTCCACTAGATGAAATTCGTCTCCCATCCATTTCCAATGCCGTCATTTTTGACCATGAAGAGCACCAGTGTGATGTTTTTTTCAGGACCATTTAACTTTTTCAAATCACGTCCATGATTTTGTGTGTGTGTGTGTGTGTGTGTGTGTGTGTGTGTGTGTGTGTGTGTGTGTGTGTGTGTGTGTGTGTGTGTGTGTGTGTGTGTGTGTGTGTGTGTGTGTGTGTGTGTGTGTGTGTGTGTGTGTGTGTGTGTGTGTGTTCGTGTGTGTCCACATAGCAAGTGGCAAAATCTTTACCAAGTTTCGTACCATTCCGATGAAGTAAAAAATTCGGGGAAAAAAACAAAACGTAAAATGTTTTGAAAAAGAGCCCCAAAGTTAATGTTGTGTCAAAGCAAAACCTGTGATATCCAATCATTTACAGCTACATGAAAGACTTGAATGGGGATTGCAAAGATTTTATATGGTTCATTATACAGTTCTTCACAGATTTGTGGTCAGTTACGTCAAACAACGCCTGTGCCGATCCAAAAGTGACGCTGAAGCTTTGTGTGTGATTCTCTTCTTCCCATTCAGGAACGCTTAACTGCCGGGTCCTGGGATGTGTGAAGGTCTTTCACAGTATGTGACTCTCTAATCCGCTGGTTAATGCACTGAATTGGGTCTGTCTCATCTAAAATCAGCAGAGCTGTTGGGTTTTTTCACTTTCTGTGTAGACCGTTGATGTGCAAAACACTGTGGTTAAACAGATTGCCAGAGAGGTCATATTAAAAGGTCAACTTGATTATCAACTCTAGTCTTATTAAGAAAAGGCTAGTTTTCTCTGAGGAGTTTTGGTAAACTTGTGTTTCTCAGACCTACTTTGTTATTTTAAATCCTTTCCGATTCAAGCACATCTGTGTTATTTTTCTTCACTCTATATTGGGTTATTTTTTCTACCCAAATCATTGGTTGAGCCTATTGGGTATTTTCTGGGGGTTAGTTTTCAGTATTTGGGTAGTTTTTGTGTTGCCCAGCTCCTGGGTCAGACGTAACAACTCAGGGATTGCGTTATTTATCGAGGGCTTTTTGCCACCTCTTCAGGAGAGAGCAGTGCAGCTCTGTCAAATTGTCTTCGGTATAAATACAGGCTTGTGTACATTTTATTTCATATAAATCGTTGTTGTGCTGTATATTGTTTCGTTTTATACAAAGCAACGTACAGGGGCGCGATGTAAGTCATCTAAACGAGTGTCGCGATAATCTTTTCACGTGATGGAAACGCCTGATGCCTTGCAGAACATTTTATTCAAAAAGAAACAGAATATAAATACGTATGTTAAAATATGTTCTCAGAACTGTACACTGATTGTTTATGGACAACAGAGACTGGTCAATTACACTTGAATTAGCCTACTTATTTCATTTTTACTTCTAATATTTGTTAGCTTGTTGCAAGCTTAAATGTTGGTAATATGTATTAAAAATTATATAAAATATACTATACTGTAAAATATGACTGAAAATAAAGGAATTATCATGCAAGCCAGTGGTTGTATCAAGTATTTTAAAAAAGTTTAGAAGATTTAAGTTAATCCATAGACATTAATTCATGTATATGAAGTAAAAAATTTAAATAAAAAAAAGCAATAGAAAAAAATGAATCAACTATGCTCGGTTAAATCAACCCAGTATGATGGGTTAAATAAACAACCCAATTTGCTGGGTAAAAAGTAGCCCAACATGTGTTCTGTCCTACATTTACCCAGCCCTTAGGTTGAAAACCCAATTTGGGTTGTTTTTAACCCAGTGTTTTTTAGTGTTGCATGATCTCAGTAAATATTATAGATCAAAGTGCCAAATTCTTTGGGGGGCTCAAACATCCACTTCATTATGGGTTTGCCCTTTTTCTGCAAGCTCTCTGGATGCAAAATCGAACAGTTGGTGGTTCAAGTACTGCTGCCACCTGATAGGATCAATTTCAGTTTATTTCAGTGAGTTTCAACGCAAAGGAAACCTCTTAGTATTCTGAAAATTAAAGAGCTCTCAGTCCCTTTAAAGGGTCGATCCTGTGCAAACAGGTCTGCGGTGCAGAAGCTGACACAGTTGAAACTATTAGCAAACAAAGCCACGCTAAGGACAAGTCATTTACCTTCGTAGCATCACAGACTCATCCGGTAGTTTTGCTTCCTTCAGCACTAATCTGTTAATCGGGCCGCTTTGTTCACACTCCTGCATGTTCAGTCAGTGATGCCACTCGACGCAACACTGCCACATGTAGCCTGTAGTCCCAGACGTTTCCAGAGCCTCTAGTCTGCTACTGTATGCTAATGCAAATACAGTTTCAGTCCAGCTGATCAAGTCTACTAAACAAAGGTTTGGTTGCTTGATAAAGACTTATTTAGAAGATTAAACAAGGCTAGTTTGACGGCCTTGTGAGTCTATTAGTTTGAACAATTGGACAGAATATTTGAGGTAACTTTTGCGTGGTGTCCTGGCTGGAGAAATCAAGGACATTTTGAGACAGACTCTAAACATTTTATCAATTGAATTAACAGTGAAAAAAACACCGTTACAGTGTAATTATACATTTAAGGACTGCGTAATATTAATTAACTAAATGCTGTAGGGTTAGGGTCAGGATTAAGGTTTGATTTAAGGTTAGTTTGCATGCAATGATGCATGCAATTCATAGTTATTACTACAGTTACTACATGTGTAACAAGGACACAAAAATAAAGTGTTTCCGTGTGTTCTTTTAAAGTGTATAATTTCCGTATTAATTACTCAGTTACTCTTTATATTGTTGGTCAACTTTGGAGACTCTACTAACTGTAAGGAACTTTGCAGCTACATGTCAACTAAGTTAAGTACGCTGTAGTAGAAGTTTGGGTTAGTAGAATAAGTTGACATGTATTTGTGTAGTTAGGGAACGTTTTTTAACGATACGCTTAAAACGGAGAAGTTTTTCCTTCGAGTTTCCCGCGTACAGAACGATCCCCATTCACACGGATCCACGAAAACGACTAAAAACGCTGTATTCTGCTGCCAGGCCCTTAGATGGCGCTGAAACACTATAGACTGATCACGTAATACACCAGTGTAGGATGTCATCATCTTCAGAGATTCACGTTTTGTTGTTTACACGGAGACCGTTTTCAAAAACTTGCGCTTTGAACCCCATTTTCAAAAGTTTGCATTTTCATGCACCCAAAACGCTGTTGTCGCGTAAACAAACGGAAAAAATGCATAAAAACTTTTACGTTTTTAGTTGAAAATGGTGTCATGTAAACAGCCCCTTATAGTCAGTAGAATGTCTGTTGTATCAAAATAAAGTGGATATTAAGCAGACAGTCTACTAATACTCTAACGAATGCTAGTTGACATGAAGTTGCAAAGATACTTATAGTTAGTAGAATGTGTAAATTGGACCATCGAAAATAAAGTGTTGCTATTTAGTTTTTCCATAATAAAAAGTCTGTGTCATTTTTGAGATTTTTGGATTGGATTGTAATGGGACAGTCCAGTCAGAAACAATACATCCCATCAGTCAAACCATCTGAAGAACTGAGTTTGGTGGATGTAGCTTAAAAGCACCAGCCGACTGTCAAAAGACAGTCAAAATGTGTGATGAAAGTAAATGAATAAGTGTAAATATGTGATCATCCATTTCAGGAAAACCATCAACTGATTGGTTGATAAAACTTGAACGCTCCAGCAGGAGTTGGAGTCAGAATGTCAAGTTTGTGCAACAACATTATGAAGGCTTTGTCAAGGCAGAACAGTTATTGTTGTATTCAGTGTTCATAAACTTCCAGTGACTGCAGATATGAGCTGATTAATGTGTGTATGTGGCATACAGGCAGCTTACTTTCCTCCTCAAGGTCACAGTGTCCTAGTCTATTCACCCTCGGGGAGATTCCACGCTTCTAGAATGTTCTAGCTGATTCCCTGCATGGCTAATTTTGTGTGTGTGTGTGTGTGTGTGTGTGTGTGTGTGTGTGTGTGTGTGTGTGTGTGTGTGTGTGTGTGTGTGTGTGTGTGTGTGTGTGTGTGTGTGTGTGTGTGTGTGTGTGTGTGTGTGTGTGTGTGTGTGTGTGTGTGTTCTTCCCCTCTCTCTCTGGTGTGTTTGCATTCCTCTCAGTTAATAAGTGTCTGTCTGATCCCAGAGCAGGGGCTAAAGATCACCCCACGCAAACACACGGCCCCTCCCACGCCTCGCTGTGAAAGAGCCAGCGAGAGGGACGCTTAGCTAATGAGTGTCATAAATTTCATGGGCCTTCAGCTCATCCATTAACCATGATAATATCCGGGGGACCAGCACAGATCAGATCTACCGCGGTGGGTCACGTGACCTGTCTGCATGCCAGCACACACATACGTTCACTTTGACGGTACGTTTTGCTTTTAACCCGGTTATAAAAGGCCAGCTTACTGTACATGTTGTGTTTTGGTTTCTTAACTTGCGTAACTAGAAAGACTTAAAAAAAACTTTGCCTCCTAGACCAGCACCAAACAAGCATAAAGCACAGTGTAGAGTACACACTGCCAACAATTAAATGTATGACACATTGTTGTGACTACATTTGTCACATGACCTCATTTGCATGTTTAATTCATTCATTTGGCATCCATGTAGCTGTACAGTTGGGAAAGACATGGTTTGGGCAGACTTTTCATGTTGGACTAGGCCTTTTACGTTTGACAGTCCAGATCTTCTGGTTCGTTCATTTCACAGAGCGTTGCATTGTGGGATAGATACTCACATAATCCTTACATGTTATTAACTGCACATTTTGGTAAAAAGAACCATTGTATTTACAGACATTTGCATGCTATACACCAGTGCTGGGGGTAATGCATTACAACTAGTATAACTAGTAAAGTAATGCATTACTTTTAAATTTACAACGAAATCCAGAACAGCAGCACAGCTAAATGGCTTGTCTGAACAGCGCCCTCTACTGTACAGACATGTATTTGCATTTACTTCAGCCTGAGGCTTATTCGTTTTACTTTTGGTGTAAAAGAGCCCTTACATTTGCCAAAAGTGGCCCAACCCAGGTGAGAAAAAGTAACGCAAACATTACATAACCAGGGCTTGACATTAACTTTTCTCGCTTACCAGCCGCTGTGTCTAGTGGTTTTCCAAAGTTACTAGCCACTCATCATTTTCACTGGCCACAATTCTGACATTGATAACATGGGGAAAAACTGCCATAAAGATATTTTTAATATTATCTCATAATTTGCCAGCAGGAATATAAGGCTGCTGTCACTTTAAGACCTGACGCACCGATCCATTATACTATTACACATGCGTTTTTTTTCTCAAAAAAGAAAAAGGTTTACGTTCACATGAAACATAACTGACTGTGTTGAAATGAATACTCACCAAGACCGATATTTTGACATTATTTTGTGTGTATTTGTGTGTTTAATTAATCAAATGATGTGCAATACGTGAAATTCAAGCCTTGAAACAGCAACAATAATCATCCGGATCAAATGAAACGAGTGAGTGAGGAGAGGCGGGTTCGAGTGTCACTCGCTGTGAGAGAGAGAGAGAGAGAGAGAGAGAGAGAGAGAGAGAGAGAGAGAGAGAGAGAGAGAGAGAGAGAGAGAGAGAGAGAGAGAGAGAGAGAGAGAGAGAGAGAGAGAGAGAGAGAGAGAGAGAGAGAGAGAGAGAGAGAGAGAGAGAGAGAGAGAGAGAGAGAGAGAGAGAGAGAGAGAGAGAGAGAGAGAGAGAGAGAGAGAGAGAGAGAGAGAGAGAGAGAGAGAGAGAGAGAGAGAGAGAGAGCAGCTGTATCGTGTTTCTGTTCTGCTGGAAATGAGTAATGGAAGCCTTTCAGATATTTCAGTATTGATATGTATAGATTTTTTTTTTGACAACACTACATTGCACTTAGTTCATTATTCAGATGTTTTTTTTGAAAGACTAGAATTGAAAAATATATATATATATTAAAATGTAACCCACCAAAGCGCCTAGGAGAAATACACCCGCAGTTGGCGGGCTGGTGGGTGTTAATGTAACCCATTACTTTCCAAGAAACTAAGCACTTTTTTAGGGAGTAACAATACTATAGCACTTTTTTTTTCAAAAGTAACTTTCCCCAACACGGATATACCCAGTATACACACTATATATTGCAGAAATAGTGAGCTATTCTAAGCACGTCCCAGTGTTGTTATGTCTGACCCAGTCTGGCTACTCAAACAAACAGACGCAATCCCGTTTAGTGCCACTAGTGGCAAAGGAATTACTCCCTTCGCCTTTCAAAAACAGTATCAGTGTTGATTGGAAAGGGAAGGGGCTGTGGGAAATTGCTTGAGAAGTCTGTGTTTCACTTCATCCTCCATCTGTTCCGATCAAGTCATTTAATGGGAGAAGCCGCCACTAACGGCGGGTCCTATTGCTGGGGGTGGAAAACTGAGAGTGGCATTGGAGAATGCCTTGGCCGAGCCAGTCTATGAGGGGGTCCCGATTTGGATCCAGCATTGGGGCTTTTGTCAGGTTTTTGTCACCACGGCAGCTCACCTATTGAAGGCTGCGCCTCAGATATGTAAAGCAGCATCGTTTTAAAGTCTTTGCTCCACTGGGAAACAAACAAAGAAATAAAGAAATCAAATCAAGGTTTATTCTGGCAAACAAAAAAAGAGTATCTTCCATGAGTAGCCATAGTAAAAGGCCCTGGCAATGAGGAGGCGACAGGGAAATAAATAAGTAAATGCAAAAATGGAGTAGGGTGAAAGAGTTTACTATGCTCTTGTTTGCTTAAAGTAGGCTTTTTTTCTTTTCATTGAGTGCAGCCAAGTCCTGCAGTCGGCTTGGTGCGTCTCCCACCCAGCATTCAAAGGCAGGTCCGGACTTGCCAGTTCAAGGTCGAGCCGCGTCCGCCAGTCTTTCCCTGGCTACCGTGGGCCTTGTTTATGTTTGTTTTTTTCTCGCTGTCACTGTAATTCCCTCTCTCAGGCACAGTCTTCAGGTCTCTCTTGAGATCAGGTGTCAGCTGAGCTCTTCTCTTCCTGCTTTTGTATGTGATAAACGTGTCCCATTTAGCGGCTATATTGTTTCATGGTCGCCACAACAGAAGCTTCATCCTCGACACCTTTGAGATTGAATAACCTTGAGCCGTCGAACCTGTACCTGAAGGTGCCATTCAGAGCACAAACTGCCATGAACTGTTCCTGCCGCTTACGTGTGACAGGTCTGATTGTTATATTGTCATGATCTTGCGATGGAAGGTTAGGCTATAATGCAAAATGCATGAGATGCATATAGTTCTCTTGAAGAAAATGAAAGCATGGTACCTTTGTGACTACGGTAGACGCACAGCACAGGCTAGAAATGTTCTTAGAAAACAATACCCTACAGGCTAATTTAGCTTTACAACGCATTTGATTACATATAATCCCTGTGAATTTTTCATGGGAGGTGCTACTATAGTCTAAAATAGTTCAATAATTTCAGATTGTTGTTTTTTTTTTTACTGGAGAAACTTCCTTACAATGAACTGTGTAAATATATACCATATAAACCAACCTACTTGACCAATTTGAAAGTTTTCTTTAAATAAGACATAATTCACGTTTACTGTCCAAATAACATACATGACATTAAAATCAAGAAATTAATTTTAGCTTAACAACACAAAATGTTGCAGTTTTGGATCATCCAGAAAGACATGAAGGAAGAGGTAGAGGACGCTGGAGAGGAGGAGGAGGAAGAGTAGTGGAGAGCGGGGCACAACCTAACGCTTTTTGACTCTCTCAGTTTGTGTAAATCTACTTAGGGTTCAGAGTATTTATTTTTTCCCACATTCATTTCCCACATGTCTAGTACAA
>CM060618.1:7645000-7752500 GCA_030578275.1 Meda fulgida
CACCACTGTGATTGGAGGATGGCAGCGTATTACAATGGTACAAAACAGATATTAGTACTTCAATAAGTCAGTAAATTAATATTTTTTTAGAAAATAAAATGTTATTTACTGTAAATTTAAGTGAAGACCTCAAATGTTGCTATCGCACTTTTTACGGTAAATTTCTGCCAACCAAAGCTGCCATTTTTGTTACCGTAAATTGAACAGATTTTTTTTACACACAGTAGTGTCACTTTGGAAATCCTTCATTTGAAACGCATCTCATGAGCAACATGTTAAACAGTGTTATTAGAGCTGATTACAACGAGCCGTCCAAACAGCAGGAAATGGCTTTGTCATGGGGCTCTTTTGCAGGATCACCACCACCCCCAAACACCTACAAAAGAGCATCACAGGCCTGCGTAATAAACAAAGAGCCTCCCACCATTTCACTACGTATTGTTTTCCCTATGCTCGCTCACTGTGTGTATTGCTCTCTAAGCTGGTGATGGATGTCAGATTACTCAGCCACTAGTGTCTCACTAACAAAGAGACGCTGGCTCTGAGAACACACACACACACACACACACAGCCCAGCATGTCACGGCCCACTGCTTCCCTGACCTCCACGTCTCTGATATCAGCGCTCATGTGCTAATCATGCGGGCTGCACTTTCATTGTGTGGACTTGTTGATTTTTGACTGCAATAACCCCTCTCTCTGCTGTGCAACAGTAGCCTACATCATTTATATTAATAAAACTGAACATACAGTAAGCTGATGGTTGATTAGCAGAAACAACCTGTCACATGCCTCTATATTCCATGTGTGTAAATCAAAGCAAAGTCGACATAAAATCACAACCCATTTTATTTACATAATGTCATTTATTTTCCAATTATACACTACTGTTCAAAAGTTTGGGGTCGGTAAGATTTTTTATGTTTTAAAAGAAGTCTCTTCTGCTCACCAAGGCTGCATTTATTTGATTCAAACCCAGTAATATTGTTAAATATTATTTCAATGTAAAACAGCTGTTTTCTATGTGAATATATTTTAAAATGTAATTTATTCTTGTGATCAAAGCTGAATTTTCAGCATCATTACTCCAGTCTTCAGTGTCACATGATCCTTCAGAAATCACTCTAATATGATTGTTTGATGCTCAAGAAACATGTATGATTATTATCACAGTTGACAACAGTTGTGCTGCTTCATATTTTTGTGCAAACAGTGATTCATTTTTTTCAGGATTCTTTGAAAGTTCAAGAGAACAGAATTTCATTAAAAAAATAAATATTTTGCATTATTATAAATGTCTTTACTGTCACTTTATATCAGTTTCATGCGTCCTTTCTGAAGAAAAGTATTAATTTCTTTAAAAAAAAAATTTTTTTGAACGGTAGTGTGAATATATATATATATAATTGGAAAATATATGACATTATGTAAATAAAATGGGTTGTGATTTTATGTCGACTTTGCTTTGATTTACATATATCGAATATACAGGCATGATATATACAGTATATATATACATTTCCATGTACTGTAAATCAAAGAAAAGTCGATATTAAAGCATAACCCATTGTATTTACATAATCTCATATACAGTATATTATATATATATATATATATATATATATATATATATATTTCATGTCTGGCAAAAAGCTAAATCATTTCAGAGGCAGAGCTAGTTATTGTTGTTTTTTAATATTAAGGAGAAAAATATTTGGTTTTATTTTGAATGATTTATCAGTGCACAATATGGTCATATAAGCTGAATAGGGTCAATCCTTGTGAAAAAAGAAGTGTGCTAAATTATTTTGAATGTGTCATCTTGTATAACTTAAAAATACTGGACTTGCTGATAATATAACAAAATAAAAGGCACACTTGCTTGATTGTTTCTTTACACACTCAAGTACACATTTAAAAAGTATAACGCTTTTCATTACAGTACATTTAAATCATTAAGTTTTAATCATCTTTTGTCGTGTTTTAAAAAGTACACTTATTTTGATGTTTTGACTAACATACCAAAGTTCTTGATTATAATAAACTGTATACAGTGTGTTATCAATGTAACATTTAAAGTTCTGTTTTAAATATACTAAATTGCAGCTTCATCATTACAAGCAAACATGCACTCCTGAAATGTAAAATGTAACTTTCTGAGTATGCTAGTTTACAAGTGCACGTCCTGATTTTGCCGAGTTAGATCCTGGATCAAAATTCCTGTCCGAAAATGTCCTCATAACCCTACCCATAAGTTATCCCTAAAATCAGAGGGAAATGATGGTGAATAACACTGATTTAGAAGCACATAAACCTGACTGTAAGCCTAAACTTGACGTAGGCTAGACTGTAACCTTGTCCCTCAAATCAGGGGTGCGTTTCCCGTACAACGACGTAACTCGCTGCTTAACTACCATAGTACGATGCGTCGTTGAAGAAATCCACTAGCTAGTTACGACTGTTTCCCGAAACCATGTTGTCGCAAATCGGTCGTTGGTCGTTGGTCGCTTTGGTTTATGAGGTCACGCACGTGGTGGAGTAATAACTTCTTTTAATGAAACTGTTTGAGATCGAATTAATGCTAGATGTTTTGATATAAATTACAGACATGGCATCTGAGGCCTATTTCTCATTTTTCTCAGTTATTTTGTTTTATTTCCAGATTCAATCATAGGCTCGTTCCTACTTATTAGACCACGTTCGCACATGCGCAGTCTTCAAAAACACTGCTTTAAATCTCCTGACAATCTAAAAGACGTAAATGACATTTGTGTATTCTAAATGCAAGACACAGGTTGTACTGAATGTTAGCTTGCTTATTTTGCTCAAGATAAGGATTTTAATGCGAACTAGAAACTCTGCTTCTAACCACAGGTCGAGCGCTGACGTTCCAAACACACAACTTTGCGATGCTGTTTGCGAACGTTCGTTGGAACGATGGTTTCGGGAAACACCGACTCGTTGAACTGCCGTATGCTGATAAAGACCGAACTTGTAACCAAAGTCGGCTAACGATGCTTTCGGGAAACGCACCCCTGATTGGTTGATTGGATTGTTGTTCCTGGATCAACAAAGATGTTGATGCAGGAACATGTTGCACTTGGTGAGATCAGGCTCTGCTTTAGAGGATGCTGGGGAACACCAGCACCACAGCCTCGTATTCTGGAGACCAGCCTTCAAAACACAACATGTGCTGGTGACCATGCTGGTCGTTTCAACAGGGATATTTGATGACGATTAAGGGCCAAATGATTCGGATTTAAAGTATTTCCATTCTGAATTGATTAGGGGTTTATTTCCATACCAGTATCCCAGACTCCAACTCACCTTAAGACTGTAGCCAGTCATTTTATCCCTTAAAACTCAACTTAGATCACCAAAATGACATATTTAAAAGTTTTTTCCCTTGAAATTTGCCTTAAAATAGCTTGAATGTAACTCTACACCTTTGCCTCATTTAGTATACGCTGGTTCTATGAATATGCAAATGAGCCCCGCCTCCACTCACTCACACCAGCTCAGAGATCCACTGGTTGACGATCACACGTTGATCTGATTGGTTACAAGGTAGTTTGTGACGTCAGAAACACCAGCGATTTCACACCGTGTTTTTGAGACTGTCTTTGGTTCACTGCAGTTTTAAGGAGAAAATACTCAGCAATGCTGTCGACTTATGAATTTGCACATGGTTTGTCTTAAAGCACATTAAAAACACCACATAGACATATACACAACATTAAAAGCTTGATTTTCACTACAGGGGGACTTTAAGATGCCCATTCAAGCTCACGTTAAGGCCCTGATGTACAACCAGCTAAATTGAAGAACGAACTGGTGTGACATCATTTCGAATAAAAAAATGAAGTTTGTTTGGTGTTCGTTTTTGGAGTTCAAAACTTCTCGCCAAAGCAAACTTTCCAGAAAATTCACTGTGGCTGGTGAAAACCTTCGAATTACTATTGGTCTGTGACGATGACATAATATGTGGGAGTGGCTCTGAGGCTCCGCCTTCTTTGACATTGAAATCTTCTCTGGTTCATTTCTTGAGGTCGGACAGAAGTAAAAACATGAACGCACTGAAATCACTCCGCCCAAGTAGCCGTGCTTCGCCTTCTGAGATTATAGTTCCCAGTATGTATACGGTTAGAAGATGCCTGTGTCTCATGTGACCTTGTTATTTGTACACACTGTGACTATACAGATCACAACACGTTGGCGTTATTTTGTCACTTATTGGGAGCAGTACGCTAACTGGAGCCATTTACTTCCAGTCTTTGTGCTAAGCTAGGCTAGCGGTGGGTGCGTCTGACAGAGTTACAGCACGCACGGATCTAACTCTGGGGGATATGGTGAATAAAGTCCAAAAATGTCGGCGTGTTCCTTTAAAGCAATTTATTGTATAAAACGCTATATAAATTAATTCAATTTGACTGGAGGGACTGAATTCCAGATGCAAAAATCCACATCTCTATGATCAGATGCTTTCTTAACTGCTGTTTTCTCATTTTTTTGTTGTGCGTTTACATATTCATCTAAACATCATTTTCACCAGCGTGAAAGGCGTCGGCATTTTCGCTAATAGTATATCACCGCAAAGCTATTTCCAACTCCGTTTTACCCCTTTAAACGAAGACCAAAAAAAACGTCACCGTTAGTACATCGGGGCCTTAAACCCCTGAAGAGGAGGGAATAACATGTTTCCCTTTTCATGCTTTACTCTGAAAGCTACGTGCACTTTCACAAAGACATACGCCATCATCACCTAAATAAATCCTTGTGTCCGCCAGACCCCCTCATACGCGTCCTGCCAGCCTTCCCTAATCAAACCCCCACCTCGGCCTGCAGACGCTGTTATGGACCCTTGCCCATTTTGTGCTCGGCCCTCATGACAATAGCACCAGTAGTTGCCCAGGAGACTGTCCTTTCATGGTCCGTGTGATAAAAAAGATGTATTCCCTGCTCCGCTCCCCCTCTCCTTCACCCTCCACCCCCGTCTCTTGTGTCTGCATCATGGGGATCGGTTAAGCACATGAGGGCTGTCTGGGACATCAGTGGCTCTCAGCTCCTCTTGTGGTACACAGTGGCAGAATACCAATGGAGTTGTGCGGGAAACGGTGCAAACCTCGTCCTGAAGCCCAATGGCTCATATTGACATACGTGGAGCGCCCGCCTCATCCCGTTACAGTAAAAGCCTGACCTCTTTTGATATTTACCCTCCTTTCTCAGCGCTTTCTTTAACTGAGTAACGCTTCGCTGATGTGACGTCAAACGGGCTTGAGGCAAATTCGTGATTTGAGAATTGGCTCCGTTTCAATCAGCGTGAATTTGAGTTGAATTGGACGAGCAACTGTTTCCTGATTTAACCCAGTAAAATGAGCTTTGTTGGCATAGATTGATGAATTTAAGTTGTTTCAGTGATGTTAAAGGACATTTTTGGCTTGAATAAACCAATTCATTTAGATGCCATTTTTAGGTTACCATTTTTTTTCAGCATGTGAAACTGTAGAGGAAATTTGAAACAAATATGACAAATCATGATCATTTATTATTATTATCTACTTATTCACTGAAATGTACTACAACATGTCACAAATACTGCTATTTTGTTATTTGTTTTTTCGAGAGAGAAAAATGATTAATAATGACATCAACATTTGGGGTAGATTAGATCATTTTGGAAAATAAAGTTAATTTTTGACATTTAAAGAAAACTATAATATATACTGTATATAAATCATATATTGTCAAAAAGTTTGGGGTCGTAATATTTTTTAATGTGTTTGATATTCGCTTCTGCTCACCAGTTATTTGATATAAAATACAGTAAAACAGTAATATTGTGAAATATTATGACAAAATTTAAAAATAACTGTTCTCTATGTGAATATATTGTAAATTAATTTATTCCTGTGATCAAAGCTGAATTTCCAGCATCATTACTCCAGTCTTCAGTGTCACATGATCCTTCATAAATCATATGATGATGATCTAATATGATGATTTGATGCTCAACAAACATTTCTGGTTAACAGTTTAAAACATTTGTGCTGCTTCATATTTTAATATATTCATACGTGACAAGTTCTGGCAACTGTGAAAGTTAAAAATAACAGCATTTATATGGAATAGATTTTAGTGCAAATGTCTTTATAGTACTGTTCAATTTAATTAATGCATACTTTCTGAATAAAAGTATTAATTTCTTTGAAAAAAAATATTGACCCCAATCTTTTGAAC
This sequence comes from Meda fulgida, assembly GCA_030578275.1. Taxonomy (NCBI): domain Eukaryota; kingdom Metazoa; phylum Chordata; class Actinopteri; order Cypriniformes; family Leuciscidae; genus Meda; species Meda fulgida. The sequence goes on from CM060618.1 coordinate 7,651,238, forward strand.
AGTGGTGTATAAATGAATTTTAAACATTGGTCATTAATATCATGCCATACTCCATTTGTTGTATGATGTCTGAAGGTAAATTAATGAAACCTATATGCATGTTTCTTAACGTCTTTAAGACATGCAGTCTCAGCTCGGTTTAAAACACACAACCCTGATTCTAAACAACAAGGCCCTGTTGTAAAGATTACTGCTGGGTTGTATTTTGGTTACACTGGCTCTTGCTTATAAGGCTTTTTACACTTTTAGTTTTGAACATTGTTAGAGTGAAAGAAAACCAGCGAGAGGTTTAGCGTTTCACCAGTGTGCTCTCCTTACCTGTAGCCATCAGCAAGACTGCAGGATAATCCCTGTATCCGGTTACAGGCCCTCTCATCTGACCAAACCAGCACATTATAATCACCAGACTTCAGCCGCAGAAACGGCTCCAGAGATATTCATCTGATACAAACACATCAATGAAGAGTATTCATTCATAATCATATTATCTATCTATCTATCTATCTATCTATCTATCTATCTATCTATCTATCTATCTATCTATCTATCTGTCTGTGTGTGTGTGTGTGTGTGTGTGTGTCTTCTGAGATAAACTAAAAGGATATTTGTCAATATATACACACACTTGTTTTTTTTTTGTTTTTTGTGTTTGTTTACCTTTTCTGGTTTGTCTCATTCGATCAGCTTCTATATTTGTCGCTGTATATTCACCATTTCTAATGGAATATTTATTTATTTATTTACCTTTATTTTCTGATTTGTATCCCATATAATCCTTCTATATTTTATATTTATTCATTCTGTCAGCGTTTTTTTTTTTTTTTTTTTTTTTTAAATTTGAAATATCTATATTAATATTATTATATGTTATTATTTATTAATTTATTAAAATATTTTTTACACAATTTGATCAGGAATATTCTTTAAACAGGTAAATTATGGCCAGCTAATAACTATCAGACAGAAAGATACAGAAATTTGTCTCTCATAATTTAATTGGTTATCACGTTGTACAAAACCGTCAAAATGTAAATAACATTAAATAATACCCAGGTTACATTTATACTGTTCAAATGGGAAAAAAAATGTAAGTGTGAAAATCAATTCTTCGTTGGATTTTGATTGATAGGTGTTGTTTACAGGTTTTATGAGATTCTCCAAACAAATGACTGTTCAATGTAAAACAAAAACATTTTATGAGGTACAAACCAGTTCTTCCCAATATGAATGGCAGGTCCTACGTAAAAGCACAGTTGATTTATGAGGGCGTGGGACGTCGGACCCCACATGGGCCGAGCGAGGGCCGGCCTGACTGGAACTCTGGGGGGTACGAGAATCTCACTAAGCACAAACAAAGCCCTAACACACCCCCCACACACAGAGAGTGTCACCCCCAAAATAAGACCAGCAGAGAGGCTTGTGTAAATCACACACACACACTGGCCTGCTCTATTTGACGTCCCTCCCACCGCATAATAAAAGCAAGAGCACAAGTGGAGGGGAATCAAGCATGAGCTGAGTTAAAGATGTTGCTTTGAGAGGGGGATTCAGTTTTAGATCTTTTTAAGCTCTTTTACACAACATGAGGTATCTGTATTGTATTTTAATTTGAAGTACAGTATGCCCATAATTAACATGATAGGGTGATCTCTGAAATAAGGCTGACAGGTACAGTTTGAAGACTAATTTTGTATACTTGTCAATGAAGAAAGAAAAACATAGTTGCCCTAAAATGAAAGTTTTGTCATCATTTACTCACCCTCAAGTTGTTCCAATCCTGTATGAGTTTCTTTGTTCTGCTGAACACAAAATAAGATATTTTGAAGACAATGGTTAACCAAAGAGAGGATGGCCCTCATTGACTTCCATGGTATTTATTTTCCACATACTACGAAAGTCAATGGGGCGCTTCAACTCTTTGGTTAACCATAGTCTCCAAAATATCATATTTTGTGTTCAGCAGAACAAAGAAACTCATACAGGTTTGGAACAACTTAAGGCCAAATTCAATTTGTGAAACCTACAGAACATTAACTGACCCACTAGTATCTTTGGAAGAAGTTTTGTTGTTAAACAATCATTTGATTTATATATGTATAGGTGCATTACCAAATTCGAATAACTTTGAGGACATGACAAATTCAACACAAACAGCCACACTGTAAAAAAATAATCGCTGCGATTTGTTATCACAACTTAAAATTTTACATTCGAATAAGTAGTAATGTGTTGTTTCAACTTGTTCGTGCTTGACTTGACATTTTAAGTTTAGTTAACTTTAATTTAGTTTACTTATGTTGGATATGTAAGTTATCTCAACAAATTTAAAGTTAATTTAAATAACTAATTGCAGCAAAAAAAAATGTTTACAGTGTAGGTAACATGAATATGTATATGTTTTTTGGCATAAAAATATTACTGTTTTGCCAATCCTTTTCGGTTACACTGTTTTACGTGACGTTGTAACAGTGCAATCACACAAATTAATCAACTACATGTACTTAATATAGATTTGGATTAGGGTTAGTTACTTGTAATTATGCATCATAATTTTGCATAATTTACTGTTATCACAATAGTGAGTATATGTAACATGTAACTCTCACCTTAAAAGAAAGTGCTACCTCATTTCCCTTGGCACTTACAACATGAAGGTTAGACTAAAAACCTAATGGCATGAGATGCAAAAAAGGTGTCAAAATAATTTTACTGATACAAACAAACCCCACAAAAAAAAAGGTTTGGTATATGAGAGCCTTTTTATTATTTGCTTTAATGACATGTCTTCCCAAGCGATTAACGCATCCCATTTAAATTGACTTAGTACTAACAATCTAAATAAGAAGATAAAAGTAGTCTTGGTGTAAAATATTATTTGTATGATGTCAGCGTAACACAATATGTGCATGAAAGCGGTTAGATGTGCATGTACTGTAGAAATCTATCAGCGCTAGAGAACGATTGGCACATACTTTTTACCTACCAAATAATCCAACACGGGCAGGAACCCCTAAATCCCATTCTGAAAGGACTGTTTCACTATCAGAATACACTGTTTCATATCAGCCATTCAGCACTAAAACAGCTCATTTGCTGACTATAAACCTAAACAATTTCATTTCAGTCGAAAGATTAAAAACCAGTGGTCAGTGATCTGACACACATCCAGTTCAGGTCTTGGAGTCTCTGCCAGAGAGATGATGATGATGATATAAATCAGGTGGGACATCCAAAAATGTGTATCCCTGCATGGGGACTTCCTGAGAACGACTGCTCTAAAAAGCATTAAACTCACTGAAAGCACATCGTTTGCAGTCACAAGGCATGTCATCATTTCAGTTGCACATTTGATTTGGTACATCTTACAGAATTAGTTTGAATATGACGGCGTATATATAACTGTTCATTTCTTAAATTAAACTCTTTCTTTTGTAAACAACAACCTTGCGCATCTCTAACTTCCAGTGCTTTCCGTTCATGGTTGGCGTTCAGTCACCGAATCCGATGCATGATTTTGAGGACTCGCTAAGGAACTTGATTAGATTAACTTTAATGCAGGTAGATAACATGTCAAATACAAAAACAAAAAAGAAAAGAACATAATCATAAAAATCAGTATTAGAAATAGATACGCTTTTTAAAAATACATCTTCGCGTGGAGTTCACGGAATCCAGAATGAAATCTTTGGGGTCTAAACAGTCCAAACCCTCTTTGTTCGCTGACTTGTTTGTGTCTCCAAAGGACCGAATGTAACTCAAGAGTCTCTTCAAAGGAGAGACTCAATCTTACTGCTTAAGTCCCCTCCGAGAGAGTCTCCCAGGTCAAAGAGTTGATCGATGCTGGCCGTGGAGCTACAGAGGAAATCCGGACGGCTGCCCTCGTCCACCTCCGACCAGGGACTCTGCAGGAATGCCGTGGCCAGGAAAGTTTCCTCATCAAAGTCTACTTCGCTGCTCCTCTGGGTTTCCATCAACACGTGGCTCTCAACGACCCCTCCAGGAGCTGCTTCGAGGGGGCTAATATGGGTACCCCTAACCATCAAGTCCTCGTCTTGTGGAATGGGGCTCAACGGACCCCCTTCATTCAAGCTCAGTTCTCCATTCAGGGCCGAGTCCAGGAGGGCATCCCAGTCAAAGTTGCCCTTTAGGGAGCTTAAGTCCTCCTGCTCATCCATGGCCAGAAGCGGGGAGCTTGAGCGTCGAGTAGCTTTGCTGCCACCAATCCTGTGGCTGTATGCTTGTTTCCTCTTTCCGCCCTTCCCTGAAACCCAACAACTCAACATGGTGGCTTCAGTCAAACGAGGGTCCCAGTTCTGATCTGCTCCCGTGGCCTCCTCGAACTCTTTCAGGAGCTGCTGGGACTCAGAACTCACGCAAAGGCTCCTAGCCATTCCTGCGGTGGCTACAGCTTGTCCGGTGTGGGAGTTCATCCTGAGGCGGTTCTGGAGAGCCGGGTTGATTTGCACAGGAGGCATCCTGCGCTTCTTGTAGGCCCCGCTGAGGAGGCGCTCTGCGTACTGGGGGTCGATCTTCCAGAACCCACCTTTGCCTGGCTCATCCTTTTGTCTCGGGACTTTTATAAAGCATTTGTTCAACGACAGATTGTGGCGGATGGAATTCTGCAATGATGAGTGAGAAAATGTATTAATCCCTAGTTCAATTAGTAACTTATAGTTCACGTGTGTGTTGGGATGATGCACTTAAACACGTGGAAGTCAAGCATTAAAGACCTTGTGAAATACCTTGAGTGCAGTTTTTCTTGTGTGGACATATTTCTTATTGAAACAAGAACTTTTGGGCAGGAAATATTGTAGGGCTCGTCTGATTTCAGGCGTTAGATTAAAGGGATAGTTCACCAAAAAATGTTATTTCTGCCATTAATTACTCACCCTCATGTCGTTCCAAACACGCAATACCTTCGTTCATCTTCGGAACACAAATTAAGATATTTTTTATGAAATCTGAGAGGTTTCTGACCCCACATAGGCAGCAACGTCATTGCAACTTTCATTCTCCTACGCTGTTGACGTAGAGTAAACTGTGCAGCGCTTCCAGTTTCTACGTCAGAGCGCCGGCTCATTATTGGCCGATGCCTGTGTCAGCACCACACACATGTGTCGTGGTAATCACATGACCAGCGTCGGCCAATAATGAGCCGGCATTCTGATGTAGAAACTGGAAGCACTGCACAGTTTACTCTACGTCAACAGCGTAGGAGAATGACGTGGAAGAGAAGAGATTGTTGAACAAAATTATTTTGTGGGGTTTTGAGCACAAAAAGTATTCTGTATTAAGTACACTGAGTATCGGTATCAGAAATTGCTACTATATTTTACAAATAATTACAAAGAAACGGCAACTTAAGGCCCAGTTCACACTAAGAAGGATAACTATAATGGTGACTATATTAGTGTCCAAACCAACGGACGAGAATGTTCTGTTTATTATAATAAGTGTGTGTTGCAGTTTTGTCGTATGTAAATACTCAAGCTCTCAAGGATGGATTTTGATTGGCTGTCATTGTTTTTAAGGTTTAAAAAGCAGGACAAAATCTTTCTTAAAGTGATTCCAACGATACATTATAGTTGTGGTTTAGACTCTAATATTCTTTTACATTTAGAACGATAGTATTTTTTGGGAGCCGATATCCTTGTGGGCAGCGCTCCAACATGCGCTCCTTCGGGCTCCTTCTCTCTCCCACTTTGCTTCCTGTTTACTTTATACTATGCTATCGCAAAAATCGGCATATATATATATATACCTATATACCTCTATATACAATATATATATATATACAAGTATATTGTTATAGTTATTATCGTCCTTGGTGTAAATGGGTATTAACACATTTAATTAATTATTACATTTTAAAGAAGAAAGACTGAAGTAGTATTTTCTTCTAAAACATACTTCAGTAATCTTTGTTTTAATTAATTGTTTTTACAGTGTATCATAAAAAAACGAACAATACTTTTACATCCTTTATTAGTGTAATACATTTTTAATATTTGAGTATTTTTAACATGTATACAAAAAGTTATTAAAGGTGGTATTAAAGGTGCATTTAGATCTAGAGTTAAATTAAAAAATGTTATTTCTTAATACCTAATACATTAGCTATGTTAACAAATTGAACCTTATTGTAAAGTGTTACCTCATTTGCTACTTGCTAAGTAGGTGGTAGATAGGGAGGGACATTCTCATTCAGAACAGCATTTAATTGGACAAATATTTAGCTATGCAAATGAGTACAAAATGCATCATTGATTTTGGTGGACCCTTTTCTAGAAGAGGAACACATGCACATGCTAAATTATCATTTTGTCAGTTTTCAGTAGTATGCAAGACCGCAAAGCTAATAAAAATGTCCAATGTCAATATTTTGGGCTTGGCAGCCACCACGAGCTAATTACGCTTAGCCTAAATGAAGCACTGACTTCCTAACCCTGGTTAACCATTGCTTTGAGTTAAAATATCTAAAAACTGAGCGAATGTCTGCGTTTTCTTAAGAGAAAGGAGGTTATGGCCAAGGGGTTAATTAATAATTCACCAACAACTAGGCCTAAATCTTTTTAGAAATCCCCCGGTTTATTTTTTTTTTGTAAATATCCAACTTATGAGCTCATTCTTCCTCCTTGCCTCATGAACACGTTTCAAAATGGACAAATGTATCTTTTTTTGCACGACACCTTTCGGTAGTCAGCTAGGATTGCACTTTTGCTGCTATTCTTACATCTGAGGGCACTTCATTAGCAGTATACAACTTTCATCAAAAGCTCTCAAAATATCAAGCCTCTAAACAACGGCCTTTTGAAAGGTTTCTGTCGGTCTCTCTCCAATACACAACCTAGGCCTACTTCAGCAAGTGCTAAGAAGGCTTTCTCTCGCTCCAGTCCGCTCAAACAATAGCAAAACACCCCTCTTTGGCATTTGCCAGCTATGCAAATTATGCCGGTCTCATGGTTAACCATCTATTAGGTGTATCCATTTTTGAGCGAAATGTTTTTTTTTTTTTTTTTCTTCATCAGAATAGTATGAAACTTGGTAAAGTGGTCTATGTGACCACAAAAATTACACAAAAATAAAATCATGGACGTGATTTGAAAAAGTTAAATGGTCCTGAAAAAAACATCACACTGGTGCTCCTCGTGGTAAAAAATGACGGCATTGGAAATGAATGGGAGACGAATTTCATCTAGTGGAAACGTTTGGTACTGCGGCCAAACAACATCTGAAAGCTCATTTATTGAGATATCAAGCTCAAATTTGAAACACAACTCGTTTAGATTTATGGCTTTGATTTTCTTGCCGTTTTAGAGTAAAATAAACAAAAAAGACTGTAATTATTATTATTTTATTTTTTTTACTTGTTTCACATAATCTGCCAAGCGTCGTCTTTGAAAAGAGACCAAACTCAAGTCTGTGCTTTAAAGCATTCAAGATTTACGACAGTTTAAGTTGAATGAAATAAAAATGAATAAAAAAAATTATCGAACTAAATTGTGGTACATTAATTCAATTGAAATAAAAAATTTGCTCATTTTTGACACGCGAAGAGCACCAGAGTGTAAATGAATGTTTCTTTATGACACCGAAACAGCTGTGAGGTTTGCCTATATATTGCGTCTTACCTGCCAAGTGGGGTCAGCGTGGCGGAAGTAGCAGAAGTTGTCCGTGATCCATTTGTAGATGCACGAGAGGGTGATTTTGGTTTTCTTGCTAGCCTGCATGGCCATGCAGATGAGAGTTGCGTATGAGTACGGAGGCTTGATGTGAGGGTTGGTCTTATAATCGACTTCATCTGGACAGTGCCCGTGGGCCACCAGGCTGGGCAGAGCCGACAAGGACGGCACCCTGTAGAAAGAAGCCGCCGTGGGTTTGCCAGGAGTCAGAGGCGTGCCCATGGACGCCGGGTCTCCCGCTAAAGGAGACGTGGGCGCATCCGAGCCCACTCGGCTCCCGAAGAAGTGGCTGTGCTGGTGGGTGGACTGGGTCGAGCTGGCGTTGAGGATGGAGAACTCCTGGAGCCACTGGAGGCTGGTCAGGCTGTCGTCCAGGTTTTCGGCGCTGTTGCACTCGACTGAACCGCGGTCCAAGCACTCGGCCTGAGCAGCGGCCGTGACCACCTCCTCCTCCAGCCCCACCGAACCCTCGGGCCAGGGGTCGTCCGGGTAACTCATGGACAGCATGCTCCTTTCCCAGCCAAATCCTGAGGACACAATGAAGATTAGACCAACTGCTTGTTTTCATTATCAGGCAACTGTGGAGGCTTTATTTGAGTTCTCCGGCTCATAGAGTGATTATACATTTAAGTACAGAGTAATATTGATTAACAACATGTTCTTACTATAGGGTTAGGGTTAGTTGCATGTTATTGCTGTTAAGTAACACTTTATTTTACATGGTTACATATGTTACATGTACTTTCTAAAGTAATACTCTGACAGTTCAAATTACTTTGGCCATCCTAACCCTTATAAAAATGAACAATGACTGTAGTAAAACATAAAACATGGTTATTTTTGTAATTACTATGGTTTTACTGCAAAAATCATATTTGAATCATGGTTACTGTGGTAAAACCATGGATAATTTTGTTGTTTACCATGGTTTTACTACAGAAAACATAGTTTGGTAAAACCATATTTAATTTTATTGTTTACTGTTATGTTTACTAAAGAAATCATAGTTGAACCATGGTTACTGTGGTAAAACCATGGATAATTTTGCAGATTACCATGGTTTTTGCTTTATTTGGATTCTCCAGCTTATAGAGGTCATAGAACTTTCCGGAAACTTCACAGGTCACTATTTACGACATCTCATAACTGGATACACAATAGAGCAGATCCCAAACCACTAGCATTCCTCAGCATGGCAGGTGCATTAGGACGCTCACAAAATATTATGTTTTGCCTTCGACATTCAAAGATGTTGGTACAGCATCCTTACTGTCTAGTAATAACAACAAGGTTACACTTCATTTGAAGGTGTCTTTCTTGCACTGTAATTATACATTTAAGTACTGAGTAATATCAAGTAACTACATGTACTTACTATAGGGCTAGGATTAGGGTTTGGTTTAGGGTTAGTTGCATGTAATTATGCATAATTCATAGTTATTACTTTAGTAACTACATGTAGCCTACTGTAACAATGTAAAATAAAGTGTTACTTAACGGAAATAACGTGCAACTAACCCTAGTAAGTACATGTTGTTAATTAATATTCCTCAGTACTTAAATGTATAATTACACTGTAACAAAGTAAAGTGTAACCAATATGTTTAGTTTTACAAAAACTCAATAAACTAGTATTGCTACTATAAAGAAAGTTTACTTAGTTTCCCTTTTTACCTTTTTTTTGTTTTAACGTTAGATATCATATTAATAATTACAAACGCATTTTGTAATTTAATCACGCACATAATCTTCACTAACACATTTGGTAACACTTTATTTTACAGTTTTCTTTCTTTCACATGTAACATCTAGTATGTAATAATAACTATAAGGTAAAATTATGCTAATTTTATGCAACTAACCCTAAACGACCCTTATTCCTAACCCTAACCCTATAGTAAGTGCGTGTATGTAGTTAACGTTAATCATTATTACTCTGTACTTAAATGTATAATTACATTGTAAAACGGAGACCTTAAAATAAAGTGTTACCTGTTTTTTTTTTTATTTATTTCTTTTAGATGATAATACGTCATGTCTAACGTACTCGATGAAGAAAACCTTGCATCAACTCACCTGTCTTTACCGATAGGAGCCTTGAGTGACAGGGAAATAACATCCAATAACTCAAGAAAGGAAAAGTGTATCCGCTTAAGTGTGTGTGACTTCCAGAGGTGCAGCTGCTGGAGAATGTGCGTCTCTGCGCGTCTCAGCTCAAGGTCTCCGGGGCAGCAGGAGCTCCGGGGCCAGTTTAATACCTGCTGCTGCAGGACGTTTGTCCGGTCACCCTAGCAACGTCGCACCCCCCTGTAAACAGCTTCCCGTTCTTCTATTGGTCGGCTGGTTGTTATGGTGACTGGGCTCATATTCGCGAGCGCACAGGACAGGTTTGTGAACACGTTCGCTGCGAGAGAAAGAGCGACGGAAACGATCATTTACAAACAAGAAAAACACATCATTATGTTGTGTACAATGACATTGTATAATTTCTTGTATGTAATGAATAAAAATTGCAAACGAAGACAAAGTGAAATGCGCAATCTTGTCACCTGTGAACCGTTTGAACTCAACGAGCAGAATGATTTTTGGTGTCAATTATTTTTGTAATGATTTTTTTAATGTCCTTTTTGATAACTAATTTGAAAAAATTTGAAGAAAAAAAAACAATTAAAATGGCTTTGGCCATCCTGAACCTTATTAAAAGTAATGACCATGCTTTAGGCCTACTACCAAAATCATAGTTTGAATGTTACTGTGGTAAAACCATGGGTCTTTTTGTAGTTTACTATGGTTTTGCTGCATTGGCTGTAGTAGCCTAAGCCATGGTTATTTGTGTAGTTTATGGTTTTACTAAAAAAAAAAAAAAAACATTGTTGAATCATACTGTGGTAAAACCATGGTTAATGTTGTAGTTTGTTATGGTTTTACAAAAATAAAATCATAGTTGAACCATATTACTGTGGGAAAACCAGTTAATTTTGTATTAACTGCAAATCCTGCAGTAATACTCTTGATATCTGCATTTTGACTTGTAGAAATTGGCACTGATGTGTCACAAGCCACCTGTTTCTTTACTTGAAGAGGAAGAACAGGTCTAAAATTGTCTTGAACAATCAGATCAGACCAAAAACAAACATGTCGGGGGTCCAACAATAAGGAATGCGTTTAGAGTGATTTCACGCGTGACTGGCACTAAGGCAAGAGAGGAAAGGGCTTCAGGAACTGTCTCTTTACTCTCAATACAATGCCTGTTAATGGGAGCGGGACAGTCTGCAGCCTCTCGACAAGAGTTCAGGCCTCAGACTGCATTCAACAGCACCATGTAACACGTATTAGCATTGTTTCCACACAAATGCCACATTATACAGTCATTGATGTGTTTAAATGAACGAAACTGACAGTTAAAGGGGTGAGCCTCAAACTCAACTTGCTCTCAGGACAGATTTAAGGCGATAAGAGTTAAGAGTTTGAGTGCATCTAAAGGGGTTGTTTTTGAAGGAATGCACTTTTTGTTGGTAACATAGAGGGACTAAATGGAGGATAAAACAGATACAAGAGGGATTGTCCTCTTGAGCGCTCTTCTGTTAGTGTGGCTGAGTGGGTTCCTGCTAAAGAAACTCTACAAAAGCAACCATAGCAATACAAGCTGCAGCATCTCTTGAGCTCGTCCTTTCTTTAAGCCTCGTGCTTCACATGTGCCGTGACAAACGCCAATCACGGGCTCTGGGTGAGAGAAAAAGAAGCAAGCTTTGGACATCAGACCAAACTCATAATTCACAAGCAGTGCTGAAACCACCAGATAAGTCATGTAAGCTGTCATGTGGTATACATCACATTAAAAGTGTTATTCGAGTCCAAAAGACAATCGTTTAAAATAACCCAATCATCCTGACGATGTTGATGAAAATTAACCATGGTTCTACCACAGTAACCATGATTTTTGTAATAAAACCATAACTACAAAAATAACTGGTTTTACCACAGTAACCATGATTCAACTGATTTGTGTAGTGAAAACATAGTAATATACAAAATGAACCATGGTTTTACCACAGTAACTTGATTTCTGTGAGTGATGATGTCATTGTTGATATAAAGAATTAGCATTTTAACTAGTGATCATTTAATTGTTAAGAGTTTGGTAAGACTTTACAATAAAGTTTCATTGGTTAAGATTAGTTTATGTATTTCATGAACTAATAAAGAGCAAAACATTTGTTACTGTTTTTGTTCATCTTTGTTAATGTTAGTTAATAAAAGTGCAGCTGTTCATTGTTTGTTCATATTAGTTCAGAGCATAACTAATGTTAACAAATACAACTTTTGATTTTTAATCATGTATTAGAAAATGTTTAAATCAACATTAACAAAAATTAATAAATGCTTAAGAAGTGCAGGTCATTCGTTCATGTTAACTATAAGGTATTTAACTAGTGTTAACTAATGAAACCTTATTGTAAAATGTTGCCAAATTGTTTGTATATATTTCCTGTCAATGATTAAAAGTAAAAAAGGCTTGATATAGGTGGCTTTGAAATGATTATCAAAATGAGCAATTTATGATATCAAATGTTTGAACCAAAATCAGTGTTTAGTATTATTGAAAAAGTATTATTAATAATTTAGGATCATCATAAAAGACATACATTTTTTTATATGTATAAAAAAATTGATGTAACATATTGCTTTGGCAACAAGGCAATCTAAAATGAAAAACAAAATTTTTTTCAGGTAACTGCTTCATTTCAAGAAAAAAAAAACATTTTTTTTAATGGTTTTATTTTCAATTCTGGTTTTAGTTAATGATAATAAGCCTGCTTGAGTCAATCTTTTTTTGAGCCTAAAAAGAAAAGCTGTGTCAAATTGCTGTTTTTCATTGACATATTAGTCTAAATTTAACTGTATCAATATCTTAACTGTATCTTAATTTATCAGTATCAATGTCAAATGCTACCAATCTGTACTCTTCAACTTGGTTTTTTTTTAAGAAAGGTATTGTTTTGTAGTCCGACTATCAGATTGACTTTAACCACTAGAGGGCGCGAGCATAAAGCTGGTCACAAATGAGTCACGTGTCACTCTACTGCAACGATTCATTATTTCATAACATACTTATTTACTTATATCCATCATACCTCCCTTTTCTGTTTTTACAGTTTTTAACAATATTAATATAAGATGAATAGCCTATTAATTCATTATTATGTACACTTAAAATGTCAGAACATCATTGTTATATATCAATACAAATATAGCATAGCCTATTTAAAATAAACCAAAGTGCACTTTTTAAAGTATATATAAAAGCTTAGATGTTCTATTCAAAATAAACCTCTCATTTACCACCCTATACCTGTGTAAAGTGACTTCATCCATCTCCTAAAAATAACTTTTAACATATTAAGACACAGCTGATTTGAAACTTTGTATCTAATGCAATGACATCCATGCATTTGTACTAGTGACTTATGTGTCGAGACAGAAGAAGAAGAAGAAGAAGAAGAAGAAGAAGAGCATCAGCTCTGAAGACCGCCCAAAGTCCCCTCAGTCATTCACAGATAGAGACAAGCGTAAAGCTCCAGTGAAAACAAATGAATCAGGAGTCAGAGGGAAAATGCAGCTCAAGGCCCCCAAAACACGTCAAGATTACAGAGATAAAAAAAGATGTACAAACATGTTCCTCTAGCAGCGTGAAGACACAACAGCAGGCAGTGATGAGTTTACATCCGTCAAACTTCAAAACAAATACAAGATTTAATGCGAAGTATTTAATCCAAAATAGGTAAACCATCTTTTTAATCCCCAGTTTAAAAAATATATATATATATATATATATATATACACTGACTGGCAATCAAAAGTTTGGAAAAATTATTTATGTTTTTTAAAGTAGACTCTTATTCTCACCAAGGCTGCATTTTAATATAAAATACAGTAAAAACAGTAATATTGTGAAAATATATTACAATTCTAAATATCTGATTTCTATATATTGTGAAATGTAATTTATTCCTGTGATCAAAGCTGTATTTTCAGCATCATTACTCCAGTCTTCAGAGTCACATGATCCTTCAGAAATCACTCTAAAAGTGCAGCATCTGTTCCATATTAAAAGAAAAATAAGATAATCAGGAGGTACAGTGGATTGAAAACAGCTCTTGCCACAGATATTATTGTTCAACACCAATGACATCATTTTCCTGAAATGCCACCCATAATTTAAATAGTTAAAATGTGTGAAAAAGTAGGAAAAAGTAGACATTCTGAAGAAAGCTGTATGTAGTGGATTTGTCTCGTGCTCTGAGTGTCTCTTAGTCACCTTCAAATCAAAAATGACATACTATTTCTTATGCTTTATCTGTGCACATCATATTTTTTTTAATTCATGTGCCTCTTAATCTTTAATAAAAATAAACTCTTCTCCCTCTTGCAGCTCTTCTCTGATGATGCGTTTACTGGCGAGAGGGCGGGGCAGCCTGTCACTCACATGAGATCAGCCAATCAAAGCCACATGGACAAACTCAAGCCCCGCCCTACATCTGTTCTTGTTCCAGAAGCCGTTTCACTCGGATATACAGTCACTATAGAGAAAAAAATACTTTAATTTCATGCCGTCTTTAATTATATACACCAAAAAGTAGAAAAGCAGCAAAAAAGCACTGTAAAAAAGTTGCTGCCTTACCTACATTTTTAAGTACAATCAACTTATTTCAATCAACTAATTCAAACTAAATTACACGAAACTGACTTAAAGTGTAGTCAATAATGTTATCCCTTAAAACATCTTTAATCACCAAAATTACACATTTACTGTATTTACATTTAGTGACATTTACATTTTCCTTGATAAAAAATGATTCATGGCTTAAAATAGCTTGAATGTAACTCTACACCTTTGCCTCATTTAGTATGTGTAGTTCTATGAATATGCAAATGAGCCCCGCCTCCACTCACTCACAGCAGCTCAGAGATCCACTGGTTGACGATCACACGTTGATCTGATTGGTTACAAGGTAGTTTGTGACGTCAGAAACACCAGCGATTTCAAACCGTGTTTTTGAGACTGTCTTTGTATGGCAAGCCGTTTTAACTTTTATTCATTTCCAGGATATGAATCCTTGATATCAACAATTACATTTTCACTGGTAACAATGATAATTCTTGATATCAACAATTGAATTTCAACTAGTAAAAACTATAATTCTTGATAATAACGATTTATATCCTGGGAATGGCAATAGGCAAGCCGTTTTGACTTTTAATCATTCGCAGGATATGAATTCTTGATAACAACAACTACATTTTCACTAGTTAAAATGATACTAATTGATATCAGGAATTAGATTTCTCCTAGCTTGATTTTCACCACAGGGGGACTTAAACAAATTTGTTGAATCTTGTATAACGTATAAAAAAAAGTTGTAAATTAATAACTTATTTTGATGAGTTAAAGCAATTTAGCTAAAAACATGAGTCATTACTTATTGATCATATCATTTCGTTTTTATTTGACAGTGATTGACAATAAAGGTCTGTTTAGCCTTTATAGTTCCAGAGTTATGAACCAAAACACAGATGTACTAATACATAATAGCTATAGCGCCACCTAATGTCCAACGTGTGTGTGTGTGTGTGCGTGTGTGTGTGCGTGCGTGTGTGTGTGCGTGTGTGTGTGTGTGTGTGTGTGTGTGAGTGTGTGTGTGTGTCTGTGTGTGTGCGTGTGTGTGTGTGCGTGTGTGTGCGTGCGTGTGTGTGTTTGTGAGTGTGTGTGTGTGTGTGTGTGTGAGTGTGTGTGTGTGTGTGTGTGTGAGTGTGTGTGTGTGTGTCTGTGTGTGTGCGTGTGTGTGTGTGCGTGTGTGTGTGCGTGCGTGTGTGTGTGCGTGAGTGTGTGTGTGTGTGTGTGTGTGTGTGTGTGTGTGTGTGTGTGTGGAGGGGGATCTCTATGACTTACGGTCTCTGATGATTCACATCACTTTCAGTGCTTGGTGCGAGATGGTCGATAAAAGTTGTGAAAGCCTTTTTACGGCATTTCTCAAAGCAGTTTATTATGACTGAAGGTGTGGTTTCTATATTGCCATATATAGCATGCAGTCGCTCACTGTGCTGATACTCAAGTGTGTCTGTAACCCATCTCACATCCAGACCACTGTGTTACAACTCAACACACAGATCACAGGAGAAACTCCCAACTGCATTACATTATAGATAGCCTTCTCCATAACAGGATTTCTCTGACACCCGCTGTGAATTATTCACACTCTCAGCTGGTTGGGTTGAAACTCCTGAATCAATTTCAAAGCAGTGGCTAACAATGTCCCAATTTACACCTGGCTGAAGCCTTTGTGAGCTTGGGACATAGATGTGGCATTCATTTCTTTAGTTATTACAGTTTACTTTAGCTTATTATAGGCTTGTGGTTTTAATATGTAAAATTGGTCTTGTCTTAAAGACCCACTGAAGTGCCTTGAAACGTGCAGCATTGACTGAAACAGGAAGACAGGGCGGGGCATATCAAGCAGCCCCTCCCCTTTTTTAAAATAACCAATAGCGTTTCATTTAAAGCACATCTCGGCCAGAGCTGTTGAGCTTGATAAAGCCGCAGTTTCCTCCTAATATCTAACCGTTTCTCCTCCAGACACCGGCCATTTCCCTTTGAAATAGCTTTCTGTGCAGAATTCAGTGGGTTCGATACGTTTTCTGGTCTGCGGTGACATGCGCATATGATCCGCTCTGTGATATCGTGTCTCTGGAGCGAGGCAGACTGTGTTCACGCAGCGGTGTTTGTGTGACACTAATGTGAAAACAGACTTCATTCGCCCCGATGGAAAGCATATGTCTGAATCGTTCCCTATCGCCACCCTATATAGTGCACTATGTGCTCTTCACCATGTAGAACATAGTAATTATGTGAACAGGTGACCAATTTCAGGCAGCTTCAGCGTCTATTTATAGTGTAGGGGGCGGGGCTTCTGATTCTAGAGAGCATTTGATTGGACAGAAAATCTGATGAGAAGCTGAAGTGCAGAGTCCCAGAACGCGCCCCTGTGTGAACAAAAGCCAGGACCAATGCCGTGAGGGGTGTGTCCTAGAGATGACGCACGTGCCATCGCAATGACGTAGTTATCGTGCGACTCTCTTGCTCTTAGAAGAAAGTTTGTGTTCGTCACCAACAAAGAAAGAACGAAAAAAAGTCTGCAAACTGGAATGAAGCAGAGACCAGAGAGCTCCCTACTATCCGCGCTGAAGCCGAGATCGTTCGACGCGTACGTTACACGTCACACATCCTGACGTCACGTGTCTTTACGGGATGTGTGTGAACGCACTCGCAGACCCCGGGAAATCACTGGCAGTGTGAATGAACCAAAATCAAACGACACATTATCCGTGTATTTACCGGAATCTCTGTGTGAAAGGGGCTTAAGGCTAACATATTCATACACCTAAAACCATAAAAACTAACATTTTGATTTCATGGGGACTCCAAAAGTCTTTTCTTCCGATATTCTGATGTTATCTGAGTGAAACAGGGGGGAAAAGCTATGTTGAAGCTTGATTTTGTGCATGTGGATTTGATTGGATGGTTGTGGTTTACTATTGGTGGATCTCATGTGAGTGACAGGTCCATGCCAGTAAACACGTCATCTGAGAAGAGCTGAGATGAGCTGCAAGGGACGTTAATTTCATTACAGATTACGAGGCACATGAATCATTTATAATAAACTGCAATATACCATTAAGAATAAGAATAGTCAATTTTGATTTCATGGTGACTTTATTTAAGACTTTACTCACAATATAGCCCATGGACTGCAGTGCACAGTATACGCGTGTGTGCGTGTGTGTGTGTGTGTGTGTGTGTGTGTGTGTGTGTGTGTGTGTGTGTGTGTGTGTGTGTGTGTGTGTGTGTGTGTGTGTGTGTGTGTGTGTCCAGTGGAAGCAATGTAAACAGAAAGTATTCACCTGAGCAATGACTTCGCGATGCCTTCCTGCTCTTTTGACCAATGAGAGCGCTCATGCCGATCGCTAGCGTCCAACCAGCCGCGACGCGTTGCTTTAAATTACGTCACTTGAGGCGATAGGTAATTTGTTGATGGACCAATGGGACGCCCGTGTGTACTCGCTGTTTTGGCTCTGTAAGCCAATCAGAGGCCGCGCTCGGGTTTGTTGTTAGTGATGATGATGACATGAAAATATTTGTTGTTACTGGAAAGGAGAGCGAGGACGGAGAGAGTGTGAAGCAAGACAGGGCCTCGCTTTCAACGAACATACACACATCGCACGGAGATTTCCGGTCACGGGAGTCGCGAATGTCGGTGAATATGGACGAACTGAGACATCAAGTGATGATTAACCAGTTTGTTTTGACCGCGGGCTGCGCGGCGGATCAGGCGAAGCAGCTTCTGCAAGCGGCGCACTGGCAGTTCGAGGTAACCGTCGATCAATCATCCTTACCAACACTGTTCACCATATACTGTATACTAGCCTTTACAACCGCAGATCACTCGAGGCGGACTGAGATGCGTCTATGTGTGTGTTCGTTCAAAGCGACTCTTCATCGCGCCGGATGCATTCACCGTGTTATGTAAAGCCACGTCGCATTGGTTTGCTTGTAAACAATGAGTAAAGCGTTTCGTGTTGACTATCTCGGTAATGTTTTCGTGGCTTTCTAAGGGCTAGTTTGCTGTTAGCCTGTTAGCCAGTCTGAGGCAGAGCAGCTTTGTGTTTGAATCCACTATAAAGCCACGAGCAGCTCACTGAGATTATCTGTGTGTGTGTTTGTGTGTGTGTGTGTGTGTGTGTGTGTGTGTGTGTGTGTGTGTGTGTGTGTGTGTGTGTGTGTGTGTGTAGTTATGTAAATTAAGGCGAAGGTGGTCAGGGAGGAAGCAGTGTTGAAATTTGCTGGTTTGAAGACTTATTCAAACATGTAAATGGATGTACTGATAAAGAGGTGGATTGATACAGAGATGGAAGTTAAATTGATTTATGGAAAATTGGATGGGTAGATGGATGAAAAGATTAGTCGAAGAGGTACATTTATACATCTATTTGCATTCATTCATTTGTCACAAGCTTTTATCCAAAGCGACACCAAATTCAGTGTATTTTCTCAGGTTATGCATCCATTCATTGGGAAACAAACCCATGACCTTGGTACACATGGATGGAGAAATGGGTGGATAGACCTAGATATGACTAGACATACATTTACTGAAAATATCTGAACTCAAAATCACTCAAAGAGATGTTTACATCAAAGATAAGTGCCACAGACGAAATACTGCCAAACAACTGTGGCGGAAGAACAGTGCAGAAATGGTACGTGCAGCTTAGTGTTGCATTTCTTGTCAATTTGTATTTGTTATGATGGTTTATTAAGAAGTCTTTTCCAGTTTCTTTTTTTACTTTTACATTTGAAGTGTCATGTGGTTGTTGTGAGTGTTTCCTGGAAGGAAGAAGTGTTTGCCACAAACGGACATGCCTCAAGAGACGATCTCATCAGCAATGTTGCAACACACTCACAGAGAAAGAAAGATAGAGAGAGAGTTTTTTATTTATTTATTTACATTCCTTGGTGAAAATTCAGCCAAATGCACCCAAGCACACTTTAATCATTCATATCCTCTCACGTGTGTGTTTTGTTCCTGTTGTGGTTTTTGTTAGTAGGTTCATTGTGTTGATTGTTTGAAATGGTTCAGTGGTTGAGTACAGGACACACACACACACTGGTTTGACTAGTTAATGTGTGTATTGTTTATAAAGTACACATGCATGTAGTAAGCCAATGAGTAAGTCAGTTTCCTTTCGCTCAACCCTAGTAAGTAGGGTAAAGTTTACTCTGCTGTGTTTGGACTCGAATGCTGCCTGTTTTTACAAAGAATAATGTGTGAAACCACTTTGATTGATAACGGTATAATAACTAGTATCCTATGCTGTTATCACATGACCTCATTACATGGACATTTAATTTAGAAAGTGGTGTCTTGTTATTTTGCCAATCTAAACTTGATGTCGAAAATATAGTTTCTTTTGGTAGACTAAACCAAACTCTTTTGACATGCGTTTTTCCATAGCAGGGAGTTTTCAGGTTCAGCCTAAACTGCAGCGCACACCAGATTTAATTTTGTATATATTTTTACTAGTGGGCGCAGGACACTATAGTTAATTTATGTAAGTGAGGGTAGCAAAATAAAGTAAACTGTGACACATTATACCTAAAAATTATTCTACCAGTAAAATTGATAAAAATTTGGGACCAAAAATTATTCCGACACTTTGACCTGACCATGTTTTGCTTAGGCTAAGTGTTTTTTCTTTAATTGCTAATGTGAGCTTTTTACACCACATACTGAACAAAACTAAGCATTGCTTGGTAATTTGTTGACCTAAATTGGTTTTATCTAATTGTGTACTTAATTTTAACAGCTGACACATATTCAACCGAATTCATTTGTGAGAGTCTAACAGAAGGAGGGACAAAACCAGTGAAATATCAACTGATTTAATAACTCTTGTCATATTTTAATACCATTTTCTAAACTATAGCGTAGCGAATAAACTGATAATGTGAGAAATGTTGAAGGTGTCTGAATACATTTTGGTTTGACTGTATATGATACGATAATATAGGCCTATAGTTAATGCTCTTGGTGTGAACGGGCCTTAAATCTTTTCATGCTGTGCGTAGTTTACATGGTGTACAGCACTTGTGTATCAGGGCATACTGGTGTTGTCATAACTCTTTCCTCATATTCTGTGGTTAGTGTTTGTTCACTTTTACTGGTCTGTTTTTTGATGGCGAAAGAAAGGAAGTCAACCACACCTTCACTAACAGACACGCACGCTTGTTTACATTCTCAGCATTGACGTTCTCCATTTTATCCTGAAGTTTCGGCCACGTCCAGATGGTTTCTCAAATGATCTCTTTCTGAGTTGAACAGGTGGTCTAACAGGGTCTCTCTCTCTCTCTCTCTCTCTCTCTCTCTCTCTCTCTCTCTCTCTCTCTCTCTCTCTCTCTCTCTCTCTCTCTGGTGTTGTGTAGAAGTGGTTTGATTGATTGTACCAAGTGCATGTCTAGGACAAGTGTCCCGTTTGGATCTCTACAGCTCCTATACGACGTATAGGTTTGGTGACAGATGAAGGGGTCATAAAGCTTTGCTTTTAACCTTCTGATCTCATTCTGTGATCACATCAGGAGCGGAGAGCAGCCCGGGACAGCAAAAGCTTACACGCTGTAGAAGTATTATCCGGCGTCGCCTGTATTTTAGGCTCGGGAAGCTTTGAAAATAAACGTAAAGCAGGGGTGTAGCGATACCCTCATATCACGATTCGATACATGTATATCACGATACTGAACTCACGATACGATATTATTGCGATACTCCAAGACATATGATAAAAGGTTAACATAAAATATACTGTTGATTAAAATGTTAAATTTGGGTTTACATTGGGGTGTAAATGAATAGGCTTGGACTTGGTGCTGAAAACCCAATGCACAGGACAATGAGACTCTAGCCTATAAACAATAAATATTACTATCAACGATACATATCGTTGCATTTTGCATCCATAAATCTATTACCTTAATTTCCATGGCCTGCGTCTCTTGCATCTGTGGCGGACGCAAGTGTGGTGCTGTTGTGTTGGTAAAACCAAAAGATGAATAATGAACCTGAATAAACCGGACAAGCTGTTGCCGTAACCTGGTGACAGTGGTAAACATCTGTCGCTAGTACTATCTCAGTTCAGAAACAAACACTACAATGTGGAAAGAGACCTTCTAGAAAGGTTCAAATCAAAGGTATGCCGGGGGCCAAGCCATCAAACCAAGTGTAAAAACAGATTCACTGACATTCTCGAGTGTTTGTTGCTAATCCCAGAGCAGTGTCCACATGGCGGCACATTGAGTTTGATTCGCTCTAGCAGCTTGTGTGACAATTCGCCGTCCCTTTCTGCACATAAGTGACCTGGTTTATTGTGTTGGTTAGATGGCTCTCTGTGGGCATGTTCTGCTTATTTCCACCGTAATGGCGGAAATCAGCAGCATTTGCAGGTAGGCTTGACACGACACTCAAAATCGACTGGAAACCGACAGTAAGCATGATTGTCAACTGTTTCCCTTGATGTTGTGATTGTAATTTACATTATAATACTTTTGTGGGCTACCTGAATGCTTTCGTTAAGTAGGCTACACTTGCTGAGAACCGTATTTAAATTAGTTTATTGTGGATTCATGCATCGGTAAATAAAGACAACAGCTTAACAACTACACATTGGTCCTGCTAGCATGAATAACAGAAACGTTAAGAAATTGTACATAGAAAATGACAATTCAACATAATTGATGCCGTCACTGACTGTAGGCTTCAGGTGCACCCGCATTTACAGTTACTTTTTGCAGTGATATTTATCGAAATCCAAAATTTGTTGTGGCCTGGAATTTCACATTTTACATTAAATCAGGTTCAAGACGGTAAACTCTTTGCCTTAAAATTCCTAAAATGGCTTAAAGTCCCCCTGTGGAAAAAAAGTTTTTAATTTTGTTTGTTTATGTGGTATTTATGTGCTTTAAGACAAACCATGTGCAAATTCATCACCAAAGTCGACACCATTGCTGAGTATTTTCTCCTTAAATCTGCAGTGAATCAGAGACAGTCTAAAAAACGCAGTTTGAATTCGCTGGTGTTTCTGATGTCACAAACTACCTTCTAAACCAATCAGGGGTGCGTTTCCCGTACAACGACGTAACTCGCTGCTTAACTACCATAGTACGATGCGTCGTTGAAGAAATCCACTAGCTAGTTACGACTGTTTCCCGAAACCATGTTGTCGCAAATCGGTCGTTGGTCGTTGGTCGCTTTGGTTTATGAGGTCACGCACGTGGTGGAGTAATAACTTCTTTTAATGAAACTGTTTGAGATCGAATTAATGCTAGATGTTTTGATATAAATTA
The DNA here is from genome assembly GCA_030578275.1 of Meda fulgida. Classification (NCBI taxonomy): domain Eukaryota; kingdom Metazoa; phylum Chordata; class Actinopteri; order Cypriniformes; family Leuciscidae; genus Meda; species Meda fulgida. Next base: position 7,673,873 of record CM060618.1, read on the forward strand.
CAGACAGGGCATCTGAGGACTATTTCTCATTTTTCTCAGTTATTTTGTTTTATTTCCAGATTGAATCATAGGCTCGTTCCTACTTATTAGACCACGTTCGCACATGCGCAGTCTTCAAAAACACTGCTTTATATCTCCTGACAATCTAAAAGACGTAAATGACATTTGTGTATTCTAAATGCAAGACACAGGTTGTACTGAATGTTAGCTTGCTTATTTTGCTCAAGATAAGGATTTTAATGCGAACTAGAAACTCTGCTTCTAACCACAGGTCGAGCGCTGACGTTCCAAACACACAACTTTGCGATGCTGTTTGCGAACATTCGTTGGAACGATGGTTTCGGGAAACACCGACTCGTTGAACTGCCGTATGCTGATAAAGACCGAACTTGCGACCCTAGTCGGCTAACGATGCTTTTGGGAAACGCACACCTGGTCAACATGTGATCATCAACCAGTGGATCTCTGAGCTGCTGTGAGTGAGTGGAGGCGGGGCTCATTTGCATATTCATAGAGCCGCATACTAAATGAGGCAAGGGTGTAGAGTTACATTCAAGCTATTTTAAGGCATGAAGAAAAGAAAAAAGTTTATGTGTCATTTTGATGATCAAAGATGAGTTTGAAGGGATACAATTATTGACTACAGGGGACTTTAAATAAATAAACTTCATTTAATTGAGAAAATTAAGTTATGTGAACTTGACAATTCCACAACTTCTTGTTCCACAACTTAATTTGTCCAATTACACATGAAGTTTGAAATTCGCCAAACAACAGTGTGACTGCACCTTTAATCTGTAATCAACTAAGTTCTTGATTATTTTGTGTAAACACATTTCTTTTTTTTTGTTGCTACCTTAGTACATCACTTTTACGACATTCCCCAACCCAAAAAGTGCTCAAAAGGGGAAACCAATCGTTGACCAACGGTGACGGGGAACGCACTGATCTGACAAAACCCTACAAATGTGTCTGTTGTAATTGGTCGGCACCTGTTGCAGTACAGGTTTCATGAATCCAGACCTTTCAGCCTGATTCAAATTGCATTATTCTCGTCAAGAACTGCCCATGTAGATGGGAAGAGACCATTTGACTGGAGCATTGTGATATTTATCGACATACAGATGTAATGTGCGAAGAATTAGCTTGATATCAGAATGTGTTTCAAATAGGGATGCACGATATATCGGCCACCATATTGCTATCGGCCGATACATGTTCGTTTTAAATGTTATCGCCCCGATAAGAAAATTTGGTCGATATATTAAAGCCGATAAATAATGGATTAGGCCTAGTTCCTTCAGCTGAGACACTTCAGATGCGCTCTGTTCGGTGTGGTAGTTTTGAATTGCTTGATGATTGGAATCACTTCAAAAAAGAAATACAGTTCAGTGCAACATGTGCAGCGCAAGTCTATCATATAGGCTACATAACCTTATAATGAGAGCATAATTGTGTGTTTGAGACATGGATTTTAATGGTCAGACTTTTGTTTTTGTAATCAGGCTTTCAAAAATTGGATTTAGATTTATAGGCCAATATATTGTTTATCGGCTTTCAAATATAAAGAGTTATAGGTATCGGGCACATTTTTTTATATCGTTGCATCCCTAGTTTCAAAGATAGATTTTTACGAACCTTCAAATTTTGTGTCTAGGGTTTACTTTGGGAAGCTCATTGTAACAGCCTGGAATTTTAATGACCAATAAAAACCTTTCCACCTCCTAATTCCCAAAACTCCAAGACAATTAGATTACAGCTGTCAGATTTTTTTTAGTAAGGTTTTAGCATTTTTGTGTGCAAATATACACCATGTAGTGCATGAATAATCCAAAATAATCTCAACAAACAGTGTTCGACTCATTGGATGCTGGGTTTGTACATTGAGGAACCCTCTTTTAGCAGTTAGTGCCAGTGTTGATACAATACAGATGCTCCGTGTTACAAGCAAGCATTGTTTAGAGCCATAATCGTGTGTGTGCAGTCGGAAATGAGCAATAGTCCCGCACTTAAATGAGAACAATCTCTGTACACATTGATGGTGTTTGGGGGGGGGGGGGGAGATGATGACAAAGAACTGTGTGGTTCTGTAGCAGCGGAAACAATGGCGGATTGGCGAGTTCATCTTGATATGTGTGTCACGTCAAGCCGCAGACATTCCTGCACTAGCCGTGGATGTTGTTAAACAAAACGAGAGAACAGGAGAAAGACTGGAGAGGGGGAAGGGGCCGGGCGGGGGATGAGAAGAGGGTTCTCAGTGTGAGGGAAGTGTTACCAGACGAGGGGTTGAGGTACAGGAGGCCAGACACTCGTGTGTTGGGCAATATTTTGAAACCATGACCATTTAAAGGCCATATGTTGAGTTCAGAGATGCTTTGAATGCGTGAATCATCAGCAAATCCTATTCGGAAAACATTTGATATGATACTCTTGGCTTTACACGACGCTCAATGAATCATTTATTCAAAATGTATTTTTAGAGTCAGAAGAGCTGTTGAGATGTCCCTCAAAAGTCTGTGGGTTTATCATCCACGAGACTCAGATCTCAGAGGCATCATTGATGTTCTTACTACAAACAGTGCTACAAAACCCAAATGCAATCTATAGTAATCCATACTGGGGAAAGTTACTTTTATTGTACAATACAATACTTTTATTTATGAAGTTATAATATTGTGTTACTCCCTAAAACAGTAACTAATTGCGTTACTTAGTTACTTTTTGTGGAAAGTAATGTTACGTTACTTTTGCATTGCTTTTTCTCACCTAGGCTGGGCTTGCTTGTTTGTTTTTTTAATAATAAAAATAACATTAGTTTTTGGCTAATGTAAAGGCCATTTCACTCCAAAAGTGAAATGAATAACGAGTTACTTGCGTTACTTATTTGAAAAAGTAACTTGTTGTAACTTTAACAGTAATGCAACACTTTGCTAGTTAGCCTAGTTACTTTATAAAAAAGTAATCTGATAACATAACTCCAACACTGGTAGAAGTAGTGATGCTTATCTTGGGGAGCAAAACTGGTTTGCCCGGGTGTTTGTTTGTGTATTTTCTCATTTTTCTGGAGCTCTGAGCCCGCCGCATAGTGTATCAGTTGCTAGAATCCTGCACAGATTGCATGTGCCAATTTAGAAACCCTCTTTTAGATCACCGAGTGCTTGAACCGACTGACCCGTGGCAGGGAGGAGAGAGCGACGTTTCCAAACCAGAGTTCCTCTGCCCATTCATGTTGTAACACAGCTTCCTCCGTCTCATCCCCATCTCTTTCTCTCTCTCTCTTTCCACAGACGGCTTTGAGCTCGTTTTTCCAGGAGTCCAACATCCCCAGTCATCACCAGATGGTAAGTGTGTTTAGCATGGAGAGAAAAAAGAAAGAAAAAAAAAGCAATGCCGTGCTCAACATCCTGTCATTGTCATCAGACGGCCCCGTTCTCAACATAGAATCTGAGAGAATAATGTGGGGCTGAACTTCCTGAAGGCCACAGATATTATTAAAGAGCCTGAAATACACTAGTCGGGGCTTCGTAGACAATGTTGTTAATTGTTTTTCATGACCATTCCAAACCATGACATAATTTCTGTTGCATAATTTCAGTGGAATAGGAAGGAAGTTTTGTGTTGTGAATTTTAGTGTTTGCACAGGATTGGTCTTTATATATATAAAGACCAATCCTGTGCAAACACTAAAATTCAATATATATATATATATATATTTATGAATAAATACCATTTTCTATTATGGATCTGTTTTCAAAACTTATTAATGGTTCACACAGAACACGTTCCGTCTCTGGCCTGCGTTAAAGTCTGACCATTACCCATTACATGTCTGGTCATGTGCTCCTATATGTCTTTTAACTTATTATTTGTTGATAAAAAAAACATTTAAGTTAACTTCATGAGTTTATAGCAGTGGCTGTTTGTAATAAATAAGAGAGCAAGAGATATCTAGACAAGTATCTTACTCTTACCTGACTGGTAAATTGGTAGTCTTCGCCGTTTTCGTGATTTTTGTTTTTTGATTGTTATTTTTTTACGTCGGAAACCATCCATATCGAAACTAAATTAAAATAAATAAATAAAATAAACATCTTTTCTTCTCTATTGCGACGTATATCAGAGTGAAACGGTTTCAGGAACAAGAACAGATGTAGGGCGCGGCTTGATTTTGTCGATGGGGAATTGATTGGATGGTTGTGGTTTGCTATTGGTTGATCTAATGTGAGTGACAGGTTGCTCCACCCTTTCGCCAGTAAACGCATCATCAGAGAGATGAGCTGCAAAAGATTATGAGACACATGAATTAAAAATAAAAAGATGTGCAGGGAAAAATCATTAATAATAAATACTGCAATATTCCCCAAAACAAAACAAGAATTGGCTATTTTGATTTCATGGTGACTTTAAAAGAGTATCTAATACAGCCTGAAAACCTTCCGGCCGTGACTCCCACTCATGTGTCCGTATCCTGTCTCCTGGATGATATTAACAATTATTTAAACACTGATTTGAGGATGTGTTGGACAAAACCCTCAGCGATGGGAGCAGATCTCAGCCTCAGTCATGTGGTCTGGGGCTTGATGAAGTGATTTTTGTGTCTGTACACACACACACACACGCAGCTGTTTTCTAAACCTCATCAGACGGCTGAAACATGAGCCGAGCCGTTTCCTCTCGAAGAAAAACAGACGTGCAACCGCTGTTCTTCAGTCTGCCGAGGGTTACGCAATCAGTTTCTCTTCTCACAGAACCAGTCCCCTTGGACATGTCGCGATATGATTCTTGCAGTCATGCTGCGTTTTAAAAGATCAGCGTGAACCTCCACCCTCGACATGTGCGTGCCTGAATGTGTTTTCCTCTGCCTCTTTTAGTCTGTCTGTATGTGAAGAGAGTGTGTTTGAGGAAAGCAGAGGTCATAGCTGTGTTTGTTTTTATTCTGAGAGCAGCCATTACATCATGCAGCTGGGGACCGTATATGGACAAGGGGGCGGAGCAAAGCCAAGAGCAGGATCTGATTGGATCAGAAGCATTTGTGTGTGTTTGTGCTATTACTGAGTGTGTCTATATGATATGGATGCAGTCAATACAAAGGCATTTATAAACACATGGGACCCATTTCCTGAGGGCCACAGATGTCACTTCAGTTTTGTTCTCATCACAAAATAAAATAAAAAATAATAGCCTATTTGTTTTTATCCGAAGTACACTGTTTGCTGTAATGATAAAGTGGAATGTTTTTTGTTTGTTTGACATACTATACTTCACCAGCAAATATTTAATTCCCAGGAAACTTTGTATTAAGTTGTCAGCAGCACCAGGGCTCTTATTGGCCCACGCCTGCTTCGACTCTCTCTTGAGGCAGTGCAGAGCCCTATAGAGAGTCAGTCCCTCTGGTCTCAAACAGGTCCTTTGACATGCTGTCTGTATATCTGCATCATGTTTACATCACACTCTCATGACTGTCCTTGAAGAGGGAGTCTCGTTGCAAAACACACCACGCTGCTGAGAGCGACTATAAGATGAATAAGTAAATATGTGCTGCGCGTTTTTCTCTCAATAACAAAATAAACACAACAAAAATGTCAGCGGTGAGAAAAGAGCAGTTCAGAAAGCATCTGATCATAGAGATGTGAATATGTTTGCACCAGCTCTGCGATTCACAGGCATTATGTCAACAGATGAGGTCATTAAAATCACACTGTTATGATCGTTTGATTATAAAGTGTATTTGAGACTACAGATTTAGTTTTTTTTATAAAGTTTTTTTGTACAAGCTGATTAATACATGAAAATTCTTACATATAGCCCCTTTAAGGCTATTTTAAACATCACGACTCGTTTCAGCGTTTTAGCTCAAATAATCGCTAATATTTGTCTCAAATTGTCAATGAGGATTTGATTGGATTGATTGGTTGTGGTTTGCCATTGGCTGATCTCATGTGAGTGACAGGTTGCCCCGCCCTGTAAAAGCATCATCAGAGAAGAGATGAGCTGCAAGAGGGGAGGGGAAGTTTTTTTTTTGATTGAAAGATTATGAGGCACATGAATTTAAATGAATAATGATGTGCACATATAAATCATGTAGGATAATAAACCCTGCAATATTCCATTAAAAACAAGAATTGTCCATTTTGATTTAATGGTGACTTTAATATAAAATAATTCATGTAAAATGTAGTTTAGCAGTATCTTAGTATATTTCTCTTAAATAATTCCAATAAATGACTTAATGTTTTAAAATCTTAAGATTAATCTAAAAAACAAAAGACAATATTTTCATGCAGCTAGCACAGAATAAGCGAAATAAACTTTAAAACCGTATTAATAAGCCATTTGCGTGATGACTGCTACTTCGATTAATCGATCGATTAATCAAATAACGAAGATTAATTTTGCCATAAGAAACGCATAATTCTGAGGACATGAACAGGGTTGTAATTTCGACAAAATCGTGAACGCAGCTAAACGACACTTTTGAAAATGACGTTATCTTCAAACTACTAACGAAAAGTGTAGCAACTGCATTGAAGCTAGCATGAAAACATAAAACGCTAGGATTGAAGCTAGCATGAAAACGCATAAATCTGTGTTACCAAAAAAAAAAAACATTTCAAAACAGCTGAAAAATGTAGTTAAAGCAACACCATGGAGCTTTTCTTCTTCGGTCGCCCTACTGGTTGGAAAAGAAATTGTCCATTACCGCTGTCGTAAATAATTTAGCCTACCGTCGCACGCTCGCTCGCTGTTTATCCAGCTTTAGAACGAGCGATGTCCACAGACAAGGTAGAGTATGTTACATGATTTCATGAAAGGATGATATATTGCGACATCAGAAACGAAGAAAAACTAAGTAATGACAATTGTAACGCTTGACGTAAAGCAAGTCAAATTTGTAGTTTTCTAATGTCTCATTCGGACTACAGAAACGCGACCCGATCTGGCAAACTTGCATAGTGTGGTTATAGCAGATATAGCACCGCAAAGCGAATCCAGAAGTGCCTTTCAGAGATTTTGAAAAACGGCCACTGGATACAAAACTGATGCAAAATACAGAATGTAAGATCTGTTAGAGGAGTGCAGTGTAGTTTTCCTGTCAGTGTGGATGTCAACACTGAGGAGGGTGATGATGTTTGCCCTTTCACTGTTTATATCCACACTGATGACCTACTCTACAGACTGATGTGTTTTTGTCCCGTTGACCCTCATCAAAGCGCCTCAACCTAAATTAAACTCCTGTGCTACAAACCCTTCCTCCTCTTATATCAGTCAGCTGATCTCAGTGTGTGTGTGTGTGTGTGTGTTGTGGTTATTAAAGGAGCAGTTATCAGTAGCTCAAACTGCTGTCAATTATATGTGGCCTACTTTCCTTCATTACAGCAGAGAGACAGACTAAGACCACCAGTGTGAACATAAACTCCGGCTTTATGGGAATCATGGGACTGATGCCCAGCACAATGTTGAGTTTGAACATCTGACCCTGCTTACTGAGCATATACTTCAGTTGAAGAGTCCCATAAAGCCTCCTCTGCATCTGACATGCGCATCTGTGTGTGATGTAGAGGCTTGTGGCATCACGTCCTTCACGTATTATAACGCAACACAAACCTCCTTTTCCAGACCACTGGAGGAATTCCTTTTCCTTACACAAAAGTTAGCCAATCATAAGAGTTATTTACGAATGGAAGTCTTAAAGGGACAGGAGACAATTCTGCCCTTATATCCTTTTTTCTTTTTGGATGTCCTATTTGTTAATGTTATTCAAAATAAATAAATGCAATTCATATGTACTTTCACTTGAATGCACCTTTTCTATGATGAGAAGGTTTTAATTTCTGTATTAAAATTCATGTATACATGCATATCTCTCTCTCTCTCTCTCTCTCTCTCTCTCAAACACATATAATTAGTTTAGTATAATCCTTTATGATTACTTCTTAGAAATTATAAAAAAATTTTAGTAATCCTAGTCATTTTTAAACGAAACTGCTTATTAATATTCAAAAAGATGTTCATCCACTAAATCAAAGTCATGTGGTGCGACCAGCATGAGTTAAGAAACATAAAACAGGAAATGATGTCATAAAGGACACCTGAAGAAGACCTCCATGATTGTGTTTGAAGTTCAATAAGTTTCTTGAAATATTAGATAAATTTGTCCTTTTGATATCAAGGTTAGTTCAGGCTTTAAAATATTATGTGGTTCAAATCCTAATGCTAAGTGATGTTATTTAATTTATAAGTCATAATATTTGTTTTAAAAACAGGTAAAGTTCTTATCTTGACAGTATGGTTTTATTTGATTGTTACGCCATGTGCCATTTTATTTGTAAGAAAAGTTATAATTGAATGACTCTAGAAATGTCATAAGTTACAATATTTTAAATTGTTTTTTGTATATATATTTAATTTGAATTTTAAAGTTTTAGTAATTTTGTTGTGTGTTTTGGTAATTTTTATCAGTTATCAGGTTTAAAAAAAAAAAAAGTTTATTTTATTTCAGTTTTCGTTAATTTAGTACATCTAAGCTAAACTAACCGAAAAGAGAAATGTTGCTTTGGAAACTAGCTGAAATAAAATAAGTTAGTTTCTTTATTTCAGTAAAATATCTCAGTAAAACTTCACAACAACTTCATTAGTTAACATTAACTACATGAACAATACTTCTGCAGCATTTATTAATCTTAGTTAGGTAATCTCAACATTTACTAATATATTATGTTAAAGTCCCCCTGTAGTCAATCAATTTATCGCTTAAAACTCATCTTTGATCAGCAAAATTACATATTTAATCGTTTTCTCCTTGGAAAAAACAAAACAATTCTTCATGTCTTAAAATAGCTTGAATGTAACTCTACACCCTTGCCTCATTTAGTATACGCAGTTCTATGAATATGCAAATGAGCCCCGCCTCCACTCACTCACAGCAGCTCAGAGATCCACTGGTTGACGATCACTCGTTGATCTGATTGGTTACAAGGTAGTTTGTGACGTCAGAAACACCAGCGATTTCAAACCGTGTTTTTGAGACTGTCTTTGGTTCACTGCAGTTTTAAGGAGAAAATACTCAGCGATGATGTCGACTTATGAGTTTACACATGGTGTGTCTTAAAGCACATTAAAAACACCACACAGACATAAACAACATTAAAAGCTTGATTTTAACCACAGTGGGACTTTACTAGTGACGTGTTACCACAGTTTCTTTCATCTCAAGTAACTAAATGTTTTTCTATTTATGGTTTTAGCTTTCGTTAACTATAATAACCTTACATGTTTAAACTGGAATGGTCTCAAACTGATCTGATGTTTGTTTGTGTGTGTGTGTGTTCAGATGTGCACTCCACGCAACACTCCAGCCACGCCGCCCAACTTCCCCGACGCCATCACCATGTTCTCCAAGCTGAGGACGTCCGAGTCCACCGGCGCTGCTTCTGCCCAGGTGTCCATGGCCTGCTCCCCTCCTCCCCCGCCCCCCCCACACTCCTCCTCACAGGGTTTCGGCTCCTTCTGGGCCTCCTCGCCGCCCAACCAGCCCGTCTGGCTGCCCCCGTCCTCTCCCACCGGACACCACACACTCCACCACCACCACCACCACATGCACCAGCCGCTCACGTGGCCGCCCGTGTCCCAGCCCGCCAGCGGCCCGCAGGCGCCCGTCGTTTCAGCCCTGACCGGCCAGAGATGAGACTCCCGAGCGGGAACCTCTCACTGAGACTTTTGGATGGCCGAGAGGGGAAAGACACGGTACTCTTTCTTTCAGTTTTCTAAAGATGAACAATCTCTCTTCCTTTCGGAGATCTCGTTGTTTTTTTGTGTTTTTTTTTTTTTGTTTTCTTTTATCTACAGTCGATTTCATTTCTAGTCCAATCCTGGGAAAGAACGACTATGAGAAAAAAAAACAAATTATGGAAGGTATGAAAAGAGGCGTTCAAAGATGTTCAGCTCTCCAACGGCGAATCTTCGGTCGTCGCTCCTCTGTGTCGGAGACACGCACTCGCAATAAAGCGGCCGCCGGACTGTAGATGAAGGGCGTATCATGTGGTCGCGCTGTTCTGCGTCCCGGGAAGAAGAAGACGTTTCTGTAGCGGTAGTTGTTCTGTTGAGTTCCTAACAGAGGCTGTTATATGACTATCGTCTGTTTGTTTCCAAACGCGTATGGCCTCAGACATAACAGAGATGCTGAGTTAAAGTTATTGTGAATCATAAAAAACTAATATTTGTTCTAGATGTAAATGGAAAAAAAACAAACAAACAAAAAAAAAAACAGGAAATGACCAGGAACAGTTTTGCAATAATCCTGGTCAGAATTGTTTCAGATGAAGACGCCCTGATTTCGTTTGGTTTATTTTTTTCAGTAATGATGACTTTAAATGCAATGTTTATTTTTGTTTTTGTTTGATAAGTTCCCAACTTTTATCGTGTACATCAGGAAAGATTCTTGTTTAAACTAAAACTGTGGCGGAGAAGTCTATCAAACTTTATAAAAAAAAAAAAAGAAAAAAAAGTGTTTTGTTTGGGTTTTTTATTTTCCCCGCAGAAAACTAAAAAGACTTCCTGTTTGCTATGTAAAGAGCGGTGTGACCAGGGAGGTCCAGCTCATGGGATCCACACTACCTCTCTGATCGGACCTCGCGACGGCTGAGTGTGTGTGTGTGTGTGTGTGTGTGACTCGAATACCTCACACTCTCTGCTGAACGCGCTGTGTGAATTCTGTGAGACCCATCCGCCTCAGTGGACGAGCACTGGTCTAGTGTCGCATTGGTGTTTCTGAAGGTCTAGAGCGGGAAGGCTGAGTCTGGATCAGAGCGTTGATTGACCCGTTTCTTTAGTCTCGCATGACGTCACCTTCCTTTCACAAAAGTATCTTGTGTAAATTTACATTTTTAATTTGGTAGTAAGAATGGATTTATTGACTAGTTTTTCACACACACACACACACACACACACACACACACACACACACACACACACACACACACACACACACACACACACACACACACTTGTACATCCAAGTATGTAAATTAATTTGTAAATGTCTATAAAACCATTCTCTACAAACAAATTACATGCATGTGTTCATTGAAGGTCCATTGAATCGCCTCAGCTTTGTCTTCATTTGCGTCTGTCTAATTCTGACGTGGGTCCGTTGAGAAATGATTTTCAGCATTGGCCACTTCATTCAATCATCGAGGGCTGACAGACCAGCCTCTGCATTTCGGCCCAGAAAATGCATCTGAAAAGTGAAAGTACCCGTGGTTTTGAAAAACATTGGTGGATCGATATGACAGATAATTGTATGGTCTTCCAATTGGTTTGGCTGTTGTTTGTAGAACGCAACCTAAAATGTTGGTCTCTGAAGGGTGAAGATGCGTGTTGTGAGAGTTGGCACTTCCTGCTAAGAGGAATGCGCGTCTGAAGTCAAACAAACGCCAATGTCTCGAGTGCCTTGAGGTCCGAACGCTCTCCATTTTATTCAGCTGTCGCTCTGTCCGAATCCCACAGCGACAGGACAGCACTCTCAAAGGCCTTTCTCTCCAGTCAAGCCTTGGCGGTTTGAACAGTTGGGCTGCCGTAGATCTCAGAGCATCGGGATGTCATTCATACCACTGACCGGTGATCAGTTCTTTGGGGGACGTCACACACACACACACAGACACAGCGAGTCATGAGCAATCCCTTCATTAGGGAAACCAATTCATTGGCGAACAACCTTTTGTATGGATTTCGCTCCTCTACTATCTGTTCTTTTCCCTTGTTGAGATTTGTATTTATATGTCTGACAAAAAAACTATGATCTGAAACCATTTTGGAGGTCATCGTGTTTATATTAAAGTCATAATAAATGATTTAATGACTAGTGATTTGTGTTATTTGTGTTGAAGTTACTCGACTGAAACTAGGACATGCTTACACAAGTTCAGTGTGATGATGTCAGCCTGACGTTCACCGTCGATCCAAGCCCTTACTAACATAGAAGATGTTTTGAGGAACGTTCACGCTGCTCTTTCTCAGACAGTGAAGGTGAAGGTGGCTCTGGAGAGGGAACTTTGCTCAGCTTGTTTCATTAGGTGAATTGTTCATAATCATTCATAGGTTCAGTCTTTTGTCATTTGCTGCATACAATTTCTACAAATTCAAGTTATACAAATAATTGTTTTGTAAACTATTTTTTAGATCTTCTGTAAAATTGTACCACGGGATTTTAAACGGAGAACAAATTAGTTTGTTTTTTTTTAAACACTGTCTCCCTGTTCATTATGATTTTTTTATGTTCAATGGTACAATTTAACCAAGAATGGATTTGCAAACGGTTTACATGTTCTTGGTTAAATTTTAGGGTTGAGTTTAAGCGCAAACAGAATGAAATGGTGAAAAAAATAGTCATGAAACCATTCTTGGGTAAATTTGTTTTATGACGGTTATATACTGTACACACACACACACACACACACACACACACACACACACACACACATATATATATATTAGGCAGGTCTATATAATTTTGTATGTACTGTGCCCTCAACTAATATTGCCAACCTTGTTCAATATTAGCAAAGGTGGCTGTGAAAATAAACAGCATTTGTTTTTTCCTCTTGATCTTTCATTAAAAAAAAATTCACAAAAATCTAACCTTTCATTGAAGTAAAACAATTAAAAGTGGGGGGAAAAATCACATTATGAAATAAATGTTTTTCTTCAAAACACGTTGGGAACAATTATTTCAACCACCTTTTGCCAAGAGAACAGCTCTGAGTCTTCTCCTATAATGCCTGAGGAGTTTGGAGAACGCCTGACAAGAGATCAGAGAGCTTTCCTCCATACGGTCTCTCCAGATTCCCAGATCCATGCTGGCGCTGCTTCTCCTCAGTTCTCCACTCATCTTCTAGTGTTCAGGGACTGGGACAGCCATGGCAGAAGCTCATTTAGTGCTCACTGACACATTTGTATGTTGATTTCGATCATTTTCCTGATGGAAGACAATTATAAAGGCCCATTATAAGATTTCTAGCAGAGGCCGTCAGGCTTTGATTTTTTTTTAATATCATGTATCTGAAAAAGAAGTCCAGGACCTCCATCAAAAAAATAGGCCCACATTAAAGATGACTCTGCAATTCTCCATCTGTGATGCTTGGAGAGTCTTTGGCCACTCGAACGCTCCTCCTCACCGTGCATTAAGGCAGTATAGACACACGTCCTCTTCCTGGCAGATTCATAACATCTTCAGTTGATTGGAACTTCTTAATTATTGCCCTGATGGTGGAAATGGGGACTTGTAATGCTTTAGCTGTTTTCTTACAGGCACTTTCTATTTTGTGAAGCTCAACAATCTATATTTGGTTTTACTCATTGTAATGGATGATTAAGGGAATTTGGCCTTTGTGTTTCCTCATATTTAAACTCCTGTGGAAAGAAGTCATAGCTTGACAATTGCACGGTCCTAGTCACCCTGGTGTGCTACAAAAAAGTGTAAATATTAATGGTAATATACTTCAGAGATATTTTACTCATAAGAATTTCTAGGGGTGCCAATAATTGTGGCCAACGTGTTTTGGAGGAAAAACCTTTATTTTTTTTCACTTTCAATTCTTTTACTTGAAAGGTTAGAATTGTGAATTTTTTGAATGAAAGATCAAAAGGATAGAAAAATGCAGATTTATTTTCATAAGTCGCCTTTGCTCATATTTACTAGGGGTGCCAATATTAGTGGAGGGCACAGTATGTATATGAATGTGTGTATCTATATATATATATATATATATGCATGTGTGTGTTTGTGAGTGTGTAATCTGCACGTGAAAAATGTTTTGTGACACTGTACTTTAGTGCCTTTAAAAAAAAAAAAAAAAGGGAAATTGTGTGAAAATGAAGGTAAATACACAAGGTCATCAAATCATTAGTTCCAAACAAAACTTCAAAACAACTGCATTGTAATTCAACACAAGACCTCAATTATGTTTATGATAAATGTTTAATGAATTTACTTTTTATTTTATACATGTGTGACATTCAGTGCAATAATTCACTGCATATAGAAACATGCTTTCAACACTGGTGCAACAGTGGGACAGATGATCACCATAAACCGCTTAAACTGACAGAAGTGCTGGTTTATTACGTTTCAAGAGGGAGATCAGTCTATTCCAGATACCTCATACTGGTTTGAACTGACTGCAAGCACTGGGTCTCATTCAGATCAACACTGCGCGAAGGTTAAGAATGGGAAAGCGAGTTTCTAATCACATGGTACGACCAACGATATTTGATGTATTTGATATAACTTGACCGGTATGCATAAAAAGGTTTATTAAATCTTATTTAGATTGACTTACAGATGAACACTGTTCACGAACAGAGCTCGTGTCTCGCCCTGCTGTAAACATTTCATTCAAACAATGGAGCGGCTCCTATTGGAGGAGCTCTACAGTGATGTCACCGGCTCATCTTCTGATTGGTTGAGGTCTTTGTTGCGCTCTGGTGTGGTGTCATGGAATGAGGACTGGAGCGGGACGTCCTGCGACAGGCAGTCCATGGAGGACGGGGGCCGATCCCTCACTGAGATACTGGAAGCTGTGGTAGTGGAGGGCAGAGGTGAAAGGTTAAAGATCACTCAACTGCTTCAGGTACAACTGGAGCTCGTAAACCGGCAAACGTGCAGGGCATCTGTCAGACACTGACCTTTAAAAATGCTATATATATATATATATATATATATATATATATATATATATATCAATTAAATGTACTTTAGTGCAGTAAAGTCACCACCATGACACTAGGATGTTCATACTAGAAATGACATTAAAGCATCATAGTTTAGTTTAGACCATAAATGCTTGTCAGTTCATTCAGCAGTAACTTTAACCATATTTCAAAGACAGTAGAAGTCATTTTTTAAATGACATATAAAGATGTTCTTAAGTCATCTAAAGTTCAGATCTTTTTTCCGCTCAAACAGCAACATTACACACTAACTGAAGTTGAAAAAGTGGAAAAGCATAATAGGCCCCTTTAAAGCCGGCTCCTCATAGCCCACCTGAGTGGCTGCGCTGGGTCTTGGCACTTCCACGGCCGGCCTCCACCCCACTGGACCTCTGGGACTGCGAGCGGCTCACCTTGTCTTTGCTCTTCCAGTTTCCTGCAACAGCATCAACAATCCACGTGTCAGGCATGAGGGCAGTGACAGCAACACTGACCTTTAGCAGTCGTCTTTGTTCCTGAAGTCAGTCAGCGGTGTTTGTCTAGATCTATTCATTCATTCACCATTTACTCACCATCATGTCGTTCCAAACCTGTAAGACTTTCGTTCATCTTCCAATCACAAATTACGATCTTTTTGATGAAGTCTGAGAGCTTTCTCCTCTATTGACCGTCTACGCAACAACCACTTTGACGCTTCAAAAAGTTTACAAAGAGATCGTGAAACCAATCCATATGAATTGAGCGGTTTAGTCCAAATTTTCTGAAGAGACTCGATCGCTTTATATGCTGAAAAGATTTACTTTAGGCTTTTATTCACAAGTTGCTCATCAACTCACACATCAGTTGTGCTAAACGGAAGCTCAAGCGTGTTCACTTGACGTGTGAGAACCAATGAGCTTTGATACTTGCCTTGACAAACACCACTGATCATTTCACACATGCTGCTGCTGGGCCGCCCAGAAAAAACAGT
Source organism: Meda fulgida (assembly GCA_030578275.1). Classification (NCBI taxonomy): domain Eukaryota; kingdom Metazoa; phylum Chordata; class Actinopteri; order Cypriniformes; family Leuciscidae; genus Meda; species Meda fulgida. The sequence continues at coordinate 7,689,549 of CM060618.1, forward strand.
CTGACTTTGTTTACCATTGACTAATATGACGTCTCTGTTAGTTCAGGCATGAATAAGATATGCACACAGCACAGGCCGTAACATTGTGAGCCTACACTTGGGCAGACACAGGGTATTTGAAGTTCAAAGGTCAAGAACAGCACCTCAGTGTTACCAGTCCTGCAACACAGTGTTGAAGCCTTGTAACTAAAATAGCTTGTGCAGTGTTCATTTACAGCCAACTTAAACGGCTTCATTCTTCACTGCTGCGGGTGTGTTTAAAGGGGTCCTATTATATCCTTTTATTTTGTTTTTGGGCTGTGCTTGAATATGTTTTCATGCTTGATTGTTCAAAAAAACTCATTATTTTTCACATATTTTACATTATTACAGCTCCTCTCTCCCCAGTCTGGTTGAACGTGTCGTTTTCACTGAAGCCCCTCCTTCCGACATACGAAATGTGCTGTGATTGGTTAGCTAGAACAGTGTGTTGTGATTCTCAGCGCTTAGCGTGTGTTCAGGAAATGTCACGCCCCTTCATAACCGCAAGCTCTACCTAGATGTAAATATTAACAACAATGGCGTAAATTTTAAACCATTTCGGACCCAATTCAGACCCTGACAATGTTATCGAACAAGAGGATCGTGCAGAACGGATTTAAAACTCACAGGACGTTCCAGAGTGGTCTGTTTTTTTTATTTTTCTTATAGAAATTAATGAGGTTCATTCCTGTGTAATGCAGCACATCTGTTCGCTAATCTATGTTTAAATGTGAATAAAAGACTAAATTAAATCTGTTCATCATATAAAGCGATCGAGTCTCTTCAGTAAATTTGGACTAAGTCGCTCAATTCATATGAATTCGTTTTACGATCTCTTTTCACTTTTTGAAGCGTCAAAGTGGTAGTCGCGTAACTGTCAATGGAGGAACAGAAATCTCTCAGATTTTATTAAAAAGATCTTCATTTGTGTTCTGAAGATGAACGAAAGTCTTACGCGTTTGGAAAGACACAAGGGTGAGTAATTAATGACAGAATTTTAATTTTTGGGTGAACTAACCCTTTAAGTCTAGTCCCAGACTAAACTGAATGTTTGAGCTGTTTTAACTGAAAGCAACTTGCATTGGCATATCTTAAAATAGCTCTGTGCCACTGTTTTGTCTCAAGATGCACACCAGTAATGTTTTTTTTCTTCTAAGGCACATTTATAAAAGCTACTTAAATGTCCTAATTTAACTAAGGCCTAATCCTGGCGTAATCTAAGCCCTGTTTGTGAAACCAGCCCTTGAGGTATAAGACAGTGAGAACGTCTTTTATGAGGAAATGAAATGCTCATTACATGAACCACTGGTAATCATGTAATTGTATAAAAAACAACGGTATAATGGTCTGTCTTAGAAGGTTTATATATGATTGTTCCTCTATGAATCTTCAAAAAAAGACTTCTCCTTGGTTGGGAAACGGACAACAACTTCTGACCTTAAGAGCTGGACTCATTTTCTCATAAATCATTTCTTTACTGCGGGACATGGACAAGCTGCCAGACTTTTGCTCGGTCAAGCACGACGTGGCTCATCTGCCAAGCAGGTGTCTTTCGTATGACTTCCAAACACCTTTCCTTGATTCAGTGACACAATGAAGAGCAAAGAAGATCTGAGACTAATTTTCCTCCAGGTCTGCTGTCACTTCCCAATGGTTTCTCATTGCAGCTCTGCAATTTACCAAGGAAACCCCTTCCCCCATCCAAATGCAGTCCCAAGCCCTATTGCCCTCCTTTTACCCTTCCACCTACAACGCAACCAACTACTCTAAACAACTTTTCCGCAATCTTCTGTATATTTCTGTCTGATCCCGGGACGCTTTTCTTCTCCCCCGCAGTCTAGACACAGTCTTCCATTGCAAGACGAGAAAAAAGTGGGCCAAGCGTACAGATGGGTTCATGTTAAGATGTGTTACGTAACATGTTGTGAGGTGCAGCATGATCAGGGCCCCCGTATTGAGTCTGCACATTGTCCCGAACACAACAGAAGCTTCTACCATCAATGAACAGTTTCCAACACAAGAATCAATCATTCATGTGCTCAACTGTTCTCATGTCAGTTCCAGATCTAGAGAGCTGGCATAAATGCCCGTGGCGATGGGGAAAGAATGAGATGCGAGGAAACCGTAGATTTGCTTTTAGTTAAGTGTTGCGTTCCGTCAAGAAACTTTTGTGATGGAAATAATAAGAGACGGGAGCAAAAAAATCTAACTCAGAAAAAAAAAGCCCTTTTTCGTTATACTGTATTTTAAAGATAATTCTGCTCTGACAGCCGCAAGACCAGCCGAACGCTGTGAGTGCGTGTTAGAAATCAGGAATGCTGAGAGAACATTGTGCTTGGTACGTTTTTTCTCTTCAAGCCGAACTTGGGTCTCCAGCCGACAAAGTTTAAATCCCGTATGACAAGAGCGTTTCTCATAATGTTCATGCATCAGGTCAGTAGGCGGAGAGTTGACGTCTTTTGTGGCTGTTTGAACACATTCGACCACATGAGCGTTTACACTGCGAAAGCAATCCGGTCAAACGAGTTTTCAACTACCTCTGGAAGTGGTGGAAAGTGGAAGAACAGGAGAAATAAACTCATACAGATTTGAAACAACATGTGTTGGTGAGTAAGTGATGACAGAATTTTCATTTTTGGGTGACCTATCCCTTTCACACAAGAACGGCCATGACAGTCATTTTGACTGTTTTGAATTTTATATCTGCAATAATTTTGCATACAATTCAAATAATTTTTAGGCTTTTTGTGGAAATGGCCCAAGCACAAAGCTTATTGAGCCAATGCTCAGGAGAACAGTGATGGTAATGTAATGAAAACCAATGAAATATTAATGACTGGTTATATATTTTTTAATGTATGATTACTTTCCTTGCTTTTTGTTTGTACATTTTTGTAGCTGTAGCTTGAGCCTAATAATTTGGCAGTTAAAAACCTTAACCAAAGGTAAGTGTTGTCTTTACCCCGATAGAACATATTCCTTATATTTTGATGGTTGAATCGAACTTGAAGGGTAATTAAAAGCAAATATAGTGTACATTTCCCCTCTGGCCACTAGTGTATATCAACTAGATGTTGCTGTGATCTTGCCTTCTCGAGGAGAGATGGTGGGTAATGTTGTCTCGGAGAGCCTCACTGCTCTGCTGTTCATTCGGCCCTTGTAGACCTGTCCGTTCAAACCCATGATGTTCGCTTCTTCAGCCTGGAGGAACAGAGCTCACGGTTCATACACACACACAGTTCAGAATGATTGTGTGAGCGTCACGTGTCAGACCTGTGCGGGTGGTCCCGACGACACGGGCCGACTCTCCTCGTCACTCTGGATCAGATGTGTGATGTGCTGAATGCGGGTGTAGCGGCGGCTGGGATAGGTGAGGGTGTGACTGCCCCCGCAGCTACGGGCCAGGTAACTGTAATCCGCCATTTCTGGGATCCTCTCACTGAATACAACATTCAACTCTTAGACTACGCCACACTGTCAGTCCATATCTGATTAATTGTGTATCCATTTGAATTATTGCCTGTCCACACTGTGTATCACAACATTTCAGATCTGATTTGCTGACGCCACAAGCACTGTGCAAGGATCCTAGCGTACGCGTAAAAAGTAAAGTATAATTTGGGCTTAAAGGGAAAGTTCATCCAAAAATGAAAATTACCCCATGATTTACTCACCCTCAAGTCATCCTAGGTGTATATGACATTCTTCTTTCAGACGAATACAATCAGAGTTATCAGAGTTACTCTATCCTCTGCGCTTACGCGTTCATCATTACGTTGTGCGTCGGGTCAAGTGTTACTATTTCGCCGTAAAACGATGCGTACGGCCGTCTGCCTCAAGCTATTTATTTTAGTCGATAAAGTATTAAATATGTATATTTTTCTTACACAAACGCATCGCTGTGCTTCAGAAGGCCTTTATTAACCCCGCAGAGCCGTGTGGAGCACTTTTATCATGGATGGATGCACTTTAATAATGGAGAGATGCACTTTTATGATGATAGATGCACTTTTATCATGGATGGATGCACTTTTATGATGATAGATGCACTTTTATCATGGATGGATGCACTTTGATTCACTTCAAAACAGAAACGGCCATTCACTGCCATTATAAAGCTTGGAAGAGCCAGGACATTTATTTTTTTAAATAACTCTGATTGTATTCATCTGAAAGAAGAATGTCATATATGACTAGGATGTATTGAGGGTGAGTAAATCATGGGGTAATTTGCATTTTTGGGTGAACTATCCCTTTAATGAAGCAAAGGCAGAAATATAGGAGGCTGATATGTGCGGCTTTATTCCGTGCTGCCATCTCCGCTGAAATAGATTTACAAAAATGTGATTTGAATAGGATATCAAACCACATAAATCTAATTCAGTCATGAAACTCGTGAGGGCGCAGGCTGATTGGTCCTTTACATGCAATCTGCAAGCAATCACATCATTACCGCATGGCACAAGCTGATTGGCCTCTGCTGGCCCTGCAGCCAATGAGATTGCTTGCTCAACATTCAAATAGTCTGGTTCAGTGTTTGCTGTAGTTCCTCTGAACGCCTCCACCTCCCCAGCTCCACCTGCCTAGATCTGCTACAGGATTTATGTGTGTATATTTATGCAGCAGAATATCTTACATGCTCACAGCAGTGTGTCTGTGTATCTGTTAACAGTAGTAACTCCATACTTACTCTGCAGTAGCGCATGGATATCAGATCTAGTCCGCCAAGACCAAATACATGAACACTGCATGTTCATTAGGATGCTAAAACTATTTCGAGAGTTGCCATGATTGAAATTAATGTAGCTTGAAACGGATTTGTAAAAATCGTATTTCGTGTGATTTTTTTTGCCATTCCCACTTGCTAAATATTATCAGATTCCAATCGGATATGCAGAAAAATCTAATTTGGACAAACAGTATGAACAAAGCTTTAAAGATAAAGATTCCGAAAAGGGGTTTTCGCAGCAATTCCATAGAAGAACCATTCTGGGTCCCACAAAGGACCTTTCAGTGAACAGTTCTTAATTAAAAATAAAAAAATCTTAGTGTGAAGAACATTTAAATAATCTAAATAACCCTTTTCCACTATAAAGAATCTTTTGTGAAATGGAAAGATTCTATGGCTGTTAAAGGTTCTTCACGGAACCATAGACACCAATAAAGAACCTTTATTTTAGAGTGAAGATCCACAGAACATGTACCAGAGTAACTACAGGAGAGTTTTAGACTAGATATATTTTCTGAAAAAAGTTACAGCATCAGCAGCTAGCCTGTAAACTGGCGACTAGCTAAGGAACCTTGTCTCTGTGTGTCATGAGTCTAACTCACTGCTTGCTCAGGATCCGGCTGCTCCTCTTTCCTGGGCCCAGGGTGGGCCGGTAGCGGGTCCGAGAAAGTTCTGGCAAACCCTGGCTGTAAGGGAGCTTGGGTGTCCTTGATGTAGGAAACTGACTGGGCTCTTGATCTATCTGCCTGCACATTAAAACATGTCTGCGCTCATCCTGTGCCAAACCTCTCTCAAAACACCCTATTCTAAAGTTATCCTGGTTAGTACCTGGTTTCCGGCTCAGACAAATAAACAGCCAGTTCTCATTGATCAACTTGTTAAGACTTCATCAGTAATCGGAACTGCTCATGTGGCGAGTATTTCATTGCTTCATTTCAATTTTATTTTACACTGGCATGGCAAATATTGAAAGACATACACTGCACTTAAATATGTCGTTTCATTCAATAACTACAAAATATACCCCTAATTAAAAAAAAGTACCCTTAAAAAGGATACTTTTATTAAATAAAGTATATTTTGCTAGTAGTATGCATACTAATATAAATGTGCTAGTAGTATACTTGTAAGTGTACTATTTTAATACTTCTTGAGGAAAAATAGTCTAAGTTTCTATTTAGGTATTCATTTTTAAACTTGAAATAAACCTATAAATGTACTTTTAGTATTTTTATACACTACCAGTGGATTGATGCTAATGATTTTGGTATATAACGATAAAGAGACTTGATCCTTTTGCTTTTGCTATTTTCCCTAGTGAAAATAAATATCCTAAAATGTAATTTGAAATACATTTATTTTATGCTAAGTATAGTGCAAATTAATTTGCTTATTTATGCACTTAATATAAATACCCTGCAGTTGTACTTTTAGTTTACTAAATTGGTACACATAAAGTCTGCTAAATTGGAAAAACTATTTTTGTACTTAATGTGCTTTAGTTATCCAGAAATAGTGTTGAAGTTCAACTAGAGATATACTTCAGTATATTTGATTGTGCTTAAGTGGAACTATTGCAAGTATACTTCAGGAACACTTCACATGTCTTTCATTTAAAGACTGATATTATACACAGATCATACTATCCTTATAGTGCCATTAAAACACATGTTAGGCTTAATATCAAGAAATGTGCATTTTACTGCAACACATAAGTACTCCATATAAAGTTAAATTATAATTACATCAGTAAGTCTCAAGCGATATGTCAATAAATATGTTAATGGTTTGTATGTTTTTATTCCCCTAAGGTATTCACTATAAACTTGATTCAAAAATATGCTTTTCTTAAATATATCGTGATCAAAAGATTAAGTACAAGTACAGGCCAAATATACTTAGACTAGTCAAAATAAGTACACTTAAGCAAATTTTTTTACGGATATTTTGTTAAATACTTCTTATCTGTTGGGGAAACTCTAAATGATTTAAAACCTAAGTTTCTGTGAAATGTTTTGCTAGGAAAGTGTATGTGTGCTTCTATTCTACTACTTCTAAGTGTGTCCAAATGCTTTCTGTCATTTCCACGAATACTGTCCTGTAGAGTACAGGAGGTTGCTGTGCAGATCATGTCAGGTTTAGTGTGTGGAATGTGCAGTCCCTCTTGTGGACAAGCAGTGGTGAATGAGTGTGTGTTGAGCGGTCTCACCTCCTGCAGTGCTGCCGCATCTGCTCCAGCTCGAACACGGAGTAGGGCCGGCTGGACCTGTGAGAGGGCAGTCCTGGGGCCGAGGGCAGGGTGGACATGTGCCTGCAAACATCCAGACACACAGCAAAGACGTCTTGAGAATATGACAAGCAGGAACTTTTTAAATATCTATTTAAAATAACAAGTGACAAGGTCTTAGAAAAGTAAATACTGAATCTCAATCACAATATTGATTGAACTACTCTAAAAATGTCAAGTGACGCAACCATAAAGTAACATCTTCAATATATAAAAGTCATTGTCTGTATGAACAGTTGAATATATTTTCTACATAACTAATTCTTAATGAATGAATCGTGACAAAACGAGGTGTGTCAGTTGTCCTGTATAATAAGTACGTACTGTCCTGGCGTCATCATTTCCACTGGACGATCACAGGAGATGCAGTGAAACCGGGCCACTAGTTGTCTAAGACGAAGAGAAAAAGACACAAAGACGGTGAGGTTTGCTTCATACAACCATCATCATGCTAGTCATATGGCAGTTATTCAGATTCTGAACATTTAAGAAAAGATATAAAAGATACAAGATATATAGAGCATATGTAAGGGGTTTTCAGCGCTGCACTCGTTTTGTTCTTCCGATTCGCATTTCCACAGCATGACGGTGAGATGAAACCGCTCGTTTTTAAATATGGTCTACTGACATTTGTTATGACATCCGCTTCAGACATCACAGCTCTCATGATATCTTTCCTTAACTCTGCAATAAGTAAATCCACTTCACCAGCTAATCACTCTTCGACAGCGATGCCATAGAAGTAATATACAGAGCTACCGCAAAAAAATGTCTTAGAGAAACATGTCTTGGAAAAAGTGAATGTGGTCGCTCACTTCCTGAGTCCAGCGGCCTCGTCCTGCTCAGGGAGCGACTGTGTCTGCAGATTCTTGTGGATGTTCCTCCAGCGATCATCCAGCTGTTTCTTCAGAGGATCCAGCTCAATCCGGTTCAGCTAAAGCCCAAATCATACATATTACAGAAAATACTTGTTTCTATCCAACAACATACGATGGAAGTCTTTAAGATTGGAGAGAACAGAAATGCTAGATTAGCCCTCTGGTGACCTTCGGTAATTTGCATTCCTTTTTTTAATTTTTTTATACGAAACTTGGAAAAGATTTTGGCACTTTGCTATGTGAACACACAAAAATCGTGCACATGATTCGAAAAGGTTAAATGGTCCTAAAGAAATGGTCACACTGGTGCTCCTCGTGATCGAATGGAAATGAATGGGAGACGAATGTAATCTAGTGGAGACGTTTGGTACTGCGGCCAAACAACATCTGACTGAAAGCTCATTCGTGGTAATATCAACCTCAAATTTGGAACACAACTTGTATAGATGTATGGTTTTGATTTTCTTGCAGTTTAACAGGTTTTTTTTTGTAAAACACGTTTTGTAAAATATAAATAATTTTTTCATATAAATATTGAAAATAGTATTTTTGTGCGTTTTCCTAACAATAAACATAAAATTGTATATCAAGTCTGTGCTCCAGAGCATTCAAGGTTCATCACAGTTTAAGTTAAATATATAAACTGCATAAATATAATTTACTACCATAAAATTGCCTAAAAATACAAAATATTACATAAAAACTTTAGTGAATAAAAATATAGCACAGAATTGGTAAAAGCGTTTTTGACTGAAACGCAAGGAACCCGAGGGTAAAAATAAATAAATAAATAATGTGCAATTGTTAGAATCTTTCAAAATAAAATAACACAAATTATTTAATATTTATTTATATATATATATATATATTTAATATTTATTATTTATGAAAATTATTCATTTAAAATATGATTAAAATAGTAGTTAAAGACACTCAATGTAAAGCGGGGCCGAAACAATAATACATTGTGACATTAATCAAACACATTTCCTCCAAATTCTCATTCACTGTTCAAAATCGCATCTCATTACTGTGATGGGAAAAATGACCATAATGGCACACTTAACTCTGAACTTATAGAAAAAGGCTGTTATACTAATTTAAAGTTTAGAACAATCCTATCAGTGAGTAATTTAAGACGTACAGGTCTCCTAACAGTGGAAGAAATATTGCTTACACCAAATGACTTTAAGGTAGTATTGTACCAACAGCACTGCTTCTGTCCATCCTTCTCTCACCTTGCAGTCCATTTCAGCGGAGATCTTCTCGATGAGCTTGTTCCAGTCCTTCTCCTGCCCGCTGATCTTCCCGAGCAGCTCCTGTAACATGTTATTGAGCTGCTCCATCATGCTGTCAAACTGCATGCGGCTCACCTTGCCCTCCAGAGCCCGTTTGTCTGCTTTCTGAGGAGAGAAGACCACGTCCACTGACTGAGAGTGTCCCATGGGGACCACACAGCGTTGAAGGACTTGAAATATTTATGAACTGTATAAAGAAACAACTCACAATTTCAATCTTCATCTCCAATAGCTCCTTGTCTGCTTTCTTTTCATCCAGTTCCTCCAAAACTTTGTACAGACGCTGGAAAAGCCACAACTTAAGTCTATCTTCGTACAGCATTTCACATAATTGTATAATTGCTAAAGGTTTCTGTAAGGGGTTGAGTTGGGCAAGCGTGTAATAACTATAACTAGTTTAATTTAGGTACAAATTAAGACAGCAGGAAGTCCCTACCATGTGTCTCAAAGTAAGTACTTTTTACTAGGGATGCACCGATATAAAAAAAATTGGTCGATAACCGATAACTCTTTATATTTGAAAGTCGCTAACCAATATATTGGCTGATGATTTGAATCTAAGTTCAAATTTTTATATAACTTTTGAGAGCCTGATTACACAATTATAATTATGTTCTCATTATAATGTTATGTAGCCTATATGACAGGCTTGCGCTGCACATGTTGAACTTCACTGTATTTTCCTTTTTGAAGTGATTTCAATCGTATTACAAGCTATTCAAAACCATCATGGCGAACAGTGCGCATCTGAAGAGTCTCAGCTGAAGGAAATCATGAATTATTCATTGGCTTTAATATGCGGCGTTGAGGACAGAGGCTGGTTGAGTAAAGAGCTGTCTGTAACTGCTGGTCTAGGATCAGTTTTCTCTGTAATAATTTCTCTGTAATTTCTCTGTAATAAACACTCTGTAATAATGGTGTTTGTACTCTTGATAATTATTTTCTAGATAAATACACACACACGCATGTATATATTTAAGAAAAATGTGTTATTTATATATAAAATATTTATATAATATAAATTATGTATAAATATATATATACAGTATATACATGCAAATATTAATTTAATATATACATGCATATGTGTGTTTTTATATACATTTAAAATAATTAAACACATTACACACACATATATTATGTAAACACAAGCTTTTATTTTGGATGCGATTAATCGTTGCCCAGCACTAATTTAAATATAATACATTTTAATTTAATTGCAATTAGGATGCAATTAAGTGTCTGGCAACATTACATTTAGTTCACACTTAAGTATGTTATTTCCGTTTAAGGAGTTTTTTTTTTTTAAGTATACGCTAAAGTGTACTTCTTTTTCAAAAGGGCAATAATTTAATATTACTGAGTACTGAACACGGGGAAACTACTCACTGCTTCATGTCTCGACACTTTAAAAAACACTTTCTATCTTTTTTTAAACAAATTAATGAATTTTCTCAAATAAAAAAGTTGAGAAACTCGTAATTGCAAATAAAAAAGTCAGAATGGAGACAAGCTGGTATTTATGGAAAAAAAGTCAGAGATTGAGAGATAACCTTGACACCATTATATGAGAACTGAACTGAGCTGGACGATGACCTCACGGTTTTCTCCAGAGCGGCTATATATATATATAAATGAACTAAATTAATAATTTAGTTAAAACAAAAATGGGTAACACTTTACGGTAAGGGTACATGAATTATCATGAATTCATGCATTAATATCTCATGAATCATCAGGAACTAACACGAGTTCAACGTTTTTCATTCATGACTTCATGGATAAACAACACCTTAATTAAAACATGAACTAAGATGAGCACATCATCATGAATTATGATTTATTACTCATGATCATTATGTTTTCTTTGTTCTTTGTCTAGGCCAGAGACCTAGTCACCACTTTAGTTGAGGGGCCACACACATGATGAAGTCATTGATAGATAATGCTCAGTTAACGATGACTACTGTATTTGGATGTCAACAGAATTTGTGTGCTATGAGCTGTGATTGGTCTATTTTGTGGTCTGTCCAATACAGTAGTCATCATTAACTAAGCATTATCTATCAATGACTTCATCATGTGTGTGGCCCCTCAACTAAAGTGGTGACTAGGTCCTTTGAAACACTGATGAACAATGTGCTATTAATGGTGGCATAACTGTGAACAAAGAAAACATCATGATCATGCGTAATAAATCATAATTCATGATGATGTGCTCATCTTAGTTCATGTTTTAATTAAGGTGTTGTTTATCCATGAAGTTATGAATGAAAAACGTTGAACTCGTGTTAGTTCCTGATGATTCATGAGATATTAATGCATGAATGAATGCATAATTCATGCATGAATTTATACATGAATTCATGATAATTCATGTACCCTTACCGTAAAGTGTTACCCAAAAATGAAACATCACTGAGCTTACTTAAGCTGGACTGTGACGCTATTTTCTTCTAGAAACAAACTTTGTTGCACAATTTTCCTGTTATCTCTGTAAAGCTGCTTTGAAACAATCTGTGTCGTAAAAAGCGCTATATAAATAAAGGTGACTTGACTACTAAAATAAGCAACTGAAACTGAATCTGTACTGTAAATGCCCCTGTTCCTCCATGAACACAAGCTGTGCTGCTCTCACTCACGTCGATGTGGATCTGTCTGTCGCTGTGTTCCTCCATCAGGCGTCTGGATGTGCTGTGGAGTCTCTCGCTGTCGGCCTGCAGCTGCAGTAACACTCCCTCCACGTCACTCGCCACATCAGTGTTCTGCGGCAAAACACACATTTCACAACATCACATACACACAGAGGACATGTTCACCGATCTGTCGGAGCTCGGGAGACTCTGCTTCATTTCAGTTTCAAGTACCAGATGTGGGCCGGATCTGGCCCGACACTATGTTGCTGTCTGGTTTGCAACTCTGTCTCAAATGTTTCTTAAAATGTCTTAAGAAGAATAAATATAGACTTGTTTCATCTCTGTTTAATCTCTGTCCCTGTCTGTCATGTACCTTAATCCTGTCCCGGTGTTCCTGGTTCTTGATGTGAGTGGTCTTATCCTCCGGGGGTTTGCAGTAACTCTTGGGCAACTGACTCACCTCCTGATTTAGATCGTGACCTTCTTTCTGCTGTTGACCCTGATCCTGACCTGAACTCTCACCCTGACCTGAACTCTGACCCTGATCCCGGCCTGAGCTCTGGACACGTGCCGCTGCTTTGCTGAACTCCACTGCCTCCTGCTGTTGACTTTTCGAGAGTGGAGAGGATGAGGAGGACATCACATCCTCAATCATAACCCTGAGGCTGTTTAACTACAGGTGAACCGTAAAGAAAAAAAAAAAAAAGTTAAGGAAAAATAATAACCCAATGTTAGGGTATTAAAACAACAGGGCTGGGCGATATATAGGCTATTGTGATTTATTAATTATATTATAATATGAACCTTTGGTGTCAGTGTTTGATATATGGCCCAGCCCTGTGGATGGAGGAGTTCTGTCTGTCTGACCTGCTCTTGTATGTGTCTGTCTTGGCTGCTTCTCTCTTCCACTCGGTCACTCTTCTCTCTCATCAGAACCTGCACTTTCTCATCCAGCTTCAGCACTGCAATCCTGTATGAGTGTGTGTGTGATGTACAAAGCGCTCAAAAAGTCCACCAGTGAAAGGAAATGACACTTGCTTTTTAAATTTAATTGGGTCCAGATTCATGCACTTCTGCAGTGCAAAAAACAAGTGGGATGAGTTTCTCCAGAAGATTGAGGAGAAAATTGATTCTGATATAGCATCATTATGTCCAGATTCTGACAGAAATTAGAATGTCCTCACAAAGTGAGAAAGTAAGAAAACATCTAAAACGTGTATAATTGTACAGTGGATAGAAAAAGTCAACAACAAAATATTTGGACCTTTAATGTAAAAATGACCTAAGCAATGACATATTTCATAGAAAATAATAAACATAAAAAGAGTATCATATAATATCAGAGTAACTTCAGGTGAAGACAGATGTATACCATTTCACATGACCTTGATGATTAGTTCATTCTGAACACAGCCATATACCCAATTAGAAAAGGGTGTGAACACTTATGCAGTTAGGTTATTTTAAAGTGCCCCTATTATGCTTTTTTCAGAAATATTATATATGGTAAATGGACTGATCTAATGCAAATGTTGCTGTTTCAATGTGAAATTGTGTGACATGATTTGTCCCATGTCTCTGGTTAATCATATATAAGAAATATTATATATGGTAAATGGACTGCATTTATATAGCGCTTTCACAGACCCACTGGGCCACCAAAGCGCTTTACATTTAGCCTCACATTCACCCATTCACTCACTCATTCACACACCCACGGCGGTGTCCATCCAGCTCGTCGGGAGCAGCTGGAGTTAGGTGTCTTGCTCATGGACACCTCAACACTTGGTCAGGTGGAACCGGGGATTGAACCACCAACCTTCCGGTTTGTAGACAACCCACATGAACCACTGAGCCTAAACAAAATCAGGAGCCTTTAAAATAGCATAATAGGGGCACTCTAAGTTCCTGTTTTTATCTTTTTTCTCTGAAATGTCACTTTGGTTTTTAATGGCATTGCATAGGTTATGATTTGTTTACATCAAAAGTTTTACATTAAACAAAAGTTCTGATATGATTTATCTGTTACATTTTATGACAAACACCATATGTTTTACCAGGAGTGTGTCTTTCTTCTATATCCACTGTATATCTGCACATCTTGTTTCTGACAGTGAACTCTCATTACTTCAACTGACGCTTTTAATGCTTTTAATGACCAATTCTGACCACTAAATGCAAATGTTGCTGTTTCAATGTGAAATTGTGTGACATGATTTGTCCCATGTCTCTGGTTAATCACTAGTACCTGATGTGAGACGTCTGCAGGGTCAGATGCTCTATCTGTGAGGCGTCTGTGTCCTGATCGCTGGCTGAACCTGTGCTCCGTCCACACGAGTCTGAGCTCATGTTCATCAACACACTCTCCACCTCTGACACCTACAGGAGTCATCTACACTGTCACATGCTGCTTCTGCGAGTGTGTGTGTGTGTGTGTGGGGGGGGTCTGGTAAACCCTACGTTATGGGGACAAAACGTCCCCAAAAGGATGGCAATACCAGAAATCTTTGACCTTGCGGGGACATTTTTTAGTCCCCATGAGGAAAAAACCTTCATACTAAATGTTTTTTTGAAAATATAAAAATGCAGAAAGTTTTCTGTGATGGGTAGGTTTTAGGGTTAGGGGAAAGAATATACAGTTTGTACAGTATAAAAATCATTGTCTATGGAAAGTCAACATAATTATATAAAACAAGTTGTATGTGAGGGTACGTTAACATGACAGCGATCTGCTTAAAACGGAGAAGTTTTTCCCTTGAGTTTTCCGCGTACAGACGACACCGTTGTCAAAACGATCCTGTTCACACGGATCCGCGAAAACGCTCCTAAAAACGCTGTATTCTGCTGCCAGGCCGATAGATGGCGCTGAAACACTATAGATTGAACATGTAATATGCATGTGCATGATGTCATCGTCTTCAGAGATTCACGTTTTTGTTATTTACACGGAGACCGTTTTCAAAAGTTTTCAGGCCCCCAAGACGCTGTTGTCGTGTAAATGAAGGCCAAAACGTATAAAAAGTTTTATGTTTTTAGTTGAAAACGGTGGTTATGAGGTGGAAAACAACAATTTGGAACAGAACTTAACAAACTGTCCAAATCATATTTGGAAATGCCGTCTATAAAATTTGTTTTCCATTTTCACAACTGTACAAAAGTTTGGGGTTGGAAAATGTTTCAAATGTTTCAAATGTTAAAAACCCAGGCTGCGTATTTTTGATAAATAAATACAGTAAAAATAGTAATATTGTAAAATATTAATATCCCGCGGAAAACATCATGACGGGTCTAAAATATAAACACTTATAATATGCTTCCCAGACAGCAACATAGTGCCGGCCCAGATCCGGCACAAATCTAGCACGCATGTTTCAGATGTGGCCCGGATCTGGGCCGACACTATGTTGATGTCTGGGTTACCATAGTAGTGAATCAGGGTAAGACAAAAACATGTTTTGGAGGAAGGATTGATGATATATTGACTCATTATTTAAATGTTGCTACATAGTGTGCCTTCAAATATATTCTCCTATCCCAGTTAGATTGATTGCGCTGAAAAGTGTACACTGTGTCATTGTGGCTCAATCAATACATTGCTCTGTTTGTTTGAGCATCTCGACATTGGTTGCTCAGTTCCCGGCATGAGTTTAGGCTGGACTATCTGTTTGACTGACACAAATGACACACTTCACCTTTCACAACAATAGAAGTCTGGGGGAAGTTCTGTTTAGATAATTACATAAACTGTAACGATGAAAACAGCCTTTAGAGGAACTTGACTATCATATAATCTGATAACCCTAAAATGTGTTTTTAAAGAGAGGGTTAGAGGAAAGGTTAGGGTGTAGTATTTATAATCTCTCATACCTTCTCTTTATCTTCAAGAAGACTGTCCACAAGAGTCCTCAGATGATTCAGCTGCTCTGGTACATGGTCAGGAATCTGCCGCTCTCCTGCAGACATCACAAAAAATGTCAAACAAAATGTCTGAAACATACTTACACAAGCATATTAACAAAAAGTAGCTTGCCTGTGAATAAAAATTGGGACCCACTTCATATTAAGTGTATTTAACTAGTACTAACTTTTAAATTAATCATTTGATACAATGCACTTATTGTGTACTTATTGTGTATACTTATGTTTTTACATTGACCTTGTATTTATTAAAAATACCTGCATGTAATTACAGCTGTAATTAATTTCTGTAATCACATCTATAATTACACTGTTAACCTTCACTTACACCTTAACCCACACTTAAACCTAGCCTTACCACCAAACCCGTCCATAACCTTACCAGTATCCACCTCAATAGCAGCACAAGTGTTTCACAATACAACATCAACACTGTAATTACATTGTGCCTAACAAATATTTTTTGATACAAGTACATAGTAGTTCATATAAAGTGGGACCGATGGATATTTGATTGATTTGCAGGTGTAAACTGCAGATGAAGGCACCTGTAATGCCCATTTTATATTAAAGGGGCTTTATATAGAGTTCAGAAACCCTTGTCATTAGCGACACCGGTGGCTTTTAAGTGAAAAGTCAATAGTTTTTATTATTGTTGTTTTGGACCCCATTGTCTCCCATTGAATGGAAAAAACTGTCTTTAAAATATCTTGTTTTCCATAGGTAAAGAAAGCCATGCAGGTTTGGAATGACATGATGGTGAGTAAATAATGACAGAACTATCCCTTTAATCCCAGACAGAAACGTAGCGTCGGCCCAGATCCGGGCCACATCTGGTGCATGTGGATTCCACGCGTACCAGATGTGGGCCGGATCTGGGCCGACACTATGTTGCTCTCTGGGATAAAACTTGTTTTAACATCGGCATAATTTCAAGCAACAAGCCTCTTTTGTGTGGTCACCATGAATTATAAATGTGATTAGAATTATTAATGAATAATAGAAATAATGCAGGATGTTGTCGGTTGAGACCCTGCTGTGCATGTCGTACCCATTGCGGTGAGGAGATCCTGCAGATGTTGAAGCTGGGTCCGATCAGCCTTGTTTGCTTCCAGCTGTCCCACACGGGTCTCCAGACTCTTGTGCCTGTCTCCCAGCCTGCCCACCTCCTTCAGAGCCTCTACGGTCTCCGGGTAGCGCTCGGCCCCAACGCTGACCCGGGACAGTGGGCGGCCCGTCGCAGCGCATAGAGCCTCGTCAGACAGGGACTGATGTGGAGGAGAGAGATCTACACCAGCGGTGCCACCTGTACCTGCTCTGTCATCCTTGATCGGGCTACCAGGGTTCAAAGGGAGGACGGGTGCGGTGTCTTTAGCGGCGGAGACTGTGCCCTGCAACCCCTGGGAACGCAAGAGGGAATGTCATTTACAAAAGCACAGTTCATGCCACCTGAGGCTGAGATGAATGTCTTCGTTTTTGGCCTCAGTGTCTGTTTGTAGATGTTGGTTATGCATTTACATTTAGCAAATCATTCATTCAGGTCAATGTTTGCCTCAACTGCAGCTGCCGCCTGCTCTGACAAAACAATGACTGTGATAAGAACCTGTGAGATTTAGGACGGTTGTGAAAGGTTACTGGCTCCTGAAAGCTACAGGACACACTACACTGACTTCCCGCTGTGTATTGAGTGATTACGGCTGGACGTGCCTCCTGGATCTTCTGCCTCTCGCTGAAGAGCGCCGCCTGCATCTCTTCCCATGTGACACACTGTGTGAGCTCCTCTGGAACAGGGTACTGGGCCATCTTGTCCTTCAGCTCTTTCTGAGAGAGAGATGAAAAATGTAATTCGCCGTTTTCTAAATAAACATGACACAATAATTATCTGACGACATAAAGTCCTTGTTATTGTTTCGGCAAAAATCTTGATCATTTTAGAGGAACAGTTACCCTAAAGTGGAAAACTCATAATTTACTCATCCAGACCCAAGATGCTTGTTATTGCAGTGCACTGTGGGATTGAATGAGTGCACTCGATAATACCCACTATGGTTTTGGACAAGACTACAAATGGCCGTTCCCTCAAATAGTGCCTTATTTAAGGGTATAGGGGGCGATTTCGGACACAGCCTAGGTCAGGGAACACATGACAGTGAAACAAACGAGCAAAACATAATCCTGACAACAAAATTATGAATTCTTCATGCTTTAGTTATTCATTGTCTGTGTTTTAGTGATTTGGAAAAGGTATATTCACAACGTCAAGCACGTACACTACTGTTCAAAGGTTTATGGTCAGTCAAATTCTTTAATGAAATTAATGCTTTTATTTCAATGGGAATATCAGTATGGATCTGCGTGATCTGGAGATCGTGTGAGGGTGAAACATGTCCCTGTGCAGATTTGGCTTGAATTCGCCGTATTGACCAACAGAAAGCTGCTTGGATGTAAAGTGACTTCTGTGTACAAGGTGCTTCATACATTGGCGCACTTTTGACAGTGGACTTAATTTGCCTGTGAAATTTCATGAGGGTGAATCGAAACGTTATTTTTGGTTGACCTGTTCCTTACTCACCGTGGTGTTGTCCAGATCTTGCACTCGGCTGCAACACTGCTCCATAGCCACAATACGGTCAGCCAACTCATTCATGTTCAGCTGAGGATGACAACATGTTACCAAGTGCTGAATTTATATGAGCAGAAATGTAAGTGATACTGGTGTGTGTGTGTGTGCGTTCACCTGGCTGAGCTGACCATTCAGAGCATGAACTTCCTGTCTCAGATCATCTCTGGACTCTTTAAGCGCCTGGACTTCCTTCAGCAGGTCTTGGATTAAGTCCATACACTGAGGAAGAAACAGTCTTTGAAGATTTACTTGGTTTTTATTTCATATCTCCCCTACTGGTCAACAATAACTGGGAAATCAACACGCTCTTCAGAGAAACGCCCATAATCCCTTTTGCCTGGACTTTGAAGAGGGATAAGCTCTATAAGAGCACTGCTGAATCAGTTAAGCACATCCTCCGTGTCTCTTTCTTTGAAAAGGCAAGTAATATGCTTTCTGAACTTTTGACCTTTAACCCCTCCAGAGGTTGCCATGACGGCACACAGCCCTGGGAATCACCCTTGAATCAAACAGGATGTGGCATCGCTGTCCGCCCACTTTCTGATATGTTTGCGTAACCCCTGATGTCTAACCTGTGTTACTCTTAGTGCTGTTTGCTTCCCTGTGAGGCTCTGTTAGATGGACAAATTTATCTTGGATGTAACTTTATTAAACTGAAGGGATGACTAGCGTACAGCGTGTGGAAGCTTGATTCCGCCACAGAATAAGAAATAAAAAAGGTAATTGCGATTTTTAATCTCACAATTCTGACTTTTGTCACAATTATGAGTTTACATCTCGTAATTGTGTGATACAAACTCGCAATTGTGAGTTATAAAGTCAGGATTCAGAGACATAAACAAATTCAGTCTTTTTTCCCTCAGAATTGGACTTTATAACTCACAATTATGAGTTTATATGCACGAAAAAAAGTCAGAAATTGCGAGATAAAAAGTCAGAATTGAAAGATAAAAAGTCAGAATTTAAAGATAAAAAGTCAGAATTGCAATATAAACTCAAAATTGTGAGAAAACTCTGAATTGCGAGATATAAACTATATATAGAGAGAATACTGACTTTATATCTCGTAATTCTGACTATATAACTTGCAATTGTGAGTTTATTTCTCACAATTGAGAGAGGAAAAAAATTGTGAGATAAAAAAAAATCAGAATTGTGAGATAAAAAAAAAATCAGAATTGTGAGATAAAAAGTCGCAATTATCTTTTGAATTGTTTTACTCCGTGGAGAAATATGTGTAGATGACGACATGAATTAGATTATGATAATGAATATCAAGACAAAAGAACAAGGTATTAACATATTTTTGGACAAAGTACAAGAGTTAAACAGTGTTTGTGGACACATAGCACGAAAATATGATTTTGTTTTTAGATGGTATGGTAATACCATGTTTTTGAACATGTGCCATGGTAATATATATATATATATATATATATATATATATTGTTATATGGGATTTTATTTAGACGTGTATTATGGTAATACCCTTTTTATTTATATATTTATTTTGGTAGCGTTGGGACATATTACATTAAAAATACTATGGTTCTGGACATTTTTTGGAAAATATGGTAATACTCTTTTTTTATATATAAAATACCATGGAAATACTATGGCTGTTACCTTGTAGTACATTGGTATATGAATATAGTACACCTACAAAACAGTATTAAAAACTAAACTACCACGGTAATATTATAGCTTTTGGGAGTACTGTGTAAAATACTATTTATAATTCTATTACTATGATATACAGTCATGTGAAAAAGAAAGGATACCCTTCAACGTTTTTACGCATTAGGACATAATAAAAAATAAAAAAATCATCTGGACCTTGGCAGGTCTTAAAATTAGGTAAATACAACCTCAGATGAATAACAACACATGACACATTACAACATGTCATGATTTATTTAACAAAAACCAGGCCAAAATGGAAAAGCCATGTGTGACAAACTACATACAGCCTTACGGTTTGCACAGGAATTAAGACAGTAAGAATCAAATGTCTTTGATTAACTGATCGTCATCAAGTGTGATCTCCTCTATAAAAGCAGAAGTTGTGTCAGTTTGCTGGTCTGGATCGTTCAGGTGTGTGTGTGTGTGTGTGTGTGTGTGTGTTTGTGTGTGTGTTCACACAATAACGAGGAGGAAAGACCTCAGCAATGATCTTAGAGAAGCAGTTGTTGCTGCCATCGATCTGAGAAGGGTTACACGGCCATTTCCAAACCCTCTGAAGTCCATTATTCTACAGTGAGGAAGATTACTCACAGGTGGAAAACATTCAAGACGGTTGCGAATCTTCCCAGGAGTGGACGTCCCAGCAGATTCAGCCCAGGTCAGAGGCATCACAAAACACCCAAGAGCTTCATCTCAGACTCCACAGGCCTCAGTTAACATGTTCAGTCTTCAAGCTCATGACAGGACAGTCAGAAACAGAGGGGGCAAGTATGGCATGTTTGGGAGGGTTGCCAGGAGAAATAAGCTAAGACACAAGTCATTGAGTCGACCACGAACTCCTCGGTAAACCACATTCTAGAGTCAAATGAGAGACTATCTGTCCGAAAGCTAAAGCTTGGCTGAAACTGGGTCGTGCAACAGGACAATGATCCCAGGAACACCAGCAAATCTACAACAGAATGACTGAAAAAGACAAGAATCAAAGTGTTTCAGTGATCCAGACCTCAGAAGAGACTGTGCAGAAGAGACTATGCTGTGCATAAACAGATGCCCACAATCCTCAATGAACTGAAGCAACGTCGCAAATAAAAGCGGGACAAAATTCCTCCACATCAACGCCAGTGACTGAAACTGTCACACAGAGAACGATTCCTTAAACTTAGGCCTATTGCTGCTAAAGGTGGCTCTACAAGCAGTTGAATCATAGGGTGTACTTAGTTTCACACATGGCTTTTACATTTTTGCCTTATGTTAAATAAATAATATAGTGATATAAGATGTTGAAGTACTGTGATATTACCATTAGAAATTTTAAAGAAAGTAATACTTTTATTCATTAAGAATGCATTCAATTAATCAAAAGTGTCAGTAAAGACATTTAGAATGTTATAAAAAAAAAAGTCTATTTCAAAGAAATGCTGTTGCTTTTTTTAAAACATTTATAAATTAAAGAGTCCTGGGGAGAAAAGGTGTCACGGTTTCCACAAAAAATATTATGCCGTAAGAAATGTTTCATGAGCATCAGATCAGCACATTAGAATGATTCCTGAAGGATCTGGAGTAATCAGAAAGAATAAATTACATTTTAAAATATATGCAAATAGATCATAAATCATAATAATACTATATAATCAATATGACAGTTTTACTGTATTTTCTAAACCCCAAACTTTTGAACAGCAGTGTATCAGAGAACACATCAGGTACTATAATCCCGTCGCGGTCCGTTTTGCAAGGGACAATTAGTCATTATGAACCTGACAGCCCATTTGTTTATGGTAATTAGGTATGATAAGAATTTAGTCCAGCTGTTCAGAGCAAATATAAACGACACACACAAGCTGTTTAACAGGTCAGTCATCGCTTGTTCTTTAACGACGCGAGTCGTCGCCACAGGAGAGTTCAAACTGTCACGGCTTATCACCTGGTCGGCATCGCCGTTTTGTAACCATGACACGGTATCAGGGCACAGGGCTCTACTCCACACCCTTCAGTCAATATAATAGGGAACACCCTAACCTCAGAGCATGCGATGAGCGGCCTGAATCCGTCGGTTTATGCAACCACAAACCCAACCGGGAATCATTCCCACCCAGACCCCCCTTGACGTTCCTCATTGAACGGATCACTCCAACGAGCCGGTGTTTTTTGTGTGTGTTTGACGCCAGCATTGCTGTGGACAGCCTGAGCGTCACCCGTGCTTCTCATTCCTCTCCGGCCTCCCCGGATTCGGCTGGCGGGGGTCATCTGAGGGCTCTGGCGCATCACCATGGGTGACTCCAAACATGTCCAAACCAAACATTAATGATTAAGAAGATGAGCAGGACCTCCCCGTGCACCGGCGGCTCTGCGGGAGGTTCATTACTGCGGATGGATGAAGACGTGACCGCAGCTAAAGCCAGACTCAGCGTCGTGTGACACGCATCAGTGCTACAATACTAATGTCTTACACCTTCTTATGGGGGAAGTTGTATGTAAACCTGAAAACTTGGTGTGGCAAGTGGATCACTCACAACCAAACAAATGCTTGGATACACCATAAAATAGAATAGGGAAAAAATGGGTTATTCTAGCTTCATGCATTCTTTTTTATCAACACTTGAATGTGGGTAAGTTTCATAAAAAAGCAACATCACGACGGACTTTCAAAAGAATCCTTCTTTTTATTATCACTGTTGAAAGGATTTGTGCTGCTTCATATTTCTGTTGCAACCTGGCCATTGGTAACTGTCTGGCTTTTGGTGTCATTCATTCAAAATCAGTCTGTTATGCTGCTTGATTTTGCAAAATGGTATTTCTTACCATATTATTTTAATGTATTGTCGTAATTGTCACGATTTCCTCTGTTTTGTGTGTCCTGTGTTCAAGGATTCTTATTTTGATATTGTGGTGTCTTACTGTGTCTGGTTTTCATTTCCTGTGGTTTAGTTCCTGTTTGCCTTTGTTTCCTTAGTTACCTTTGTTAGTCACCATAGTAACTCATTACCCACACCTGCCACATGTTAACCTCTTGTTTTCCAGTGTATTTATAGCCCTGTGTTTCAGTTGTCCTCATTAGCTATGTTTTTATGCGCAATTTAAAGTTTCACGTCAGAAACGAGTGATGGAAATGCCTATAAACTATTGGTTACTAGGTTACCGATACCACCGTCATCCGCTCGAACAACTTGATAGAAACGCACCTCATTCGTATTTGTTTGTTTTTTCGCAAACTTTGAAAAGATTCGCTTCACATTTGGATGGAAACCCAGCTATTTTACATGTATGCTATAAAGCTGTTGCGTTTCCTGTTGGATTATTATTGTCTTCCTGTTTGGATTTGTGTTTTCTTGTTTGGATTATTGCCATCTGCTTTCCCATTTGTATTATATTTGCTTGCGTGTTTGTGGAATAAAGACTGCTTGTGAATAGATCCTCGCCTCTCTTCTCTTTCCTGCAAACCCTAACAGTAATTATGAACAATGGTTTGTAGTGCAAAAAATTTGACCATTTACTGTTTAAAGTTCTACAGTTTTACCGTTTACTACCATTTAATTTATTCTTCTAGGCATTTACCTCTAGTAGCTAGTGAATCGGAAGTCACACAAATTCACAGAAAAAAGCTTTCTTCTGCATTGCAGGTTTTTTTGGTCACATCATTACCATGTGGGTTATTTAATTTTACTAAATGTGGATCATAGTAATAATGAAGAACAAGTGTGTCCAAACTTTTGACTGGCACCTATGAGACTTTTACATGACACCATTTAAATATGTTAAAAAAAAAAAAACTAATACGTAAAACTTTTTATGTGTTTTGGCCGTTTATTTACACGACAACTGTCTTATGATGGCCTGAAAACGCAAAAAAAATGGGTTTCAAAGTGCAAGTTTTTGAAAACAATCGAGTTATCGTCTCCGTGTAAACTACAAAACGTGAATTTGCGAAACTGGTGACGTCGTGTGTATTATGTGTTCAGTCCACAGGTGCGTAGTGTTTCTTTACAAAGTGACATCGCCATCTACTGGCCTGGCATGAATAATACAGTGGTTTTACTCGTTCTCGTGGAACAGAGATCATTGTGACAAAGTTGTCGTCTGTACGTGAAGAAAGAAAAGGAAAAACCATTCCATTTTTAGTGGATCGTTGTCGTGTAAACTTACCCTTAATTTGAAAAGTACAAAGTCTGCCAATCAAGTTTTCCATTAAACATTCAGCAAACATACAGCAAAACGTGTTTACCCTCCAGACAGACTTGTGCAAGCTGTGCTAATAGCAGAACTGTGTTTGGACTAAAACACTTGTGAAATGTGTCCATGTGGTAAATAGGACGTGTTATTTGACGTCCATCACTGATATTTAAGTATCTCAGACACAGGGGTTTGGGGAGTGTGACGGACATGTAGTTTGTGGAACACGAGACACAGATGGTGTTATTTGAGACTGGAGCTCAGTGTCTGTCGCTCATTGTTCTGTGGTCTTTCATCAGTCATCTAGAGCTGATGAAACATTCAGCCTCCTGCAGACCCCCAACAGAGGAGCAGCTCGCCTCTACACATGCCTTTCACATTCATTAACTCCACCTCCAATGTGAAATTTGTTTTAACAGGGGGGAAAAATCATTTTTCATTCAAATTCAAAAATAACATCCGGTGGGTGTTTAAATTTACACTGGTGAACCATAGAGTGCAACAGTCGGGTTCGGGAAGTAAACTCTATTCATTTTCTCCATAGTGAAATTGATTTTTAATGATAACTTTTGAACCTTTAAAGGCAGACAGACTGTGAGCAACAAGGTTGTTCAGTAATGGTATTTGCTTCTTTTGAAGCCGTCAGCCTGCAGTATTTCAACTTGGTTTTAAAATAATCACGTTGAACAACAGAATTTGCCGTGAAAACTACATTACCCATGATGCTGTGCAGAAAATTCCACCAATCAGAGAATCGATACAAGCAAAATGTACCATATTTTGCAATAAACTTAATTCAATTAAATCTTAAATCTCTGTCTTTTTGTCCAATTTTCAAATTCTCTCATGCTTCAAATCAACGTTTACTGTTATGACTCACCTAATAGCTATAGTTGCTTTGGTTAATGGATTATAACGCTTTAACAAAGACTGTTTTTAAATGAATTGAATAAATAATACTTCTGGATTCAGCACCGCTGAAAAAATTGGGCGGGCACTAATGCACTCTATAGTTAAATTGGTTAATTTAATGAACCTGTGTATTAAGATGAACTAATAAACTAATTCATTGTGCCCAGCCCTGATTAATGAGTGTTTGGGTGAGAATGAGGAATATAATGATGATTAGATGTACATTCACAGCCTTCTTCCATTATTTGTGTTTTCGAGTGTCACACTATTGAGAAAGTACTATGGTATCAGTGTCATTATATGTAGTCTGTTTTCAAACATAATTACTGAATTATAACACCTTTTGATTATCAAATTATGATTACCGGTGTAACATATACACTCATGATAATAAAGGATCTTTATTGGCACCTATAGTTCCATGAAGAACCTTTAACTTTCATGGAACCTTTTCATTTCGCAAAAGGTTCTTTATACTAGAGAAAAGGTTCTTTAGATTATTAAAATGCTTTTCACGTTTTCGTAGTTTACACGGAGACGATTACGGTATCGTTTCCATTGTTGTGTAAATGAATGGGCAAATCACATAAAAAAAAATTACGTTTTTAGCTGAGGGGCCGTTTACACGACACAAAACCTCTTTTGTTTTGGCCGCTCATTTGTTTTTTGGGGCCTGAAAACGCAAACTTCTGAAAACGGGTTTCAAAGTGCACGTTTTTGAAACGACACCATTATCGTCTCTGTGTAAACTACAAACACATGAATTTGTAAAAACGGTGACATCATGCGCATGCGTATTATGTGTTCATTTTATATGTAGTGTTTCTTTACAAAGTGACATCACCATCTACTGGCCTGACATAAATATTACAGCAATTTCGCTCGTTTTCACAAATCCGTGTGAACGGGTATCGTTTTGACAATATTGTCTGCACACTAAGGGGCAGTTCACATGACACCATTTTCAACTAAAAACGTAAAACTTTTTATGCGTTTGGCTATTTGTTTATACTGCAACGCCGTTTTGGGGGCCTGAAAACGCAACTTTTGAAAATGGGTTTCAGAGTGCAAGTTTTTGAAAACGGTCTCCGTGTAAATAACAAAAACGCGACTCTCTGAAGACGATGACGTCATGCACATGCGTATTACGTGTTCAGTCTATAGTGTTTAATCACCATCTAATGGCCTGGCAGCAGAATACAGCGTTTTTAGTCGTTTTCTCAGATCCGTGTGAATGGGGATCGTTTTGACACGTCTGTACATGGAAAAATCAATGGAAAAACTTCTCCGTTTTAAGCATATCGTTGTTGTGTAAACGTACCATAAAAAGCAAAGGAAAAACCTTTCCGTCATTAGTACATCATTGCCGTGTTACACACCCTAAGAAAATAATGTTTTTTTTAAAGAGCTGTTCACTGAAAGGTTCTTTGGGGAATCCCAAATGGTTATGGCATCACTGTCGAAACACCTTCATTTATAAGAGTTTCTATGTCCAAAAACATGTTTCCATTTAACATGCCCAATAAAACATGGTGTCACCATGATGTATGTCCAGAAAACACGATGATACCATATTAACTATAACAGCATACCATAACACTTTACAATAAGGTTAATTAGTTAACTACATTAGTTAGCTTGAACTAATAATGAACTGCACTTATACAGCATTTATTAATCTTTGTTAATGTTAATTTCAAAGCAGTTGCTCATTATCATTTAAAGAGACATGCACCGAAACGGGTCGCTGTGAACGGAACTGTTTTTGAGGAGGTAAATTTTAACCAAAGTATGTTACAAACTTTACATGAAGACCCTAAAGAATCACTCTAACTTGTGGAAAATAGGCATCCGATGACCCCTTCAAGGACTACAAGAAACGGCTGGTAGGGACTACACGAGGGTTCACCTCCTGGGTTAGTGACATCACTAACATCCCCCAAAATGTACATTAACCCCGCCCCGGGAACGTGATTTAGAGATTATCATGACAGAATATGCTAATAAATGACTAGGATAACTACACATATAAGCTACATAAATTCATCAACTAACCATTCAGAAATGTTGTCTTTATGTTGTCACTTCTTCTTGAGTCTCTCCATCTTTGTTTGACTACGGTTTGAACATAAAAGGCTAAAAGTTTTTGAAAATTTCAGTGCATATGTGTGAGGTAATCGAAGAAGCTGCTAACACACAGGAGTTCGTGAAGCTCCGCCCTCTGTGCCGGGAGCAGCAGCTCATTTGCATTTAAAGGGACAGACACAAAAACTGCGTTTTTGCTCACCCTCAAAAAGGGACAATTTTAACATGCTATAAAAAATATTTGGGGTATTTTGAGCTCAAACTTCACGTATACACAACTCTGGGGACATCAAAGACTTGTTTTACATCTTGTGAAAAGGGCATTATACCACCCCTTTAACCAGTGGCATCATGCCCATTCAAAGTGAGGGGGCGTGCCCCCTCAGATTTTTCCTCCCTGATAATTTTACTGTCACAACTTTATTCCTATTATGCTCCATAATTACCAGAGCCTATAACGACTCAAATTTATTCTTCTGGATGTGTAATAAATCGGTCAGCATCAGCCCGCCCCTTTTTCCTAATATGGTGTCTGTGAATATCAAATCGCGCGTAGCGCTCTAGAATCTTTGCTGTGTATGTTCAAGCAACTCACTCGTCTCGCACGTTGAGCTGGCAATGTTTTACAGATGGTCTTGAAGTGGTAAGTGGGCAAAGCAACAAATCGGCATTGAATTAGTTATCGGATGATATTAAAAGGTAGTGGGATTATTTGTGGTTGACCAGGAAATTTTAACTTGATCAAAAAGTTATGGATTTGATATTAGCTGCGAATTCAGAGCTTTAACTTAACTTGTGTCAGTGTAACGTTAACGTTATCGATAGCTAGCCTAGTCTAACCGTAAACTAGTTGGCTAACGGTACTGCCTGCCATACAAAGCCATTAAGCCAATAAGCCATTGTAACGTTATCTGATCGGTTTTGAAACAAAAGTAATGTTACATATTACATTTGATTTGATTACTTTTTTACATTTCTGTCAAATATTAACCATTTTCAAATAAACGAGTTGCAATTTTCAACACTATTTATGGTCTCATTTAGACAATTTATACTGTTTCTGGACCAAACAAACACTCAGGATGCATTACATTATTTTTATGTAATTTCCTTACATTGTTTAGATGAGGTTTAGATGTTGATGTTTCATTTTAAGTCACCATTGTGGTGATCAGTGTGTGCTTTAGTTGGGCTCTTGGTCCCAGCTCTTCTTACTTTAGCTTTTATTAGGCTGTTGCAACTGTGTGTTTGTATAACACCACTGCTGTGTCAGAGAAAGCCAAGAAAAAGTACAATTGGCTGTCATCTGTTCCATATTGATGATGACAAAATCACAAAATGAGCATTTAATGTTGAGTTTATATCTGGCATTAATAACCACTAATCTTGTGGAACTGTATTATGTGAACCAGTACCATTAATATGATTACTTATCAACACTTGATTAAACAATGTTATTGGAAAATGTACTATATAGTCACACACAGACATCAAGATTTTGTGTATGATTCACAACAATGGTGACAATAAAAAAAAAAGCTTTATGCTGCAATGCATGATGGGTAGCTTTCAAAGTACAAAACATCCTTGATTCCCAAGCTTTTTTGTTTTGGTTGTCACCGTTGTTGTGAATCACATGCAAAATCTTGATGTCTGTGTGTGATTACATGATACATTTGCTCAAAACATTGTGCAAACATGCTTTTTTTTATCCACCTTCAAATAAGTGATATTTTAATGGTACTGGTCCACATAATACAGTTCCACAAGATTAGTGGTTATTAATGCCAGATATAAAGACAAAAGTCTAAACTCAACATTAAATGCTCATTTTGTGATTTTGTCATCATCAACATGGAGCAGATGACAGTCAATCTTACTTTTTCTTGGCTTTCTCTGACACAGCAGTGGTGTTATACAAACACACAGTTACAACAGCCAAAGAAAAGCTAAAGTAAGAAGAGCTGGGACCAAGAGCCCAACTAAAGCACACACTGATCACCACAATGGTGCCTTGAAATGAAACATCTAAACATCTAAACAATGTATGGAAATTACATTGATATAAAAATGAGTTTTAATTTAATGCATCCTGAGTGTTTGTTTGGTCCAGAAACAGTATAAATTGTCTAAATGAGACCATAAATAATGTTGAAAATATGTCCACAATGGCCACATTTGAACTAGTTTTTAACCTTGTACGAAGAGGGTCCATGAGCGTCTATATCGGACGTCCAGAACACGTCAAAAAAAGACGTCATAAAAACTGTCATTCTGGCTCCTCAGTGGACGTCTTTCAACGTCAGACTTTTGTGACAAAGACGTTGAAAAGACGTCTTTTGGACATCATTTTGCTTAGATCGTTCTTAGGTCACATACCAATTTAAAATCATAACATAAAAACTGCAATGGTACTGTTTTTAAAATCATGTGTAGTAGGCCCAAGTGTACAGTAAGTGTGTGTGTGTGTAAACATGCTTTAATGAAGTAGACTTCAAAAGCTTTTGAATTTGAGCTTACAGTTATTTCATCAACCTGTCTTTTACATAAACTTACAAAATAGATACTTTAACTTAGTCCTCAGATAGAGGAGGGTTGCTGCTAGCTCCGTCAAGGTATTTCTGTCCCTCCCAAACTGCATTGAAATGGTATGTTTAGCAGCCAGAATTTAACCCCTGACCCCTCCTAACATGATCCATGTCACCCTTCAGAAAACAATTGCAACGTCTCAGATTGTAAGTTTCCTCCTGTCTCTTACCTTGGACACCCCGTCCTCGTTCCCCTGGGCCTTCCTGCGGAGCTGCATGAGGGTCCACATGTCGCTGAGGGCCGTGTCGGGGGAGCCCATGAGCTCGGAGGCGGTGGGAAGAGCCTCCAGTGCCCGCAGCTGCTCCTCCATCCCCCGCACCCTCTCCTCCATCACCCGATGCGGGCTCGACGGCTCCAGCAGGGAGGCTTTGCTCTGTGCTGGGCTGTCATGGTCGTTGTCCGCCTCTTTCCACGCAGTTTTGACCCTTTCGATCTTTAGGTGTCCCAGGATGGCGTGTAGTAAAGTGTGCAGGGCGCTGAAATTGACCGCTCCGACATCAGGCGTCCCGATGGAGAGATCCAGCAGCTCATGCAGGCTTATGTCTGTCGACATGGTCTAAACTAATACGATGCTGTCAAAACCGACAATCACATATGCTCGTTTGAATGACTTCTCCTTGAACAAGTACGCAAGACCCGATTTAGTCTGTTTTCCAACATAATCACCTGATTATATCGGTTTAAACTGTTTTCTCATGTTTGTGAGGAAGGTAGAGTTATACTAAATCCGTCTCTTGTGGCGATTAAAATGCGTCGCGTCTTGTTCATCATTTAAGTCGCACGTTACCGGCTGCTTTGCTTTGGTCAAGTTTGCTCTCTGTTTGCGCTCTCCCCGCCTTCCGAAGATGCTGATTGGTTTAAAGGCCACGCGTCACTCGCGCTCTCTGTCCTCATTGGATGAAGTCTCTGTTTGTCAACAGAAATTACCTTAGTGTTGTGAGCGGCGGCGTCTTTGGGTGCTTAGCAACTGATTCAGTGGCAGGCAGCATCATCGGCAGTGCACGTGAGAGCGGAGAGCGATTTACATGTTATTTTACATATTACATGATAATGTAATGATAAAATAGCAAACTTAAAAAAATACATTTAAAAAAGACCAAAAAGATTTATTTTCATAGGCTACAATCATATTGGCCTAAACAAATAGCCAAAGTGTATAACGCAAACGTTTTCTTCGGTTTTGTGTTCATGTTGATTTCTAAACCGGCGCTGTATTTTTTATTTTATTTATTTATTGCTTGGAGGAACTGTTATAAATTTGAATGTTTCATTGTCCCAAAATAATACAAAATTGTATAATATCTTAATCATCGTTCCTTTAAACAAACAAATGTCAAACTCATATTTTATGAGTATCAGATTTTCTTCTTGATCAAACTTTGAATTTCAAACCCAAAATGCAGAACAGGTTAAATATTACGTTTACTTCAGTGTTTATTTTTTTCTAAAAGTATGTCACAAATTCTTCTTGGTTTCAGTTTATATTTATAAACACAAATCTCCACAATAGCCGTTTCCGTTTCACCATATTTAAGATATTTCTTATCAAGAATATAATGGAACAAAATGATAAACATATACATATATATATATATACATATATACATATATATATATATTTAAATACACACACACACAGCCTACTATATATATATATATATATATATATGTGTGTGTGTGTGTGTGTATACTGTATACATATGTGTGTGTGTGTATATGAATATATATCTATATATTATTTTTTAATTATATTTACATACCGTATATGCCAGTTTTTCTGTCAAATGTGGATTACACACATATACAAACATCGAATAAAATAATAAAGCAATAAATTTAGCTAAAGCAAAACTTGTAAATTAATTTAGTTATTTTTGTGGATAAGATGTTATTTAAAGTGTCAAGCATCAAGGTGTTGTAACCTTAAGGAACTCGTCTAGATCTCTAACTTCTACATGTATTTTAAACAAGCTTTTTAGAAGATATTTCTTTTTCATCCTCTTGGATTCGTCCCCTTACTTGTCCTATATATCTAAATATCTCATGTATCATGAGCATTGGAAAACAGACACAAGCAAGAATGAAAAGCTCTTTAATCCCATATATACATATTTATAAAAGAAAACAGAAAAACAGGGTGCCGTTACCATTTTTACAGTTAGATACATTCAAGTATATGACCAGATATTCATCTCATTTTCCCTCAACATCCTATTGATTGCATTGGCTTGAACCAAATAAAGCTGAAAATAATGTACATGTGCTTCTGCTCCCATGCAAATGAGCTTGTAGCGTAAGTGCTGTGAATGTATTAAAAAAGCTCTTTCTCAACACATTCATATTTACTGGTACTTGTCGACTTAAGCTCAGCTTGATATGAGTACAGTTGCGCTTTATAATGATTCTCAAATTGTTTTCTATTGATTATATCAGTAATCAGATTCATTGAAATATATGTATACTTCACACAAATGAACAGAGACGAAATTAAAAAAAGACAGCAAATTTTTAGGAAGAGTGCTTCAAACGTTGGCAAAATGGTTTCCTTAAAAAAAGAAAAGGAAAAGAAAGGCAACTGGCAAAGAGTTAAAACTGACTGTGACTGCACTGAGTGTTTCACGTTTTGTAGTTGTGAAAGATAAAATTGAGTCTATAGTCATATTTCTCCTCTACGGTGTCACAGCATAGTGTATATAAATGATGTTTCATTGCTCAGTGATTTATCGCATTTGCATTAAGACCTATAGGAGCTTGTTTCCGCCAAATAATAATAAAAAAGGTCTAATTTCGACTTTTTATCTCAAAGTTCTGACTTTTTCCCCTCATAATTCCAAGTTTATACCTATCAATTGTAACTTTTTTCTCAAAATTGCGACTTTTTTCTCAG
Organism: Meda fulgida; assembly: GCA_030578275.1. Classification (NCBI taxonomy): domain Eukaryota; kingdom Metazoa; phylum Chordata; class Actinopteri; order Cypriniformes; family Leuciscidae; genus Meda; species Meda fulgida. The sequence continues at coordinate 7,722,265 of CM060618.1, forward strand.
AATTGTGAGTTTATTTCTAGCAATTGTGACTTTTTCTCAGAATTGTTATATAAACTTGCAATTGCGAGTTGAAGTCAGAATTGAGCTGACTTTTTTCCCTCCGTTTATAACTTGCAATTTTACAGAACTCCGCACATGCCACGCAGTAAAAAAAAAATGTATTTCGTGGCCACGAATTACCAATTTGTTTCCACAACTTAATAATAGGTCAGCACATTTAACTAATCCGTTCCCTCATTTTACTAAATCGTGGCCATGAATAATCATTAATTCCATTGTTTTAGTTCAATCAAAATGAGGGAACGAATTAGTGCAGTGTGACCATGACTTACTTAACGGGAGAACTTACTTTCTCATAATTGTGAATCTCTCCATTTTTACCGTGTGTCTCAGATTCGCAATTGTGACTTTTTTTCTCAGAAATGTGATATAAACTTAATTTGTGGCACATTTGCCCACATGTCGACTCAGTTCTATCTCTCAATTCTGAATTTAATATCTCACGATTTTGACATTTTTCTCGCAGTTGCGACTTTTATTTCACAATTTTTTTTTCTCATAATTGCGAGTTTCTATCTCTCAATTCTGACCGCATTTCTTAAAATATCTCGCAATTTTGACTTTATTCTCAGAATATATATAAAGTCTCAATTGGGAGTTATAAAGTCAGAATAAATGCGAGATATAAACTCAAAAAAGAAGTCAGAATTGTGATATAAAAAGTTGCTTTCTTATTTTTATTCCCTGGCGGAAACAAGCTTCCATAAAGACTTCTCAACAATAACTGAATTTAATTGGTACAATATCTAGTTAAAAAAAAAAACACATCGGTCTTCATTCACATATCCTCAACTTTGTTTTTCAGGGAAAAGCTGAATTTGAGAATAATCTTTCCCAACACAATTCATAGTGACCACATCTGTCCAGCTGCAACATGGACAAAGCACAGAGTCTAATGCGCTATGACTTTTGATGTCAAATGATTGTTTTCTGCGAGGATGAGACTGAAATTTAGCTCAATTTAGGTTGCGGCTCACAAATCGCATTCCCTGTATTCAAAACCGAGTTTGGAAATCATGACAGAAGTGGAATCTCAGGGTAATTTGTGTCTGTGGTCATTTGCTTGTCTTGTTCAGTGTTCAAGAAAATGTAAGAAAGACGACGAGAGACCGTAGTTGGCAGATGCTCGTTGGCATTTGCACGGCATAATGCTATTTGAAAACATAAAAAAAATTTGAACAAACCGTTTATTATTGCATTACAGCACTTGAACCTTGATCCCATCTGGGGAGTAAACGTGTTTTATGTGCAAGTAAAGGAAGGAGTCAATGCAGCCCATGGGCTAGAAAAGGAGAGTGGTCACATGGTCAAGTTGTTCCTTCAGATTAAAGTCTGGGGAAATGGTTTGCAGTGTGCTCACTGAGGCTGATGGAGATCTTCGAACCGTTCCTGTCAGATACTGTCATAGTCCGAGTCCCGTCGAGTGCTGATGACGGCCCACTCCACCAGAAAGAAGGTCCCGGTGCCCATGAAGCCCACCAGCACCATGATGAGCAGCTGCCAGTGCAGGAGAAGGTAGTTGCTGTAGAAGAAGGCTATCGCAGCTGTGATGGACTGCCGAGACGCCAGGAAGAAACAAACACAACTTCACACACCACAAAACAGCATTGGTCCGAAAAAAGGAAGTCCCTTTGGATAATTGCATCTGCTAAAATCATGAATGTAAAATCCCGCTCCACAAAGCTGTCTTTAAAGTATCAAGGATCCTTGCTAAGGATATATTAACGGATTGGAATTGGATATATTAATTAACTATAATGATCAAAAAAAATTACTAATACATATTTGTTTCAAGTAAATGGGTGAATCTCATCAAATATGAATAAATTTAGTGTATATACATGTAAATAAATCATATTTTATCCTGCCTTTAATTAATTCTGAATTAAATACTGTAACCACACTTTTTTTTTTTACACGGTTTAATGAAGACTAATCGGAATGTGGAAAAAATAAAAAGTAATAAGTGAGTCTCATAAAACCTTTAGAATATGAACATATATCACCCCCAAAACATATTTCTTATAATTTAAGGTTCCAATAATCTCTATAATGTTCTTTGTAGGACCATCATTTTCATGCCACAACATTTCTAGTGGTGAAAAAAAAAAATTGGGGGGAAAACAAAACACACACATCATGCCATTTTTACTGTCTTTAAAAGATTTAAAAATTACTGTTCAGAACGTAAATAAGACCTAATGTGAATGAAAATGAAAAATTGGCTTTTATTATTTACATTGTTTTGGGTTATTTTTACTGCTGGGCAACGATTAATCTCATCCAAAATAAAAGTTTGTGTTACATAATATATATGTGTGTGTACTGAGTATAATCATTTTGTATATATAAATATACACACACGTATATATTTAAGGAAAATGTGTTATTTATATATAAAATATTGATATTTATATATATATATAATATAATTATGTAGAAATATATATACACAGTATGTACATGCAAATATTTCTTAAATATATACATGCATGTGTGTGTGTGTGTATTTATATACACAATATACACACATATATATTATGTAAACACAAACTTTTATTTTGGATGTGATTAATCGCGATCAATCATTGCCCAGCACTAGTTTTTTTATATTGGGGTGAAATATGACCCGGACATGTTTTCATATGTTTTCACCCAAACATTTAATTACTGGCACTGTCTTTTTACATCAAACTATTCAATGACTTTAAATGCTACCAATTAAAACACTGAAGGTTCAAACCTGTACAAATTTAAAGACTGCAAACGCTGGTGCGCTGTCGTCCCGGAACAAGAACCCCACAATGCTGATGAGCTGCGTGTTGAAGCAACTATCCCCCAGACCCAGCAAGAAACTGCATATCAGCGCCACCGTCACACTGTCAACACATGAACAATTAAATAAATCAATGCAAAGAAGCAAAAAATCTGGCTGCATTCTCAATGCCCATGCCTGTTGACTCTTACCTGGGTTGGATAAAAGCTTGCATTTGTGTGCCTTCCTCAGGGGCCACGGGAGCATCACTGGCTATGTTGAGGAAGATGAGGTAGAATGCCACAATATGGGTAACCAGCCCCAAAAACACTACCGGGTTTCTGCCATAGCGGTTACACTTATCCATGATCCCAAATACTCCCCCTCCTGGTTAAACAGAGAAATCGTCTTATCGCACTGGCTTTGGCACGTTCACTGAGGACAGAAGCACAATAGTTGTCACGCACTGACTTACCAAGTATTTCACCAACACCGATCAAAATACCAGAGAGGCCGATGAGACCCTTGGCGCCTTCTCCAAATTGAGTCATGGCCCCCAAACACGTCCCGTACACGCCACTGTAAAAGGTGAGCTCGAGGCCTGTACACATAGGCAGCCACATTGTCTCAACATCACAGTTCAGCTAGTCTTCTATCTCTAGCAGAGACAGCTCTCCGAAGGATAGTCAGTGGGGTGGACATGTCCAAAATCCAATATCACATGGTTCATATTTTTATATCACTGTAATGGTATTTATTATGGACGATATATCGGCCACCATATCGGTATTGGCCGATATATGTTCATTTTTTAATGTTATCGTTACCGGCCCAATAAGAAAATTTGGCCGACAACTCTCTACAATGCGAGTAAATTTCACTCTGGGCGACTAAATTATGTCTATCATTAGCCATTGGCTGATACATTCTTAAATTTTACACGCCAGTGTGTGTGTTAGATGCCAGCATAGAGATATTTTCACTCGCTGAACACTGACTGAGCGCTTGAGAGTCTTGCTTTCCGTCAAGCGATCTGTTCTAGTGTTTCTTTATTTGACGGACTGTTAACTCTAGTGTGAAGGCGCACAACTCGTAATTAACATTCATGAACCCAGCAGCTCATGTGTTGTATATTGTCATTATTAGTAGTATCTTTTAATAATAATTACTATTATCAATTACTATTATCTTTTTTTTTTTACTGAAAAACTGAATGACCAACAATATCTTAAGCACCACCACCAGTCCAAAGTTCAGCTAAAATGATACATATGCATTCATGCATGATTCCTAAGTTTTAGTTCTAATTACTAAAGTTATATAATTAAATAATGGCTGATTATCACAATATCATAATATAATGCTTGATTGATTGACCAATTTTAAGAGTGCACATTTAGATATTTAAAAAGTTGTGTGCATCAGTCTGGCGAGTTACCCCAAAAATGTACTCGCCAATGGCCATTCTATTGCCAAGGTGTGCGTAGAGGGTAGCCGATATATTAAAGCAGACAAATAGTGGATTATTTCCTTCAGATGCGCACTGTTCGCCATGATGGTTTTGAATTGCTTGAAATATGATTGAAATAAAAAAGGAAAATACAGTGAAGTTCAACATGTGCAGCGCAAGTCTGTCATATAGGCTACATATAATTATAATGAGAACATAATTATAATTGTGTGCTTGGGACATGGATTTTAATGGTGAGACTTTTGTTTTTGTAATTAGGCTCTCAAAAATTATATAAAAAATGGATTTAGATCCATCAGCCAATATATTGGTTATCGGCTTTCAAATATAAAGAGTTATCGGTGAAGTATAGTTATTTTAATCCATGTGGTAATCCCTATTTTTGAATAATCCAGTTAATTAAATACTTTACAAAAGAAAAACGTAATTTTAAGTTTTTTTTATGTACTTTTGTTATTATGTCTTTTTATTTGGAACTTGATGGACAACCCAAAATATAAGATTACTAATAGTTAACTTTTTGTTAATAACAATTCTTGTTCTAATAAGTTCAAAACAGTACACTATTACATATAAATATTACATTTGTTATTATATAGTATTATTATTATTATAAAACCATTATTAGTATCCAAAAGAACAAATCCTCCCTGCTACTAAAGGTGCCCCCCAGGGCTCTGTTTTAGGCCCTCTTCTTTTCATAATCTGCTTGCTTTATCTGTCATCTTGGTGTGAACTACCACTGTTACCACACAGATTTTCTTTTAGAGGACTGAACTTACCAGAGTATGCAAAAGGTATGCTCAATAAAAGCATCTCTTTGGTCATAGCCAGCTGTATGGATCTCTCTGTTGATGAGATAATGAGATCAGACATCTTAGTATGTTACACAGAACAAAACTTTACATTTTTAGATACGTTCTTAAATGTTTTAGTGCCACTTACTGAATGCCTCCAATGCCTGAGATCCCCGAGTCTGGGATGGACTTAAAAGAGTAACAAGAATAGGAAGAAAGGCATAGGAAAAAGAACACAACGTGATATAAATAAACCGGTCCAGATTTATGTCTTGATTTGCAGAAGTGCATAAAAATATGTTTGTACTTACACCACTTCACAGCTATCAGAGATTTCTGTTGGTAGAAGTGACTCAGAGACATCAGAAGGTGCAGGTTCTGGGTCTGGTCGCTGGATCAGGAAAAACAGGAAGTTTCCCACCAGACTGATGACCGTGAGTGTGATGAAAACTGTCTGGCGGTCCTTATCTGACACCAGCAAAAGACGTTTTTCAGCTTTATTCCACTAGAGACCTCAATTATAATTCTGTGTAACCCTTCAGAAATGATTTTGTATAAATGTTTCTATCACAGTATATTTTTGTTACATGAAATAAGCAAACCATTTATTAATTTCAGCCAAAATTATTGTTACTTTAACTTGTACACACATTGCATTTCCATCAAAGTGGACACAGCTGAACAATATATATCTGTACTCACCTGTTATGTGACTCTTGTTATGCCATGCAAGATATATGTAGAGATTACCAAAGAATAAGCTGCAATAGAGAATAAATCACAGTAACTTATGTATTAGGGTGTAACAATATATCGTGTCACAATATATCGCAATACAAAAATCCAACAATATGTATCATAGATAGTTCACCCAAAATAAAATTACTGTGAAAAAGTTTTAGTGTCAGTATGACATTAAACTACTATATATAATGTTGAATATAATGTACGTATAATAATGCAATGGGGGAATATTTGTGGGTCCTGATAATGCCAAATGTCTTACGTTACCAGTAAAACGTGGCCATTATTTTAACTATATCTAGTGAGTGAAAGAGTGCAGGCATGTTCGTCTAAAATAATGTTTTCCGCTTCAGAATCATGAATATGTTTATTCTGGTGTCTCTATTGTCCTGTGCTTTGAGTTTCCAGCACCAAGTCCAAGCCGATTCATTTACACCCCAATGTAAACCCAAATTTCACATTTTAATCAACAGTATATTTTATGTTAACCTGTAATCATATGTCTTGGAGTATCGCAATAATATCGTATCGTGAGTTCAGTATCCTGATATGTATTGAATCGTGACATGAGGGTCTCGCTACACCCCTATTATGTACCATTTTCCTTCTATTAACGCTCAATGTCAACAAGAAGGATGTACCTAAACTGCATCAACGCCCAGAATATACCACTGTTTCTCCCAATAGTGGAATCTTTGGAGTTGATGGTGAGCAGATTCCCCTGAGCCGTCCAGATGACTGCAAAAACAAAACAAAAACAAAAGAAATTAGAGAATGTGTGGCGCTACATTTTATGATTTCATAACCGGACCGATTATGACATCTCACCTGCAGCGCCAATTCCAAGCAACACAGATAAAGTGTAGAATGACCAGGTGTACGGATGAATGAAAACAGCAATATAAGCACTAAAAGAGACCAGAGAGCAAAACCATTTAATCATAAATCCAGAGAAAATGACTAGGTTATGACAGAAAGCCCTTCAGGCACTCACCTGTAAAGAAGGCCACTAAAAAACAAAGACAGCTGAGGTCCAACGACGGCTATCACTGAGGGCGCTATGAGGTTAGAGGCAGAAAACACTGCGTAGATTATCGCCATGCTAGAAGAGAGGCATGAAAAGGACGTGTTAAAAGGTGGGATTTACTGGTTTGGAGGATGATTACAGAATGAGAACATGGCAAACACCATAAAAATCAAATCAGCATCATATTAGAATGATTTCTGAAGGATCATGTGACTCTGAAGACTGGAGGAATGATGCTGATCACAGGAATAAATTACACTTTAACATATAATAACATAGAAAACAGCTCTTTTAAACTGTAGTAATATTATTAATGTATAAATTAAATTAATATATGCTACATATAAAAATATGGAATTGGAATTGGTTGAAATCTCATTCATTTACAGTAATCTATATATTGACACTACAATGCTGACCAGTCTGTTTTGTAATAGAACAATAATGTTCATTAAACAATTGAAATACGAAAAAGTCAATATTCCATAACCAACCCCAACATGACAGTACAGTAGCAGCTAGACAGATAAAACAGATGTGATTACATTCAGTAGCAAGACTAGCTGATTATATATACATGCATGCAGGTGAAACTCAAAAAATTAGACTATCATGCAAAAGTTATAATTTTGATGATTATGGCTTACAGCTTATGAAAACCCCAAATTCAAAATCTCCGAAAATTTGAATATGACATGAAATCAATAAGAAAAAAGGATTTTAAATACAGAAATATCAGCCCTCTGAAAAGTATAATCATATGTATATAGTTATATATACTAAATATATTAGTTTCACCTTTTATTTTGAATTACTGAAATATGTCGGGTCACATGACTACACTGCATTCATTTCTCTGTTTCAAAGTGCAGACAGTGCTTCTTTGTTATATAATCAAGGTCAATGTGATTACAGCACAACATCAGATGACCCGGTTTTCATCTTTGAATCAGCTGTAATAAATCACATTCAGAACGGCCAAAACAGGTCACATGCCAACCAAGCATGTGCACACTACAACCAGGGGACTCTGGAAGTAAAAGTCCCATTCATTATCTTCGTGTATGGGTTTTTACAATAAACTAAAATGTATATATTTTTAAACTGTCAAGTTTTATGAACACTACAGCCACTTTTTAGATGTCATGTGCAATGGTTAATGTGATGAGCCGTTCCACGCCTCATAAAAGAGATCGCAGTCTTGTCAGTTCTTCATTTCATAAACCTTTATTTGCTTCAGATCAACATTTTAATGATGTGCTTCATCTATGATCCAGATCTGGCTGCCTCTTTATTTAGGCAAGGCAAGTTTATTCATAAAGCACATTTCATACACTATGGTAGTTAAAAGCGCCTCACATAGAAAGTCACCTTGAAATCAAAATGGATGATTCTATTATTTTATAGAATATTGTAGTGATGTATCCATCATTATTTTTTCTTAATGCATGTGCCTTTAATCAAAGTAACTTCCCCTCCCTCTTGCAGCTCGTCTCTTCTCTGATGATGCGTTTACTGGCGAGAGGGCGGGGCAACCTGTCACTCACATGAGATCAGCCAATAGCAAACCACAACCATCCAATCAAATCCACATGGACAAACTCCATGCCCCGCCCTACATCTGTTCTTGTTCCTGAAGTCGTTTCACTCAGTATGGATATACAGTCACAATATAAGGAAGAAATTCCATTTCATGACGATTTTATGTTGTTGTTTTTTATGCCTAATAAAAGAAATTACAAATACTTCCGGCACCAAGGCCACTATTGTGCTCTATAAAGAAAGTCGCTCGGATAACAGAAGAAAGAAATGTATGGAGTGAATTATGTGCCTTAATTAAACAAACAAATACAGCATTTTGCAAACAAACTCGATCAGCTTTGCAAAGGAAAACTCGACTCCTGTTCAAATGTTCAAATACAAAGGTCAATTTGAGCGAAAACGCAGTGGAGTAAGAAATATTGTGTTTTACAAATATAAATAAATTAGCCTAATATTTCACTAATAAATACAAATCATCATACAAATTGTATGTAACCTTTGAACAAATACCAAACCTTGTGCACACAAATGCATATATGTCTGTTACGATTGATTGTGAGACAATTGGCTTTTTGTGAGATCTCTCGGCTCAATTTTCCTTTGAAAAGCTGATTGAGTTTGTTTGCAAAATGCCGTATTTGTTTGTTTAATGAAGGCACATAATTCACTCCATAGAAATGAAGAAAATAGATACCTTGTGTAGCCACTTCCATGAAACTCTGTACTGTTGAAACTCTTTATTACAGTTTGCTGGGGGGAAAAAAGTGAAGATGTAGGTTTGATTGTCATACAGGATGTTTTTTGTTTTTTGTTTTTTTTTAGTAGTAAGCCTTGCTGCATCTGACATTATTATATTTATCAAATCGACGTGCATTTCCAAGTGTAAAAAAACCTACTTCAATATTGCCGCAGGTGCCAAAGGCTGTAAACATCACCATGAAGCCCAAGCCCAGGACGACGACGTTGAGCAGGGTCTTTCCCTCCGGACTCATGTTGGCTTCAAGTCTTTAGCTCGATGACAACCTGAGACTAGTGAACACACAAAAGCATCCGAGTCAAGTGACACCTGCCACTGGTTAAAAACACTGACCATGCTATTTCCCCAGTGCTCACTGCTTCCTCGTGACGAGATCACACAGCTCAGATGAGCCTTCAGATAAACCAAAGAAGTCCCTGTATATGTGTCATGCGAATACATCCGAACAATTATCTAATAAAAAAGTATTACTGATTTAATGTAAGCTTGTGAGACCGGGTGCAATAATAATTGCGCGAGGTAAACTTACCGAATACTTGTGTGCGCTGATGTAAACAGCTAATACATAATGCAAAAGACCTGTTGATCACGACGATTTCGAAATAGGTAGAAACATTCTGCTACGCTGGAAAACGTGAATAAATGTTATTTTCCTGCTTCTCAATCAGGATCTCCCTGTATGTCTGAAATCGAAAATGTCTGTCATGTGACTTCTATCAGCTGACGGTGACGTCATAACCATCCTCCGCGAACGGATTTGTGGGTAGTGTCGTCTTTTCATTTAATCCATGGACATTCATTAAATATATTTGTTATCAAAAGATAGTTTATAAATTATTTAAATTAGATATCATTTATATTTAGTATTTATTGCTGAATTTGTCTCGTTTTGCTGAATTTTATAGTCAGTAGAACAACATAAATTGCTATTTTAAAGACTACATTGAGGACTTTTTGATCTCACATTCTAACGGGAACTATATTCGTTATTTAACAACTTATAGGCCTATATATCTATAAAAAATAATAATAGAAAAAACATTATTACCACAGAGGTTTCATATTAGAAAAAAAGTTAAATACATCTCATTTAAACGTATATACTAATTTTATTCATCAAATCATTTTTTACATTTGAATATAACTTTCTAAAAACTAGCATTAAACGATTTTGCATTTATTTTGTCAGAGTACTTATTCAGTTATTTTGTGGGATACAGAAATTGAAGACCTCTGTCATTTTTATGAGACGATTTTGACTTTTTGGCTTCACTAAATATTGTGAGGAGGATGAGTGCTTTTATGTAATTAATTTACTTTTTCTAACCAAATTTCACATTCATAATGCAAGTTTACTGTTTATGGTTTTGTTGAGTGAAGTAGAGTTGGACAGATGTTTTGTCTAAGAAAGCCATGGTGATTTTAAAAGTTTATAAGCTTTACAAATATTTATTTGTTTATGATAGTGTATACCTGATAGCCGTGTTTCGATTTCTATATAATTATGGCCTTTTTAAACAGTTTATTTAGGCTAGTTAGTTAGTTGTTTTTCTCTTTTTTGTTCTATTTTTTAAAAACTGTATAATGTTCAATATCTGCATTTGAATGAAAGTGCATGTATAATGTTAATGACATCGCTGAAGAATCCTAATTCACTTCCGGTTTTAGTACTCGCCATTTTGAGAGCGAGTACGCGCGTGCTCATTGTTGTGCTCGCGGAGCTCAACGGTCGCAACTAGTGTTCGTTACATTACTGGAATAGGCGAGCCGACTCCGTTTGAGGACACAAAGCGAAGTTAATTCATATAGTTTGTTGGGTACGTTCATTAAAATGAGTTACGGCAGGCCTCCACCCGACGTAGAAGGCATGACATCGTTAAAAGTGGATAATTTAACGTACCGCACGTCGCCGGAGACGCTGCGGCGCGTCTTTGAAAAGTACGGCCGAGTTGGGGACGTTTATATTCCCCGAGATCGATACACGAAAGAGAGCCGGGGGTTCGCCTTCGTGCGCTTTCACGACAAGCGGGATGCCGAGGACGCGATGGACGCGATGGATGGGGCGATTCTGGACGGGCGAGAGCTCCGGGTTCAGATGGCCCGTTACGGCAGGCCGCCAGACTCCTACTACGGCGGGCGTCGCGGCGGGGGAGCCGCTAGAAGACACGGAGGACACGGCCGCCGCAGCCGGAGGTAAACAACACCACAGATCAGATCACACAGAGTTAATATCTGGTGTCTTTATCTGCATATAGGGCTTTTCTATTTGTTTTCACAATCTTGTTTTGTTTTTCTTGCGAGGAGCGTTCATTCTGCTTTCCGTGACGTCACATGAGAACTAATATCATTTCATTCAAAATTATGTTTTTTTTTCTCATTATAATATGGAGTTTGACTCATTTCATGTGTGCTTTTATTTACCTAACAGCGAGTGTCTATGTTTGGAATAGCTCCTGACTGCTTATGTTCGCAGAATATAGTATGTAGGTTAACGTTATCCTACGGTGTGTGTATATATATATATATATCCTTCCGTTTCAAAGTGACTAATGAACCGTTTAACGTTACAAACTTGTTTAAATAATAGGCATTATCGAGCAGATATTGCAGTATTTTGCATAAAGCTAAATACGTTCATGACTTTTTGTCATAATAAATCGTATAGGCTCGTTCACATCAAGGTTACTACATTAGTGTTATCGTTACGTTTACTATAAGCGCGTGTTGTATGTAGTTTGTCGCTTTAAAGAGTGCAACAGTAAAGTCCGTGTAAATGAAGCAAAACCTCAATTTATTTTTTCTATAGGGATTTTTTTAAACAACTTTAATAACACCTTTAAAGGCATACATATACTTTGAGTTCCGAGGTTGTTAATCAATGGTTTGTTTCTGTTGAATGGGTCCGGTTGCGTTATTCTTGTTTTAACACAACAGCGGAATTCATGGTGAACAACTACATTACCCAATGATGCTCTACTGAATATTCCACCAATCAGCTCTTTAGCCCCGCCCCCTGTCACGCGGCACTGCGAATGACGTAATCGACGCGGTTTCGGTATGCTGTCAAAATATTTTGTACGTTATATATGCATATTTTGCAATAAACTTAAATGTATTGTATATAATCTAACTTTATAGTTATATACAATAATTTTATATAATATAAATGTATAGATATAACTTTAAATTAATAGTTTTATATTTCTACATAGTTTTAAATTCGATTGTCATTCGTAATGTTTCATGGGATTGTAGTTATTTCCCTCAATAAATCCATTAAGTACACAGTCTTGTACCTTTTTGTAAAAGGACAAAGTGTTTTTGTCTGATTTTCAAATAATTTTTCCAAATCAAAGTTTGTAATGTTGTGATTTACCTCATATCTAGTTGATTTGGTTCATGGCTAATAATACATTAAAATCGAACAATAAAGTTTCTCTGTGTTGTTAACTTCACTGTGGAATTAGACCCATTATTTTAACTTAATTTTTCGTTATAAAACCAAGTACGATAACTATAATGATAGCAATATCGTTCTGTTTATTATAAGCACATGCTGAGGTTTGTCGTCTGCTGCTTTAAATGCTTAAGCTATTTACAGCAGGATGGATTCCCATCAGCTGGAAAAAAATAATAATCTGAAAGTGATTCCAATTACATCATTCCTCTGTGCCGTTATAGTTCTGGTGTGGATTCACTATTCTCACAGAGCTAAAAAAGGATTATTAATGTGAATGTTCCTTATATCTTACCAAGGTAAATAAAGTGCAGGTCTGTGTACAGACTCTATTGAAATAATCCATAATTTTCCTTTATCTCCGCCCACAGTCCGAGGCGTCGGAGACGCAGCCGCTCCAAAAGCAGGAGCCGCTCTCGTTCCCGCAGCCGCTCCCGTTACAGCAGGTCGAGGTCCCGCTCCTATTCCCGCTCTCGCTCCAAGTCACACACTCCCCGCAAGAGGAAGTCCAAGTCTCCTTCCAGGTCTAGGTCACGTTCTCGATCCAAATCCAGGTCACGTTCCAGAAGCCGCACGCCTGCCTCGAACAGAGGGTCCAGGTCCAGGTCTAAAAGCCAGCCAAAGTCTGCAGGGGAAGAAGGACCGGCTTCACCCTAAAGCGCTTCAGTGGTAAGAAAACGTGACCCTGGACAATGATGTGCCGGAATGCATTTGCTTATTCTTTGCAGATGCATCGCATTGGTAAAAATGTGACTTGCAGAGCAGGTTTTGGTTCTGCTTTGGCAATGCTGTTGAACTCAATGTGGAATTGTTTCCTCCAAGCTGCTGAATCCAGTATGGCAATGTAAAAGCAGAGCTGTGTTGAGCTGTTAGAGGTGTACCTGCTCCTGTTGGGGTTGCTTTGAAGCAGATGGGTGTTTTGGTGGTGCTGAGGTACGTCTACGAGACAACGGACAGACAGCGTCCTGCCATAGACAACAGTCAGACACAAACTCGCTGCCAGTTGCTTGCTTTAACCTGGAAATGGGAATAAATGTAATACTGAGTTTATAACTAGCAGGCTGGCACGACCAAAGTCTTATCTAACCCGTGTGCAAAACGAAATATGATTATTTGTAGCAGATGATTAGGGCTGGGTATCGAGTTTGATACTTTTTAGGCACCGACCGAATAGCCTCTACAATCGAGTATCAAAAAATCTCTTGACGCTCGGTACCAAACTTCGATACCTAAGAGGTTAATCTCGTCAACGTGCCAATAAGCATACGGCATGATTGGCTGTCGCGAGGCATCAAGGAAAAACACAGGTTACACCCAGAGACGAGGCTCACAGTGTGGCTATATTTCACCAGGCTTGATGCCAACAGCATCTTTGACTGCAAGAAGAACTGGGGCGCGTCATAAACGAACCGAAACTCGGCGTATAGGCTACCTGTCTCACAGACATGAGAAATAGGCATATAGTAAGCTTGAAATGTCTACTTTTAAGCAAACAAATTCAAATTGAAACAAACACTCTGATTATGTAATCCAAATTTTATGGAAAATGTAATTAGGTAATGTAATCTTGTTAAAACGTATTTCATCAAATTTGTATTGAAAAAATGTTGTTCAGGAACCGGTATGGAAATCAAGTATCAGACACTCTTGAACGAGACCCAGCCCTACAGATGAATTAGTCTGGCAATCAGTGCAAAAAACATGATGTAACATCAGTTTAAAACAAAAACAAACTAACATTATAAGACTAATACTGTCATTCTGATTGGATGAGACACATTTAAAGTCAAATTTCCATTATGAGCACATCATTTTTTTGTTTTTGTTTATGTGTATAGAGATGTATCTAAATTTGTATAATATGTGTAGTTTGTTTTTGTGCTATGGTTAACTGTCCATGTCATCTTGATCCCCAGAGACAGTTTTTTTTTTTTTTCTATTATTTCCCCACCTTTCATTTCCATGTTTGGGTGCGTTCACACCATGTCGTAATTACGAGATTCCGACTTGTAAAAAGCGTTGGCGTCCTGGTAGAATGTTTGAAAGCGTCACGTGTTGCGATCTCATAATTACGACATGGCTTTTCACATGCTTCGTCACACGTCTGACCGCTGTTTTGTGTTCTCTCAGGTCCGTCTCGTCACGGGGCGATTGTGAACGCGTGACCTCGGTCCGAGCCTGAGGAACCCCGGATTGAAAACCCTGACATCTACACAAAGGCTACATGGGCCTAAAGGTCATTATGACTGATTGGCATATTCAAACTGTTCAAGAGTTATACAGCCCTTTATTTGTATACATTGTTCCTGTTTTCAGTGAGGTTGTTTTAAATGTTTATGTCCTTTTTAATTCGTTGAGTAGGACGAGCATCACAATTCTATTGGGCTTTAAGGTAACCCTGTTTCGGTGATGGTTCTGGGAGTGCTAGCTGCACCTCACTTGTCCCTTTTGTAAGACGCTGTTTAGAAATGAATCTAGATTTGGCTTTTTGTTGTTGTTGTTAAAAATCTAGTTTAATCTGCAAATGCGTAAAATTATTTATCTGTTTTGTTTTGAAATCATTTGGAAAGTATGAATAGCTTGTGTTCTGATTACTGTATATTACAGTCCTGATGTTAAACCAATTTTTGTATTTTGCTTTTATTATATATGTGTATATAGTTTATTTGGCTTTTCGTGAGTGATTATTTGGATTCTAACCCAATGTCTTGTGTATCTTTTGTGCACTAGGCGCAGTTGTCTAGCTGTTGAGTTTTGCTGGTTAGCTGTTAAGATCCGGTGTTGCGGTGCTGAGTGCTTGGCTGTTTCCGGTTTTCTCCAGTTTGCTGCTGTTGCAGGTGTGGTCGAGGTCAAGCAGCTTCTGCACAATAAAAGATTCGGTGGCCAAAGCGCTGTCGTCGGTCAAATTGTTACAGTTTGGAAAGTTGGGGTATCTTAAACTGTACCTATCAACTTTGTTCTGTCCATTTGATTAATTTATTTTTTTTGGATCTTCAATAAATCAATTATTAAATGCTTTCGTCTTGGTGTCATGGCAAAACGTGTTCTTGACTGGGTTATTTATTATTATTAAACTCACTTCACTTGAAATCAAATAAATTTGATATGAAATATATTAAAATGTAAAAAAAAAAAAAAACTACTGTGGTAAAAAAAAAAAAAGATTTAATGTTGTTTATGTGGTGTTTTTAATGTGCTTTAAGACAAATCATGTGTAAATTCATAAGTCGACAGCATCGCTGAGTATTTTCTCCTTAAAACTGCAGCAAAGACGGTCTCAAAAACACGGGTTGAAATCGCTGGTGTTTCTGACGTCACAAACTGCCTTGTAACCAATCCGGCTAGCCAGGTATGTTTCAGGTTAGTTTGCACCAACCCTAATCATTTGAAATGTATGTATAATGCTTTTCTTTTATTAGTCTTTATGCCTCAAATGTAGCTGATTGCCTTAGGGTGAACTTTTGTGCTCGCTGTTTAGATGAGGGCAAAAGTCTACGTTTCTTATAGACAGACCACAAATGTTCGAATGTCTCAGAATAAAGTAGTAGGCCTAAACAAATGCTATTAGCTAAACCTCTTGCAGTGTACAGGCTAACACCTCAGAGTGTGAAAACATGAACACTAGATATGTTTCTGTGTTGTGTGTGTGTCTGCTTGATGCAATATACTATGAAGGGGAACTGAGCTCTTCCGATGAGCAACTGTATAACGGAGATCATTTCTGTCGCGGTCAGTCTATCCTTTGGACTCAGATCTTGCTCATTCAGATCTCTCAACCAACTTTAATTATCTTTAGGCAAGAATATTATTCTCAGTGTTTTAATTATGTTTTACTTAGAAAATAAGAAGTGATTTTAACTGTTCATTTTATGTTTCTTAATTAAACTTTTAATCCTGATTATGGATGAATTAATTTTACTCTTCATTTATTATTTGATCGTCTGCTGTTATGAAATAAAATTTGACTTAATCATCTGCCTGGATCTCCTCCCATGCATCAGTTACTGATAGTCAATGAAGAATAAACGGTTAAGAGGATGTAATTTAACATAAAAAACGTATGTACTTTACCCTTTTAACTTATTTTATTTCAGCTAGTTGCCAAGCCAACGTTTCTTATTTTTTATTTAGTTTATGTATTACTAAAAACCACTGAACTAATTAATAAAAAAAACGATATAGACATAAAAAAATCATACAAATGACAAACGCACAACAAATTACTAAAATAAAAATGTAAAATATTGATAAATATAATGATACTAAGTATCTCAATGATACTTAAAACTAGTTCTTGAACTATAGTGTACATTAGCATAGTCTATCATCATAAACCCATTTTATTTCAGTAAAATGTAGAGCAAAAATTAGGACATGTTATGTTGGAAGGGAAGGTTTCGGAAAAAGAAGTTTCTCAGACACAAACACGTTAAAACGCCTTTCTTGTTATAATCATCATTTGTACAGTATGATTCCCAGGAAGTGTCGATCCAGCAAGATGGTTTTTGTTTGCTTCAAATGTTTCTAGTGGGACATTTATGCACTTCAGATCCCACTTGTGTAGCAAAGCATCTATGGACCAGTCCGCACTGCAATAAAAAGAAATAAAAAGCATCTTCATTTTTTTAATTAGGCATCTTGGATGGTGAATAATTATGAATGCAGAGCCCTATTAATATTACATTTATAAGTATACCGGTACTAATTTCACAAGATTGCTCTGCAGGGTTCCTACAGTTATAGAAATAACAGAATTTCAAACTGATTACATTTTCAAGAATGGAAAAATGAATCAAATCTTAAAGTTATGGGAGTTTCTATAATATATATTTTTCTTATGTTCATTTTTGAGCTACAAATTGCTCTTTGTCAGTGTAAACTCTATAAAGCTAAAATCAAATGTATGGAAGCTTGTTTCTGCCACAGAATAAAAAATGGAAAAAGGTAATTAAGACTAACACAATTGCGAGTTTATATCTCACAATTCTGGGGGGAAAAGTCGCAATTATCTTTTTAAATTTAAATTTATAACTGGCAATTCTGACGTTTTTATTACGATTGTGAGATACTTGCAATTGAGAGGAAAAAAAACTTTTTAATTACAAGTTTATATCTCACAACCCTCTATTCTTTGAGTTTATGATTTGCAACTCAAACAAATTGTTTCTCAGTTTACAACTCGCATTTCTGACTTTTTTTCTTCGAATCGTCAGACATACACTTACAATTGCGAGAAAAAAGTCAAAATCGTAATCTTAATTACAAGTTTATTTTTTTCAACTCTGACTTTATTTCTCACAATTGCAAGTATATATCTATGGTGGCCCAGTAGTGCACAACACAATGAAAACAAGCCACAACAAAATCAAATCACCTCCTCTCCTGGTATGTAGTCCAGAATTGAGCATGAGGGTTTCTCCTTACGAGAAAGGAGACGGTCACAAGCACGTCTTCAAAATCTGTCCAAAGCAGTGTTTTGTTTAATATCTAGAAACCTGTGTAACATTTAAGCAGGAGATAAACCGTGGGGAAAAAAACCTCACCTTCAGGTTCATAGAACACATCTGAGCCCAGGATGATATCCAGCGGTGTCAGCGAGAGGAGCTCCGGCGACACGCGTCCCCAGGTGAGTCCGATCACAGGCACGCTGGGGAGGTTATTGACGTCACAGGAGCGCCTGCAGTTCCTCAGACAGAGCGGGAGTTCAGCGCTGTCTGACAACGTCACATGACCTCCACACTTGGCAGCCACCACACCAGGCAAACTCACCCCGGCGCCGAGCTGCAACGCAAAAGGACACTGTTTATTACACCCATATTGCGCTGCGGGTCAATTTGACCCAAATTCCATTAGCTTGAAACACCGGGTAAACTATTTCTTCTTATAATTTTGTGTGACTCATGAATGAGCATCGATACTGTATTGGAAAGCCTGTACAAGATTTGGTGGGTACAACTAGTGTCGTGAAATATAAAGCACAATTCAAACAGAAGTCACTTTGAAATCAAGCAGCTTTCTACTGGCGAATGAGGCAAATCCACATGATCAATGAAATATGCGTCGGGTAAATATTCTGTCCTAACGCGAAATTCCAGATTGTGTGGATTTCTATTTTTACTGGATTTCGTGGACATTCACCGCAACTTTACGAATTAAAGTCCCCCATTCGCTTCCATGCAATTCGTTAAAAATCTACACTTTGAGGACAGCAAGGGGTCAGGCAACAAAATATGTTTTTATTGTAGTTTGTCAAAGGCTAAACTATAAAACCCTTGACAACTTATTAAATTAAAAATAAAACTTGGTTTACTCAAAATTGAAGAATCAACTCCTGAGTCATCCAAGGAGTATTGGCCATTTCAGTTTCAGGGTCGGCGAATGTTTTTGAGTGTTCGTTTTGTGTGTGTCTCAAAGATAAAGACATTTTACTCTTACAAGGGTTTGAGAACTAGAGATAACAAAAAGACAAAGGCTTTTTACACCAATCAATGTTAGAAACTATTTATACTAATCTGTATTCATTTTACCTCAGTGTGTGAAGAGTTCAAACTCACCCCTAAGTCAACATTATTTAGTGACGTCTTTGGAAAAATTGCATTAAAACCAATGGAAGTCAATTTGACCCCCAACAGCAATGTGTAACCCAAGTCACGATGAAATGGAAGCAGCGACGTATCTTTTCTTCTGTTTTGGGATGTACATTCGAGAGAAACGGATTATCAACAATGAAAATGTAGGCCAAGGGCTTTGTTCTATGCATCAATTGTGTGTTTGAATATTGATTTGGGCGTCGCACAAGATTTGATTTGGAGCAGTCCTGCATATGTCACAAGAGAGAAGGGCTGTTGTCAAAAAATATCAATATTTCGATATGTATTGATACTGAAATATCTGAAACGGTTCCAAAGCTCCTTTTCTGCAGTATCCGCGCACCGATACCAGCTGTGTTTCTCGCTCTCTCTTCTCTCCGACGAATTTACACACACCCGCCTCCTGTCACTCACTCGCCTCATTCGGTCTGGTTTCACGTTCATTTAATTAGTCTCTTTATTCTATTATATTTCTTTGTGCTATCGTTTGCAATTTGTTTATTTGTACTTTTTATATTTACTTATTTTGGGTAAATTTAGTTCAACAATTTAAATAAAGCCTCCCTCCCATGCATGTAAGCTATTAAAACAAAATTCCCTAAATTATATTTTTTTTAAAAGATGAGATAATAACAAATGATCTGTATGGCGGTGTATATATGGCAGCAGTTTTCCCCATGGTATCGAATTTTGATATTTTTCAAGATTGGAAAGAAGTCTGACGTTTTTTAAAATTTTGATTAAACATCACGAGGTCAAAGAATAAATAAATAAAATAATAAATGAATAAAAAAAGAAACGTATACATTGCTCACAATAAGATCTATAATAAGCATTTAGAAAATAGACAGGGTGAAATTTCATTTCATGCCAACTTCAACACAGCAGAACTTACTGCATAAAGTTGTTTTGCAATACTAATGGAGGGGGTGTGACTCCGATTTAATTGATGAATGTAAACATGAAGTGTCGAGGCATCAGATGTGTGTACGAGTAGGATGTAGTACCTCAAGAACAGTCTTGTTCTGTAGTTCCTCTCTTGCCATCCACACATACTGTGAAAGTACCACCGCACAGGGCCACACATACATGCCATATTGTGAATCAAGAACCTGAAATAAATCAGAATGTTTATTGTCAAATTATTGACAAATTAATTACATAAAGTATTAAAAACATTGCTGTACCTCAGGGATAGACACAGTTAAGGACTGGGAGGCTTCACAGTCCTGAAATGTAAATGACTTCTCTATTAACGTGTGAGAAGCTTCGTTCATGGCCTTGCTGGTGTTTCACCTTCCAGTACTTGTAGTTGACACGACATTTTCAGCTTTCAAAAACAACATTAAAATCATTTCGCATATCATCCTAGTAATTTTAGGCGGTCTCTTTCTCTGGTGATGTTCTATTGGAACTTTAGTCTGCGTGGACAGTGACTCGCACACTCGGCAGCCAATCGGCGTTCAAATCGAAAGAACAATGTGAAACAGCCAGCCAATCAGATTCTTAGAAACGCCTAGGGGGCGGGAAATAAGCTATGTTAGATTGCGCCACGCGGCGTGAAAGAAGCTTGCTGCCGCCAGGTTATCTAACTTTAGTTTATTACCGAACCCTTCAGTGCATCAACCGCCCGTCTCTCTGAAATAAACATAACTTGATTCCTATATCGCGCACAGTACTGTCGGCAGCAAAAGAACTGCACACACAGCTACAAGGCCTCCAGTGACTGACTAGCCACTCTCCATAGACTTTCATTGCATTGGACTTAGCAGTAGCACGCGGGCTAAACGCGTCGAAACGCTGAAGAATGAACCATAAGAGTAAGAAACGGATCAAAGAAGCGAAGCGGAGCGCCAGACCCGAGCTGAAGGACTCGAGCGACTGGATCAAACACGATTACTGCGAGAGCTTCGATGTGTCGCACAGGACCGTGAAGGTAACGCTACTGTTAATGCGGAGTAACGCTACACACACAGGCGTTACACATCGCGGTGTTGTAGTTTGTTGGTAACGTTACGCGCGCATGTGTTTGTGACGACAGCCAGTGTCTACGTTGCTCGCCGCACGTACACACTTCCTCGTTTACAAGACACTTTAAAAGTGTGTTGTTGCTTTAACAGTGTGACAGTAACGAACACCTTTTGATTTTTAGGAGGATAAATAATGACGTAGGCAAATAAATAATGGTCAAAAGTTTGGAAACATTACTATTTGTGTGTGTGTGTGTGTGTGTGTGTGTGTGTGTGTGTGTGTGTGTGTGTGTGTGTGTGTGTGTGTGTGTGTGTGTGTGTGTGTGTGTGTGTGTGAAAAAGTGTCTTATGCTCATCAGGCCTGCATTTATTTGAGTGAAAATACAGGGGGGGTAAACAGTAATATTATGAAATATTATTTGAATTTAAAATAGCTGCTTTCTATGTGAATGTTAAAATGTAATTTATTCCTGTGATCAAAGCTGAATTTTCAGCATCATTACTCCAGTCTTCAGTGTCACATGATCCTTCAGAAATCACTCTAAAATTGATTTATTACCAATATTGGAGTTCTGCTCGATATTTTTTTGGAACCTGTGACCCTTTTTTCAGGATTCTTTGATGAAAACAGCATTTACTCAAAATAGAAATATTTTCTAACAATTCAAATCTTTACTGTCACTTTTTAAACATTTAACATCCTTGCTGAAAAAAATGTATTGATTTCTTTGAAAATAATTACTGACTTTTGAACAGTAGTCCTGTTTTAAATAAACACGACTATTTATTCATCAAAGAATCCTGTAAAAAGGGTCACAGGTTTTTAAAAATATATATTAAGCAGCACAACTGTTTCCAACTTTGATAATATAAATCAGCATATTATAAGGATTCCTGAAGGATCATGAAGACATTAATGTATCATGTGAACAGTAGTTCAAGTGACTAGCCTATGTCTGTTTCTGAAATCGCATACTTTCCTACAATATACTATAAAGAGTGGGTGAAAAGTCCCCGGATGACCCCTGAAGTGTGTATACGATGGACACTTTACTATCCCATGAGGCCACGGGAGAGGATTTATTAATGACAGTGACGCTGATAGGTCACATGATAATGACAACATGGCGAATGTAGTGCGTCTGGATTACATTCATACTTTTTTAGCGCTCACAAAGTACTTATTTAAATAAATCAAATCTGATTGAAGCTCGTATGTACAGTAATTTAATCATTTCGTATGAGTGTTTGCTTCTGGGAATAATTATATTGCTAAAAATAATCTGAGCAGCGAGACTGGAGCCATCATAGAGGCAAACTGCGCACTGTTGCTCTTTTACAAACCCGGCCTTGTGCATGTTTTCTGTAATGACTTTTCTCAGTGGAGTTTTCTTGATCCGGAGTAGAAGAACAAACATTATGTAATTGATTTGACCTTCGTTTTAATCTATTCATGGTGGTCCACGGGCCTTCAACTTCACTTTTCAATGCTCTGACATTAAAGGGATAGTTCACCCAAAAATGAAAATGACCCCATGATTTACTCACCTTCAAGTCATCCTAGGTGTATATGACATTCTTCTTTCAGACGAATACAATCAGAGTTATTTAAAAAATAAATGTCCTGGCTTTTCTAAGCTTTATAATAGCAGTGATTTGCTGTATATTTTTTGAAGTCCACAAAAGTGCATCTCTCCATCATAAAAGTGCATCTCTCCATCATAAAAGTGCATCTATCCATGATAAAAGTGCATCTATCCGTCATAAAAGTGCATCTCTCCGTCATAAAAGTGCATCTCTCCATCATAAAAGTGCATCTCTCCATCATAAAAGTGCTCCACACGGCTCTGCGGGGTTAATAAAGGCCTTCTGAAGCACAGCGATGCGTTTGTGTAAGAAAAATATAAATATTTAATACTTAAAGTAAAATTCTCTTTTCCGGCCAAACAGCCATATACAGTCTATTTGCGGCTAAAACTCAACTTGTGACGTCAGATAGCGTAAATATCAGCAGAACGTCGCATTACTCGCAGAAGTTGCACTTTAGACTTGCGTGGAATCCATGTTTGTTTGGCCGGAAGCTAGTTATTTTACTTTATAAAGGTTTAAATATGTAGGCTATAATTTTCTTATAAAAACGCATCGCTTTGCTTCAGAAGGCCTTTATTAACCGTGTGGAGCACTTTTATGATGGAGAGATGCACTTTTATGATGGAGAGATGCACTTTTATGATGGAGAGATGCACTTTTGTGATGGAGAGATGCACTTTTGTGATGGAGAGATGCACTTTTGTGATGGAGAGATGCACTTTTGTGATGGAGAGATGCACTTTTATGATGGAGAGATGCACTTTTATGATGGAGAGATGCACTTTTATGATGGAGAGATGCACTTTTGTGATGGAGAGATGCACTTTTGTGATGGAGAGATGCAAGTTTCATACTGTTGGTTGCAATCCACTGCCATTATAAAGCTGGGAAGCGTTAGGGTGTTTTTTAAATAACTCTGATTGTATTCGACTGAAAGAAGAATGTCATATACACCTAGGATGACTTGAGGGGGGGTAAATCATGGGGTAACTGTCATTTTTGGATGAATTATCCCTTTAATATACAGTGTTCTGTAAAGCTGCTTTGAAACGACATTGATTTCTAAGGCTCTATAGAAAATGAAGCCAGCTCTACTGTCTTTGCCCAGGACAACGTGGAGCGAGTGGACACTCTGCGCCTCAGTCCAGAGGAGTTCATCCAGCGCTTTGAGAAGCCGTACAAGCCCGTCGTTCTGCTCAACTGCCAGGAGTCGTGGCCCGGCCGGGACAAATGGACCTTGGAGCGACTCAAGCGCAAATACCGCAACCAGAAGTTCAAATGCGGCGAGGACAACGATGGCTACTCTGTCAAGATGAAAATGAAGTACTACGTGGAGTATTTGGAGTCGACCCGTGACGACAGCCCCCTCTACATCTTTGATAGCAGTTTCGGGGAGCACGCCAAGCGCCGCAAGCTTCTGGAGGACTACCAGGTGCCCGTTTTCTTCAGGGACGACCTCTTTCAGTTCGCGGGGGAGAAGCGGCGCCCACCATACAGGTAACGCATCCTTTTTGCCCATCACTTTTCAGTTTCAGCTTATTAAACAAGCTGCTAATGGCACTTACTGGCCACAAATTAGCTACCATTTGGTGTCCCAGTACTTAAGAAAACGTAAGAGGCATAAATCCCATGTTAGTTGGGGTCTTTTTTGTAGTTTTTACTTAGTTTTACTTATAATATAATTAGATCAACTTTATGGATCCCCAAAGTGGAAATTCAATATAATATAATTAGTTAGTATTACATTTGTAGAAAAGGGGTGAAAAATAAAATTTCATATAATTAATTTTTAAATTGTAACTTTTACAATTAATGGGAACAGCATTTCAAAAATTTTAATAAAATATATCGTCGACCTCTTATATAATGTAATACAATATAATTTTTTGCTATTTATTAGATTTGTTGAAAAGGGGTAAAATAGAATAGAATTAGATAAATTTGATTCCTTCAAGAGGAAATATAATATAAGATAATAAGCTTTTTTGAGACCCCCCGCCCCCCCCCCCCCCAAAAAAGAGAAAATGTATTATAATGTAGTGTAATATAATATCAATATTTTTATTTAATTGGTCACATTTATTGAAAGGGAGAAAGATAATAGAATAAAAAATGTGATTGATCCCCCAAATTTTTTTGCTATTACATTCGTTGAAAATGTAATTTTTTGTGTTTATATGCGTTTCGGAGCCTAATTGTACCTTACCGGTGGACACGAGCTAACAGTCAATGTGTTTTCAGTCCATTTAGGCTGTTTTTCACTGTTCACCCAGGTGGTTTGTGATGGGTCCGGCCCGCTCTGGGACAGGCATCCACATCGACCCGCTCGGCACGAGTGCGTGGAACGCCCTGGTTCAGGGCCACAAGCGCTGGTGCCTGTTCCCCACACACACGCCCCGCGAGCTCATCAAGGTGACGCGCGAGGACGGGGGAAACCAGCAGGACGAGGCCATCACCTGGTTCAACGTCATCTACCCCCGCACACAGCAGCCCACCTGGCCCGCCGAATTCAGACCCCTGGAGGTGCTGCAGCACCCGGGGGAGACCGTGTTTGTGCCCGGTCAGTTACTGCACATACACGGGTGTTTGCTAAGAGCGATGGCTAGTATATGTGTGCGCTTCATGTGTTCTGTATACAACCCGTTTCGTTTTTTGGAGGGGGATATATAACAGATTGGGGAAGAATATCTACAGCTGGCTTTGATGCTTGAGTTTTATGCTCGCACTGAGCGTAATACTGCATCCCACATTGCATTTCGCAACTTCTGAAGTCATAAACGGGAACAGGGTTTTTCCGCTCCAAACGTGCAGCGCTACTTCCATACTGGCCCTTTCATTATGCATCTGTTTTGTTTGAAAATGTTTTACTGACGTGTTAGAAATGTTCCACCATTTTGTGCTCAATTAGATTATCAGTTGTAGTATTTATTATGATATATAGTTATGCGTTATTTATGAGTTAAACTAACCTTAGTGCTGAAGTAGAAAGATGTGTCTTCTAGGGCTGTGAAACGATTAATCGCATCCAAAAGAAAAGTTTGTGTTTACAAAATAATATATATGTGTGTGTGTGTTTATATATACAATCATTATACGCAGTATGCACACACACACACACACACATATGAGTGTGTGTGTGTGTGTAAACACACTTTTATTTTGGATCTGCTGAATCGTTTCTCAGCCCTAGTGTCTTCTAAACAATGCCTCATAACTTCAACCACATGGTATTTATGAGACTGGAGCGGCTGTTCAGGCTTTGCAAGACTTGTTAATTGACGTTATATAGATGTAGGCGTTTCACAGACTTCATCCGAGTACAAGTTAAATCTGCTCATTTTAGTGTAAAAGCAGGTATTAGTCTGAAAGCGGGTGAAGTGCAGAAGCCTTCTACTCTTAAGTGTCTATATTCATAAAAAGAGATGGATGCAAGTTCAAGAAGAAGCCAAACAAAAAGGACCTCTCATTGGAACTGTGGTTTTGTGTTTCACAGGCGGATGGTGGCATGTCGTCCTGAACTTGGACACGACTATTGCTGTGACCCAGAATTTCGCGAGCACCACTAACTTCCCCATCGTGTGGCACAAGACGGTGCGAGGTCGGCCCAAACTCTCCAGGAAGTGGTACCGGTGAGACCCTGCTCTGTCTGATGCCTGTTCATTCACTACTTTTCAGATTACTTTTGACTGTAGAT
The DNA here is from genome assembly GCA_030578275.1 of Meda fulgida. NCBI lineage: Eukaryota > Metazoa > Chordata > Actinopteri > Cypriniformes > Leuciscidae > Meda > Meda fulgida. The sequence goes on from CM060618.1 coordinate 7,748,719, forward strand.
TTGATTGTATTAGCCTTGTTCTAGACGTTATAAGCTGCCTTTCCACCGTCGGGCCGAACTGTTCTCATGTGCACACCCGTTTCTTTCCATGGTACTGGAGCTCTTTTGAACGTATTAGAAATGCATCGGCCACTGCCCGTGTAACGCAGGAGTTTACAGACGATATGAGCTGTATATATAGAGACCGCATTATGGAGGAGGATCAGATATTTCTGCTAATTTTATTAGAGAATTACAGGTCGAGGACGGTTTGTAATCCGCTGAAGTGGACTTGCATCTAGAACCGTTCGGCCCAACGATGGAAGAGCAGCTACAGTTAAACTAAACTACAACTAAAACATTTTTGTTGTTTTAAATCAAATAAATATTCACTGAAAAAAATATATAATATCTTGAAATGCTTTGATTTCATCTAGGTGCCGAGGCAACATTTCTCATTTTCATTTAGTTATTTTTTTAGTTTAACTAACTTGATGTAGTAAAATAACTTAAACTAACACTGAAATAAAAATGTACTATATAGACATATTTAAAAAAAACTATAAAAATGTGAAGAAAAAAGAAATTACTAGAACTTTACACTGAAAATGATAATCTAGCAAAAGAAATTAATTCAAAATATTCATAACTATTATAGTATATAATAGTATAAAAAATGAAAATATAAAATAATTAACTATAATAGTATAATTCTCTTCACAACAAACAATTTTAGACCTAATAAAGTTTTTTTTTTCCAAAGTAGAGCTGCATGATTCTGGATAAATTGAGTAAATATATACTTTTTTTGTGTGTGATTCCTGCGATTCTGAATATAAACTGTTTAAAAATCTTCTCAAAGGTTTAACAGAAATATGGTGGATCGTTTTCATTTAGGAATAAGATCGCATGGGTGCTTGAATCGAGATCTTTTAAGGATTAATCGTGCAGCTCTAGTCAAAAGTTAGTGTATTTAGTTGCCAATGAAAGTGTCAGTGACAGTACGAAGAAATTACACGTGTGAAGAAAACAAAGTAAAAAAAGATGATTCCATCTCTCAGGATCCTGAAACAGGAACGGCCGGATATCGCTGCTCTGGCAGATAAAGTGGATCTGCAGGAATCGACGGGCATCGCCTCGGACAGCTCCAGTGACTCCTCGTCCTCTTCCTCCTCCAGCTCCTCCGACTCCGGTTCAGAGGTACATCCTCTTCCTCTAGATCCACACACACATCTCCATCTGACACACCTGCTCTCAGGCAGACCCATGTGACCAAATGGAGGCGATTTAGGGAGTTCAGAAACACTGTTACTGATATAGAGAAGAACTCCTGCTGGAGGGACTTTGTAACTTTACACAGTTGAGACAGTTGAACATGTAAAAAGCAGAATAATGCAAGAAATAAGATGCAATGTGAATCTAGATCAAACTAATCAAGGTATGTTTTCGGCAGTGAAATAGTTAAACATTTTCGATCGTATGCATTTTGTGAATAAAAAAAACTTGCAATGAGGATATTGTTCATTGTTCGTGACCGCGTTTGCCTTTCCTCCTGAAGGCTGACTCGGGCTCCGAGGGTGACGCCATGACCCATCGCAGAAAGAAGAGGAAAACCTGTGGCCTGATGGGAAACGGTGACATCACAAGCCAGGACGACTGCGTGAGCAAAGAGCGCAGTTCGTCCCGGTGACGTCTCCCGTCACCCTCGCGATAACAAACTCAGCCTTAGTGCGCCTTTTGAGATCATCAAGAACAAGTCACCCAAATATGTGCTTGCTGGAGGAGCAGCTCTGCGGGGAAAGATGGGGAACCCTTCTCGTGTTGCCTTTGCTGATGTCACCCTCTGGACGTCCCAGTGCCATTTTTATATTTCCTATTTCTGAGGTAATACGGCTGGACCTGATGCGTGCAATGCTGCCTTCAGCTCTGTGAACCTCCAGTATCATATTACCGATTCTACCGTTATTCTTGAGCTGTTTCTCTCTCTCAGTTAGCAGAAGACTTGCCCATAGTACTCAAAACTGTTAAACGGCTGCGATTTGTGCTGCTTTTTCCCACTAAATCATTAAGTCACACAATTTTAGAGAAGAGTTGATTCTGAAATGCTGAAGGTTTCATTAGAAGCTCTCGTCGTAACTACTTTGAACGCAGCGTTCGGTCCGGTTTGATCTGGTTTAACACGTCACACAGTGCATTAGCGTTGAGTTCGGTTGTTAAATTTGGCACATTTGTGGGATTTGCCTGAAACAGGTGTCGTTCTGTTATAAACCTCCTGCGGAAGTGAAACACTAGAGGGCGCTAATGCTTATTTATTACACAGTGCACTATGAACCACACAGAAGAGGGAGAGGGAAAAGTGACTAACCTGTAATGTCTTAAAGTTTTGAACTCGTTTTTTTAACAGAAGGTAATGGCGTTAATCCAAAACTGGTAACATGTCATGACCTAAATTTGTTTCAGGGCTACAATAATGGAGTTTTATGTTGTGATTGGGCGTGAGGCGTTTAATGGTCCGAGTGAGTGTTGTTGAAATGTTTGTGACGGTAACCACGTGTAACGCATCATAGAAGAAAGATGTGGTTAAAAAGTGCCTATTTTTACCTGATGTTGGTTGAGCTCTCGTATTTCTCATATCTCATTTCTCAGCTGCGGATTTGAATGGCAAATATTAAGATTTAAAAGGGTGGACTGAAGCCTGCCTTTCTTGTTGATTCAGATCTGTGTTTTCTCATTTGATGCTCTGTCTTTTTCAATGGCTCGGTCATGTGACACCTGAGATCAAAACAAAATGAATGATGATTGTTTAATAAAAGTTTCTATGTATTTGTCTTGGTGCAGTCATTGTCTTTGCATATCGCATATTGTCTAGGGTGTGATGATGTTACATCCAATTCACCATGGCTGATTGATTACTTCTGACCCTTACATAACCATAATTCCTCTTAATGCGTCATTGTGGTCATTTATGACCAGGCAAATTAAAAAGGGTTGACACTCCAACCACGTAAACCAGTGGGATATCTACTCTCTTTTATCCTACAACTTTTAAAGAGGTCAAATATTTTTCAAAAGAATAAATTAAGGAAAACATGTCTTGAAATTATTCATATATTTATTTTAGGTTACTTTCTGGACACCACACATGAAAGAGTGTATAATCAAGTTAATTCCATTTAACTCGGCTTACAAAATTACATGATGCAACTTCCACAAGGATATATTTAAAGTCATCATGAAACCAAAATGGTCAATTCTTGTTTGTTTTTAATATTGCAGTGTTTGTTATAAATGATTTATCCTTGCACATCATTATTCTAGTTTAAATCGTATCCTAATCTTTAATCACAATAACCTCCTCTCTCTCTGATGATGTATTTAGTGGCGAGAGGGCGGGGCAACCTGTCACTCACATGAGATCAGCCAATCAAAGCCACATGGACAAACTCAAGCCCCGCCCTACATCTGTTCTTGTTCCAGAAGCCGTTTCACTCGGATATACATCACAAACATCACAACATAAGGAAGAAATGACTATCGCCACTTCCATTTCATTCAAAATGTAATGATTAAACATGATTTTAAACCTTGTGAATCTAAACTTTTGTTGAAATAAGAATGCAGTAGTAGGGGAGCATTTTTCTGGATTAACATCCTTTTAAGAAAATATAAAATTGTTCATTTTTTTATGTAATTTATTCATACTGTTGTAAAGAGTGATGATTTAACTGCAGGAAAAACTATTCCACAACGTCATTGGAAATATCCACTAAAATCTGCATCAAACCCCATTATAAGGCCTATTT